>MU132141.1:754256-917014 GCA_015039395.1 Ceratobasidium sp. AG-I | reverse complement strand
TCAGCGACACTCCCAGAGACGACGTAGAGGGTCGGTGTGATACCAAGGGGGTTTTCTGTAGTTTTTCTTTTCCGTTTAGGTGGCATGGGTGTTGTCGTCGTCACGTGTCACGTGCATCTCTTAGGACGCGACTCGCGCGCAACAAGCACAGGTCCTGCGTAACCGCGCGGATTCTACTAGAGCTTAGCTGATTCTTTGTCTCATATCACATCTACAACGATAACTAGCGCGATGCCTGACCTACAAATCTCCTCTAATCAGGCTCACGACTCGGGTTTCTCCACGCTTTGCTTTTCTCGCGACGGCAAGTGCGTATTGACCTCTCTCGGCTCGGTGTGGCGATGTGCATTGCCTAAACTGTATTTTGTAGGAGGCTATATACTGGTGGTAATGACAGCTTGGTTCGTGTCTGGGACACGTCTATGGGTGCTGAGCAGGAGCCTCATGTGCTTGGAGAAGCGACGTTGGATGTTATGTCAATAGACTGTTCAGTAAGTAGAGTGTTCGAAGAAGGAATAATTACTGACACCTTTAACTAGGACTCATCATGCTATTCTGCATCAAAAGACTCCTCGGTCCGACAATACGATGCAACAAACGAATTCACAGATCTAGTCACTGAAGGGGCAGGACTTTGCATCCGCTACGTTGCGGTGAGCCCAGACAACCAATGGCTCGCAGTCTGCACGGAGTAAGTAAAGCACTCTATATCCTCAGGACACACTAATTTACTTGTAATATTCAGAGATACGATCGTCAAACTCATAAATACCACCACTACGTCCCGAATATACTTTCTAGACGGCCATAAAAAAGGCGTGAGGTCTGCAACTTGGGACCCTAAAGGACGGTATTTGGTGAGTGCCTGCACTTGAATACGTTGTCCCGTACTCACCTAAAACAGACAACATGTGGCCAAGACGGACAAATAACGGTTTGGGACATAAAAGACCCGTCCCAACAAATCAAACTCAAAACTATTGAACAAATCATCCCTGCTGTTGGTGATTCGGAGTAAGCGTGTTCTGACTGGGTTGGCTGTTAAATGGCTCAAATCTTGTTCCAGATCGGCCGAGTTTCAGCACAACTGCTCAGCCGTATGGCACCCGTCTGGCACCTATTTTGCAACGGTTTCAGCGGCCCACGGTAAGTGTTGATAGGTATTATCTGGTGCAAGTGTTAACATCGTATAGATATTGTGTTCGTATCATCTAACGCATGGAGTAAAACCGAGACCCTCCAAAATGGACACACCAGCGTGAGTTATTTTCAATCATTGCCGTTAGCTGTTTCTAATGAGTAGTCCTAGGTCGTAACTTCAATGTGTTTCTCACCAAATGGCTCGTACCTTGCATCTGGTGGGATAGATGGCAAAGTTATCATTTGGGACATGTCCGACAAAACCGCCAAATGGAGGTCTGTGCACCTTCAATTAATAGTCATTTTGGAGCACCACTAAAGTCTTGTAGTGCACCGAGCGGACACCAGACTAGCCCAGTCACCGCGATTAGATTTCATCCACAGAAAAACGCGTTAGCTTGGATGATTGACGGTGTACTACGACAATGGAGTTCCCCTATTCCCGCGTCGCACCCACACCCCTCGTCTTCTAGAACAACGGTAGCCCCTCCAAATCCTACTTCGTCCTCCAAAGGAAACGCTATGGTCGACTTGGACGGAGATAGCGTGATCGGCGAGGAAGAGTATGGGGACGACTGGATCGTAGACGATATCGGAGACGGAGAACATTTGGACAAACCTGTTGTGAAGGAAAAGGCCAAGGCGCGAACTATTGGGGGTGAAAAGGGAGTGCGGGAGATGGTGAATATCACCAAGGCCCAGCCGGCTTTTCAGCCTGGTTCTACGGCTTTTAGGAACAAGAAGCGCTACCTTGGTGAGCCTGGTCCTTTTGCTCGTCAGTTAGGTCTACTTATGCAAGATGCCTTTTAGCTTATAGCATGAAGGGTGTGATTGAATGCACAAACTTGGATATTCACTACGTTATCAACGTCGAGTTCCACGACCGTTCGTCGCACGCGAACATACACTTCCAAGATGTAAACCGGTTCGACATGGCTAGCCTTGGTATGCGTCTATTTATCGTCCACCTTCCACCAGCTAATGCCGTCGCTCTGCTCCGGTAATCTAGGTGAATTCGGTGTGGCGTTCGCCTGCCCACCTGATAATGGACACCTTGCAATAATCGACTACAGGCCATACTCCGAGTGGTCGCCAAACGCACAATGGCAGTTCAAACTACCAAAAGGCGAGCAAGTCATTGCACTGGCAGCCGGCGGTACTCCACCTTCAAGGATGATACAAATTAGGTACGAATCTTCGTTCATGTACAGCGAAAAGTGACTAAATGCGTCGAATCTAGTGGAGGGAAATATGAAGGTTTTGGTATGGTCGCCGCTGCTACAAACAAAGGTTATATCCGTTTCATCAGCGGAGGTGGCGTGCAAGAGTATATTATGAGCGCGGCTGGGGATGTTGTGTCTATGGTTGGAGGTAACGAATGGGTGTTTGTTGTGCATCGAGAGGGTGGCACAAGTTTAGATGGTGTGTGACCAACAAGGGGCCCTGTCTTTATACATCACTGACGAATGTTTCAGGCTGTCAGAACTTGCGATATTCTTTGATAGGAGTGGATGGTTTCGACCTTGTCCAAGAGGGACGTTTGCCGGTTCCTAGAGGAGAGACACTTCAGTGGATTGGCATAACTACCGAAGGGGTGAGCTTGTTCCCAACACATTATTGCGCATTTACTCACTACACTGAAGGCCCCAGCTATGTCAGACTCGGCAGGAGTACTATACATTCTTGACCGTTTCAGGCGGCCTACCCAAGCTCGTTGGGTACCTGTGTTGGACTCCAGCACTCTGGCTAGGCGAGTGGGCAAAGACGAATCGTACTGGCCGGTCGGCTTGTCCAATTCTCACTTCCACTGTTTGATTCTCAAGGTAAATGCGTGCGCCTTTTATTTATTTAGAGTAGATCCAAACGTTAGTGTCAATAGGGGCGAGAAGCCGAGCCTGGGTTCCCAAGGCCACTAGTTCAAGACCTTGAAGTCAGGACGCCGCTGCTCATTGCCGAGCAAGAAAGCGGGGAGCAGGAGGAACAGTGAGTTTTCAGTGATACATGTATACCCCCCGCTAACCCACAAGTGCAGACTTTTCCGAGACATGCTCAACTTCGTCGCGCTACAAGACGCTCAGCTCCCAGAAGAAGACGAAGGCGACGATCTCATTCGGTGCAAAGTCACAATTGACAAAATCGTCCTCCAACTTATCCAAGGAGCGTGCAAGTCAGGCCACCACGCCCGCGCAATTGACCTCGCTACAATGCTCCGCTCTAACGCGTCCCTCGAAAAAGCAAGCAAGATCGCTGAGTTCTATCACCTCCGCGGGCTGCAAGAGCGGTTTGCCTCTCTACGCAACATGCGAGAAGAAGATAACGGTGCAGAGGAAGAAGCGACTCGCGAGTCCTGGGCTCGGGCGAGTGATCCTATACCCAGCCGAACTGGACAACACAGCGATGGACGCTTAAGAAATGGAAAGCAACAGTACTTTGATGAGTTTGCGCCCCCGCCTGTGATCACAAGAAGGTCACTAGCTGCCGCGACGCCGGTTGTTTTGGAGGACAGCCAGCCAATGCCGTCGAGTAATTTCCCTGTGGAGGAGTCGCCTGCTGTTGCAGAGACGAAGCGGAAGCGGACGGAGGAGACTTGGGATATTGAAATGGTCGATGATGGGTTCAGCGAACCTAAAAGGCAGAACACAATTGGGAGCGCGTCGACCTCTAAGGCACCTAGTGAGCATTGTTGCAGTTGTTCAACATGCCTACGCTAATCCTCTGTTTAGCCGGGAACCCATTCGCACGAAAGGCCACAGGGAACCCGTTTGCAAAGAAAAATACGCAAACCATGGCGCCTACAACAAAGAGTACCAGCTTTTTCGATAAAGTTGATGCAGCAGAGTCTGCCGGTCCCAAGCGTACGTGTTCCTGACTCTGCCAGTATGCTCGCGCTGACAACCTATAATATCAGGCGGCGCCAAGTTTGCACCCAAAACCTCATCCCGACAAACCACTCTGTTTGGCCTTCCATCAAAGAGCGGGAGCCCCTCCCAGTCAGGGACCCCTCCAGTAGAGTCCGAGGCAAACGACGGAGAAACTCAACTGGAAGACGTCGAGTTTACGCAGTAGAGCCCTAATATCCACCAGCTGTTGTTTTTACTTCTTTGGTACTTACGTCGACCTTGCATAATCTCATCATATTAGTCCTCCGATCTAACATTTATCCTGCTGTCTGCGCGAACCCCGTCTGGTGTGGCGCATGCGAGTGACACAAATGATGATAAACGGAACACTGAAATACAGCAATTTGCGAGTTAAGGATTATATTTTATGCGGTCCAGACGCGGCGGACTAGCTCGGACAATCCTAAAACAACCTATCAGTCGATCCCTGCTATATAGTTTACAGAGTCTACGTACCAACGTCCTCCGTGTTGAATTGGTACACACCAACCAAGACTCCAGCAGTAGCAAAACGCAGACCCCATGACATTATAGGACCGATGATAGGCCACTTGCGGGGGTGAAGGTAGTCGACTATTATCGAATCGAACTGACATTGACCGTAAGAGTTAGGTGCATTTACAGACTCTATATTGTGAGTGATACTCACGCCAATATGGGAGTGGACTACCAGAGTCATAGCGAGCACACCGTCGAGGACAGGATACGCTGTTGGTGAGATCACAAACGCAGATACGGTCATGGGGATCAGCGCAACAGACAACAGGCGCTCAAACGCCCAGTGGTGCGATCCGTGAATACGGCTGGGTGGTGGGAAAGGGGTGGGATCGTTCACGGTTCCCCGCAATACAGCTACACATCCAATCATCAGATCGCGAAACAATTAACCCAATGAATGCTGGCTTGCCTCCTCCAGGAATA
The DNA here is from genome assembly GCA_015039395.1 of Ceratobasidium sp. AG-I. NCBI lineage: Eukaryota > Fungi > Basidiomycota > Agaricomycetes > Cantharellales > Ceratobasidiaceae > Ceratobasidium > Ceratobasidium sp. AG-I. The sequence goes on along the minus strand of MU132141.1, from coordinate 912,053 downwards.
TACGGGTGCTTCTCACTCCCGCTCGTAGTCACTGCCTGCGCTTGCGCATTTGACTTACGAGCTTGAACCAGACGAGACGAACGAATGAGCATGTGAATGTCCCACAATATGCGTCTCTCTGCTCACCTGAATGGAAGGCAGATGCAAAGACCTGCTTGTGAACCCTCGGTGCCCTCGTGAGTGCTGTACGAGCAAATGTGAGAGAGGCCATCGTCGTCGTCGGTGAAGGACTTGTGGGACTGAAACCAAACCGGCTTGACCCGATTGGCCCTGGCCCGGGAATAGCTGTCTAAGCGCGAGAATCACGTGCGAAGGTAGAGGACTCGGACGTCATTCTGGACTTTGCTCAGACCAGCCACCTGCTGTGAACTTACTTTGCTTGAAATCGCTTTTTATTACACTTGAATCGTCTATCTGCGTGCATATTCCTTGAGCTTTCACATCCTGCTTGTTTTTACTTGTCTTATTGGGGTTATTGTTCATCTAATTAGTGACGTGCTTGGCGTGATTACTGTGCCACTGACAGATTATAGCGAAATAGGCGCATCTGGTGAGTGTTTGCTAGGTTATAGGAAAAATCATGGGAAATCTTTTCAAACAGGTATTAACCTTACTTGTCGCATAGATTGACCGCGTTTTATGAACCCTCGCTCGCTGGTACGGTCTAACATCACGTAAGTCAATCAAGTCATCTGACATCCTTCACATTCGGTACTCACTTGCGTTCAGCATACACTACATCCATGGATTTGTCGAGCGGCATCATGCAACCTCTGGTCCCCCTGCCAGAAGGCACCCCCTCACTACCCACTAATAATGCTGGAGGATCCAATGCCCAATCGAGCTCTCTTTTTGACCTGATCTCTTCCAGTCCCCACGAATCTACATCTTCACCATTATTTCCTGTAAGGAAGCCAGCTGCTTCCCCAGCGCCTATACGAATTCCACTACCCACTGCGACTCCTCCTACCTCAAAGTCCGATCTACCCACCTCTCCAGGATTTGGGGACTTCGTATCTGTTCCACCTTCACTGGACCCACTAGCTCTATCTTCGCCCACTGCCTTTTCGAATGACGAAACATCTTTTGGGACGAATTTCGTACAAGATGCGAAGGCGCGAACGGCTGAGAAAGGGCGCCAGGTAATGGAGGAATTCAGGCAGGCTGAGAACGATCCTCTCGGGCTATTGTCAGAACGGAAGGTCGAATCGGCACCACCAGCACTACCTCTCGAATTGGAACCCGAGGAGGAATTTGTGGCTCGTCCAGTTAATATGCGGACGTCGTCTGAACTCAAACGTGTAGAATCTGCGCCAGCTCTCCCAGCTCTAAAAGATTCTCCTGAAACAGAGCAGCCTCCTGTCCCAACCACATCCTCGCCAACTACATCCCCGCTCGGTCTCTCGGGACGCATTACTTTGCCCCGTAGCTGGACTTCTATCCTAAGCAGCTCCCTCCCATCTCTCCCTCCAACAGCTACCACCTCTTCCTGGTTGCATCAAACCCCACCCGCCAACCCTACAGACCTCCCGCCCCACGCTGCCCCCTCACGCGAATCCAGCATCACTCACAAAAATCCATTCGCTCATACATTCGTCCCACCTAGCGGTGCGCCTGGTTACACCGGTGAACACTGGGATAAGGGGTTCGTGTTTGGTGAAGAGGACAAGGTCGTCTCCAAGGGACCTCGAATAAAGCTCGTGGGGAGGACGGAAATGACCACTCCGGTCCTCACTGCCGAGGCGGCCGATATGGTACGCTTCGAAATCCATGCAAAAGTTTAACTGCGGTTTGATTGATTATATGCTTTGATAGCTTCGGCCATCGTTGCCAGCGCTTCGGAGATTGACGCCAAAGTGGACGCTGTTATACTCGTTGGACCAGCACGGGATTTCTTTGGGAACTTTTTATTCGAGGTGTGAGCAGCCGGTTACGGGTGGATGTTTGGTGGCCATTCGGGATTCAGAGGGGGCGACGTTTGGGGTGTGGTGTGGGGATGGGGTTCGTAAGCATGAAGGGTATACTGGGAGTGGCGAGTCGTGAGTAACTTTGTGCAAGCCGTGGGCCATTTATCAAACATGCCTTGCAGCTTCTTGTGGTCACAGAAGCAAGAGGGCGGCCCTGTCAAGGTCTTCAAATGGACAGGCAAGAACGATTATGTGCGTCTTTGCGAATCTGATTTTATTTCATTTGGGGGAGGGTAAGCGCATATTTCCACGTCATTTTACGGCCTCCTAACCGTCGGTTCCTAGTAGCAATGGAAAGTTTGGGCTTTACCTGGACTCTGCATTCCTCGATGGAGAATCTGCTCCATGCCCCACGTTCGATAACGAAGTGCTTTGTTCCAACCCCAATGGGCCTCGGTCAACTGGCGCAGTCAAGTTTGAGTGTGTAGGAATCGAGGCGTGGAGCATCGCTTGACAGAGCTGTAGCACATTTATTGTATTGATAGTACCAAGTTACCACTCAGAGTTAGGCACGGACGTGAGGAGGAAATTGGGGCCCTGAATGATCGGATGGATTATTATAACGTGGCGATGTGGCGGTACGTGCCCCAGAAGGGAGCTATCACCGATTTACATGATCCAAGCGCCGCTAGTTGCCAAGTTCTTTACGACACTCATCAATCTCTCCGGCCACGCTCTTTCTTCCTCTCCTCAACCTCAGTTCACTTCTACCGTCTTAGAATGCTGAATTCATTCTATGAGACGCAGCTGCTCGTCATGAGCGGCTACGCAGTCTGTGCAATGTTGCTCGAGCGATACGTATCTAAACGGTACACGCCAGAATCAAAAGAAGACGCGTCCGATTCGTTGCCCAATGGAAACGGGGCTGCAGGGGGTGGCGAGGCAGCAGCACGGACGTTGTCGTATAAATACCTAGTCGTCTACGCCGTCGTGATGGGTGAGTCGGCTATCAAGCCCATAGGCGCTCACTAATCGTACGCGTTGACAGCGGCGGATTGGCTACAGGGGCCGTACGTGTACTCGCTGTACAAGGACCAGTATGATTACTCTGAACACATGGTCGCCGTCCTATTCGTAACGGGCTTCCTGTCCGCTGGGCTCTCGGCACCTACCGTCGGTGTGTGGGCCGATAATTAGTGAGCATTTCGTTATCCACGCGTTGCATTGCGGGTCTAACGACACGTCCTTAGCGGCCGTAAACGCGTCTGTATGGCCTTTTGTGTATCCTACGTTGCGACTTGCTTCTGCACATTCGTCAACTGGCTGCCTATCAACCTTTTGGGACGTGTTTTTGGCGGAATCTCAACCTCGATCTTGTTTTCTTGCTTTGACTCGTGGTTGGTGTCTGCTGCACAAACTGCGGGCGTATCGTCGCCGGACCTGAGCGGGATCTTTGGTTCGGCGACTATGATCAATGGGTTCGTCGCGGCTGCAGTGGGAGTGTTTAGCAATGGACTTGTCGCAAGGACCCATACTTTCACGAGCCCGTTCGTCGTTAGCGCCATGTGCTTGGCCGTGGCGTGGGTTTTAATTGGAGCTATGTGGACGGAAAACTATGGAACACGATCGGAGAGTGCTACGGACGACCTATTCCAGATCAAACGCTTGCGAGAAGCTTGGGGCATTGTGCGCAGAGGTGAGCACCAGTGTCGACCTCGACGTGCTTTTCTCACAGCTTGTATGCAGACCCTTCAATGATTGTCCTGGGTTTGGTGCAGACTTGCTTCGAGGGTAGCATGTATTTGTTTGTGTTCCTATGGGTCCCGTCTATGCAAGAGACGGCTGCCCCGGGAGAGGAGTTGCCGCTTGGTCTGATATTCTCCGCATTCATGGTTTCAATGATGCTTGGCTCTCTGCTCTACAAATCCCTGGTTACGTATGCCAACAACGGCGAATCCACGCTTGTGCTACACGCCAAGCTGAGCTCCTCCACACTGCTCGTGGCTGCTTTCGCGCTAGCAATCAACAATATCGCGCATGACTCGCGTTGGCGTTTCTGGGCCTTTTGCCTGTTCGAGGCATGCGTTGGTATCTACTACCCCGTGCAAGGCATGCTTCGTGGTACTATGATCCAAAACGATCACAGAGCTACGGTGAGTATACAGTTAAAGAAGTTGAATAGAGTGCTGAAATTATATTGTTTCAGCTCTCGTCACTCTTCCGAGTTCCCCTCAATATTTTCGTCATTGTAGCACTCATGTCCGGCGTTTCCTCAGCGCGTCATCTCGTGTTCTCCGCTTGCACCGTAGCACTCGCTTTTGGGAGCGTTATGACCAGTCTTGTAATCGTAAACAAGGCCACGGAGTTAGAACGAGCAAACCCCGCGCGTCCTGCGTGATTCCCGCATACCTCCACAAAATACTGCTCTTTCACGTTTAACATAGTATCAATCTGTGCACTTTTGCTTTTCACGGCCAATGGACAATATGCAATTTTGGTTTCACGCATCATTTGAGTTGGTGCTCGTCAGGTCCTCACTGTATAATCCACGCCACGGCGCTCAGGGACCGGCTTCGAAATCGGCCTCGGACTTCGCAACCGGCTTGTCGCGTCCCTTATAAGAGTCACCCATCCTTTCTTTACTACGTCTGCTCCCTCTTTCTGCCTTGCACTTGGTTCGGAAATTACTACTCACTTTACCACAGTCCTTCTTTATTGAACACACAGTATGATCGCTGTACCCCTTCTTTTGTCGTTGGCAACCGGCGCGTTTGCTGCGTCTGCGTCGGATTGGCAGGCGCGTTCTATCTATCAGGTGAGTGTTAATTTAGGTCTTGAGTGTTTTGTGCTCATATGAGTTTTTTCTGTGAAGGTTGTTACGGATCGGTTTGCGACTACCGATGGCTCCGGCCCTGCTTGCAACACCGCAGACAGGAAATACTGTGGCGGAACTTACAAGGGACTCAGTGGGTCCATTTTTTTCCGTTTGAGGTCTCAATCTAGAGGCTTACTTCTTCTTTCTGCGTAGCCAACCATCTCGATTACATCCAGGTTTGGGGACTTCAACCACACTGAATAAAACTAGACTAATAAGCGCTATCACAGAACATGGGGTTTGACGCCATCTGGATCTCTCCCATTACGAAGAACATTGGCGGCTCGACGGGCTATGGTGAAGGTTATCACGGATACTGGCCTATGGACCTCAACAGTCTGAACGATGGGTTCGGGACGCCGGAGGATTTGAAGGCGCTCTCGGCTGCGTTGCATAAGCGCGGCATGTATTTGATGATTGACGTAGTTGTCAATCATTTTGCTGCGACAAGCACGCCGCCGAGTTTGACGTATGGAGGGTACTCGCCGTTTAATGCTGAGGTGAGTAATTTTGAGGTGGCTATATTGGAGCTATATTTTGACCGGGTGCTTGGTTTGTGTAGACCGATTATCATCCTTTCTGCTTCGTGCAGGACTTCAACAACCAGACTCAGGTTGAACAATGTGAGTAGTCACATCTACGTTAACTTGGCAATAACTAACGTAATTTATAGGCTGGCTCGGAGGTAATTCTGCACGACACTATTTTGTTTTATCTCCTAACTAACATTTTTCTTTGCAGATTCCACCGTTGCTTTGATGGACATCAACACGGAGTCTGATAACGTTGTTAGCGTCAGTGTGCCCCTTTCCTCTACCGGCATATCGTACTCATAATTAGTTTGCAGACCTACAACTCATGGATCAAGAACTTGACGTCCTTCTACTCCATCGACGGGATTCGTATTGACACTGCCAAGCACATTCGCAAGGACTTCTGGCCAGAATTCGTCAAGAGCAGTGGTGTCTTCTCCATTGGCGAGATTTTGAGCAACTTGACGGACTACACCGGCGACTACACCAACTACATGGACGCTGTCCTCGATTGTAAGTTTTCTTTTGTGTATCAACTGCTGAGCAGGCATTGATTCGTTCGCCTTTAGATCCCTCTTGGTTCGCTGTTACCCAAGCCTTGTAAGTTCCCTTTTCATATTGTCTGCTGCCCCGACTAACTTGCCAACCCAAAGTGCTTCGACCACTGGCAACATCGCTCTCATTGCCCAGAACATTCCCGAGACACAGAGGGACTTCAAGAACGGCGGTATTTCCACTGGTGCTTTCCTGGAGAACCACGACCAGCCGCGTTTCCAGAGCTGGACCACTGATGTTGCGCTCACCAAGAACGCGATGGCCTACACTTTCGTCACTGATGGTATTCCAATCTTGTACTACGGCCAGGAGCAGGGATATACTGGAGGAAACGAACCTGCGAGTCGCGAGGCGTAAGTTCTCATGTTCGGTCTTTTAAAACACTGGATTAATTTATTTTGGCTGGCAGGCTCTGGTTCTCTTCGTACGAGACTCAAAACAAGCCCTTGGTTGACCACGTTGTCAAGCTGAACGCTGTGCGTAAGGCTTGCATCGCGGCTGATTCTAAGTTCCTGTCTACTCAGGTATGTTGACACGCTGACGAGCAAGACAACACGGCGAGTTCTAATTTTTGTCTGTTTCAGATGAAAGTTATTGCGAACAACACCAACAATATTGCTGTGCAAAAGGGCAAACTTCTCTCTGCTTTGACCAACGTTGGCTCTAAGGGTGCTGCCGCCACGTTTGAGCTCTCTGGCACTGGATATAATGCGAATGAACAGCTTGTTGATATTCTGAGCTGCTCCAACGTCACTGCCGATGCCAGCGGAAACGTTAACGTTGCGTTCAAGGGCGGCAATCCTCAGGTACGTGTATACAAGACGTCGTAGGGCTCAACTCTAACTCGTATCTTCTAGATTATCATCCCCGTCTCGCAACTCAGCGGGTCTGGTCTTTGCGGAAGTGCCAAGACAGCTGCTACTACCACTACCACTACCGGTTCTTCCTCCAACAAGAACGGCGCAGCGACAACCTTTGGTTATGCATCTGCTCTCCTGGTCGCCGCTGTTGGGATGATTGGAGTGCTCCCGCTTGTAGTAGTTTAAATTAGCACTTGTGCTCAGATTAGATGTTGTTCCATCTCGTTCTTTATCGCTCTCTTGGACTGCTTGTGGCATGGACTTTGGATCTTATTTTAGTGCGGTATAATGACATTCGCTTATGGTGTTCAGTGGTTGAGATACCCCAGTATTTTAAGTCTCCAAAAAAAGCAAATAATGGTGGCGCTAAGAACGTATTTCCAATTGCAGTCGCTGCAAAGCTTTCCTTCAACCTTCCGGCTAGTCGAAAACAACCAGGACTGGATCTCACTTGGCTTGTCTTTATGAAGCTTGCTTGATATTTACCTCTGGCCTTGCTGATATCTGAACCCGCCTACCTACAAATTTAATACTCAAGGTTGCTAGCTCTGCCAACAAGCTTTGTTCGGAACTCCGCCAACGAAATGGCTACTAGGGCAGCTAATTCTAGCAATTATCGGTCTGGCTTCGGTCTTCGACGCGCTTCACGAGCTACGGCTGCGTTTTCTACGTCCAAAGATGATAACGAGCCAACATCACCAGCTTCTCCTGTTGCTATTTACCCTCCACTATTAATCCCCGAGGATGAGCCTCCCACTGGGTCTGCGGCTGAATTTTATGGGTTTGTTGCGTGGCTAGCAACTGCTGTCTTGTGGTTTGTGTACATTCTCTGGGCTTTATTACCTGATTCAATTATTCAAGCTGCGGGGATCTCGTGGTACCCCAGTCGGTGAGTGCATTTGGCTGCTGTTCCCAAGACATCGACTCTCAATGTGTTTGCAGAGAATGGGCGCTTCTATTTCCTTCTTACGCTGTTTTCTTGGCCCTCCTCACATATTTCACATATTTTGCTTTGGCAATGTACGCCACACCTTCATACTCGGACATCAAATCCATAACCGGTCAGATAGGCTTCATATTGCTAACGAAAGAGCAACGCTAAACTTCTTATTATAGATCGTCATGCACATCCAGGAATACCTATCCGCAGCCAAACTGATGTATCCGGCATCTCCCAGCTAGCGAAGGAGCCCATTCCCCAAGCATATGACCTTCCTATTGGGTTTGTAAACCAAGTTCTGTATGGTAAACGTCGTCGACCAACCCCGCATATCTAATACATGATGTTTCTTCATCCTCTGGCGGCCCGCGTGTACCCCGCTTCACACTGGTAAAACTCGGTAGAACTGAAGACCAATTACCCAATCGGTTGAAACACCTGCTGAATAGATGCCTTGTTATCGCATCTTTTGGGCGTCAGGTGTACCGGCCTCTGGAACTAAATTGGAACATGTTACCCATTTGGTGCAATCCACTACTTCGTAAGTGGTTCTTTGCGAGCTAGCACGTTTATTTTCTGCCATGGTCATATCAAGTGTTGTAGTCTCATGACCGGTATTAAGCGCACGAGGTTGCATTGCGACATGGTTGGCCTTCTGAACCTACAACAGCTGTGTCGCTAAACCGGGGTACTGGGTGATAATTGGGCAAGATATCCGGGTGGTAAGCTACTTTACATACGCCTTATTGAACGTTGCTCCCGGCGGGCCGCCTTTTTGTTATTGCAGCCACGCGTTTAAAAGGAAGAAATGGCGAGAGCTTGGATACTCTAAGTCCAGCGCTCTCTTGCCCAGTATGCGTTTCACTTTCTCCGCAGCAGCTCTTTCTCTCTTGTCGGTTTTCAGCCAAGTCGTGTCGGCGTATCCTAACCCAGGTATGTAAACTACGTCGTAATAGTTGCAAAACACACCCTAAACGATGAAAATAGGTACTGTCACGGGTGACACCGTTACCCATGACCCTAGTATCTGCCGCGACTCTGCTGGCAAATACTTCTTGTTCTGTGAGTGCTAACTTCAAGTACCTTTCTGTTTTTACTGATTCCACCCATCAGCTACTGCGTAAGCCACACAACAATCTTCTTAGTTTTATCCAACGGTTTGCCTGTTTCAGCGTCGGCATTACTATTCGCACTTCAACGGATAGGTAAGCAAATATTGATCATAAACAAGTTGAGAGCTAACGGATCTCCTTCAGGATCAACTGGACACTAGTTGGCACTGTGTGGGCGACCAACCAAGCAACATGGACTGACGCATACACTGGCACAAGTAACGGAAACCTTTGGTGAGAACACACTCTGTGGAACATGTCAACCTTATTTAAACACCGTAACAAACTAGGGCCCCTGATTGCACATACAAGAGTGGAACCTTCTACGTGAGCACCCGTCGTGAGAAATATACCAATTCACACGCTGACGATACACGATAGTTGTACTACGCTGCATCTTCTTTTGGCAGCCAAAAATCAGCAATTTTCTTCGCTAAATCCACCACTGGCCTTCCAGGGTCATGGACGAACCAAGGATTGGTTACTTCTACCACCTCCTCAAATGATTACAATGTGAGTAACTATAATTGCGGTCCACGACCAGCGCATTGATTGTCTCTTTTAGGCTATTGATCCTAACCTGATCATCGGTGAGAGCTTATCAGAGTACTGATAGAGATTTTGAGCTAACGCAACCATAGACGGAAGCAACTGGTGGCTCGCCCTAGGGTCCTACTGGACTGGAATCAAGCTGTGAGTGAAGCCATTATTTATACCTCAAAACAACTAATGCTCATAGGTTGTTTACTTTAGCCTCCCGTTGAGTTCTTCTACTGGCAAGCCGTCCAGCACTACTGTCTACTCACTTGCAAAGCGCACCGGTAAGTCCCACTTAAATGCATGCATGCAACAATGCTAAACATGAGGTTCGATAGCTGGAGGAGGAGCCGTTGAAGCACCAGTGATCGTGAAAAACGGAAGCTATTATTACCTGTTTACTAGCTGGGACAAGTGCTGCTCGGGAACCTCATCCACATACAATATCCGTGTCGGCCGCGCGACTAGGTCAGTACACTTTGACAACCCTACTTCAGATTGATCTGATCGATTGCGTCGTAAATCAACAGCATCACTGGCCCGTACACCGACCAATCTGGCGTTGCGCTGACGTCTGGCGGCGGTAAGTCCTGAACTCGCCTCACTTGTAAATATATTATAACTGAGCCCGATTGCATAGGCACTCTCGTTCTTGCGAGTCACGGCTCGTACATCGGCCCTGGTGGACAGTCTGTATTCAAAGACACCGACGCATGGGTGATCGACTACCGTGCGTATTCAAGCGCCTCCCCGCATATATCACAGCTACTGAGACTCGGCTCTTTTTGATAACCTAGACTACTACACCAGCTCGGGATCTTACCTCGGGATCAACTTGCTCGACTTCTCGAGCGGCTGGCCTGTCGCGTACTGAGCGGAAGACCTGGAGTTTCAGACGTCCTGCAGTGATTAGGCTGTCTCTCCGAGTGTACCCGAATGTATATATGCATAGGCCGTTCGATCCGTCCGGACCGTGTTGTTTTCGTGAATCAACTTGATATTCTACCTATGATTGTTGGTCTATTACCAAAAGTCGAAAGACTTCAGAGCGCGTGAATGCCGCGGCCGAGCGGGCCGCCTGCCACATCTCCGAAAAAATCCGGGAAGGCCCGATGAGCGCAATCTCGAGGGGGCAAACGGATAGATTTTGGGCGCAAGAGCTGATTGGATCCGGATCGCCCGTTCCCACGGGGTTATATAATCGCATGGGGTGTGAAGGATGCGCTCCCAGACTCTCTCTGCGCGCTCAAAAGCCTGCGATTTCACGCTCTAAGTTGCCTCAGCTTTCTTATCCCCTTCTCTTCCTACTCTACTCTTCGATTTAACATGGGTGTCCTTGACGTTGTTCCCGTGCGTCGTTTGTGTTGGAGATAGGAGCTGCTGAAATGCTGATCGTCGGGTTGGGGTGCTTTGGTCTTTGTAGGCGGGTGTCTTGACTGGCGACAATGTGCGAAAGCTCTTCGAGTATGCGAAGGAGCACAACGTGAGTCCTCGTGCATGTTTCTTGTGAAACCTGCTTGCTGATAAGCCTATTAGTTTGCGATCCCGGTGAGTGCTTAAACAGATCTTACAGAAATAGGTTGCTAAACCATGACGCGGGCTTGTATAGGCTGTGGTGAGTACACTTGATCATTGTATGTTAAAGATCACGGTACCATCGGCTCTTATTAGAACGTCACCTCCTCTTCGACCGCAAACGCCGTTCTCGAGGCTGCTCGGTCAGTAATTATGAAATGAACTTACAAAACAGGCAAATTGAGTCTGGATCTATGCAGTGATATCAAAGCGCCTATCATCATCCAGGCCTCCCAGGGTGGATCTGCCTACTTTGCTGGTAAGGGACTCGCCAACGGCAACCAAGAGGCGTCGATCCTCGGTGCTATTGCCGCTGCCCACCACGTCCGCACTGTCGCCAAGGCCTACGGCGTGTAAGTTGCTCCACGAATATGAATGAAACAAGACACCTGACTATGAGGCTCTGCTTTTCAGCCCTGTCGTCCTCCACACCGACCACTGCGCGCACAAGCTCCTCCCGTGGTTCGATGGGATGCTCGATGCTGATGAGGCATACTTCAAGGAGCACGGCGAGCCCCTCTTCTCGTCGCACATGCTGGACTTGTCCGAGGAGCCCAAGGAGGAGAACATTGCGACATGCGTCAAGTACTTCACGCGTATGGCCAAGTTGAACCAGTGGCTCGAGATGGAGATTGGTATCACTGGTGGTGAGGAGGATGGTGTTGACAACACTGGTGTCGACAATGCCTCGCTCTACACCCAGCCCGAGGATATCTACGATGTCTATGCGGCGCTGTCCAAGATCAGCCCCAATTTCAGCATTGCGGCGGCATTCGGTAACGTGCACGGTGTGTACAAGCCCGGAAACGTTGTCCTGCGCCCAGAGATCCTTGCCAAGCACCAGGCATATGCTGCGGAGAAGATTGGTGGCTCGAACAAGCAGCCTTTGTGAGTTTATTGCAGCCGATGATGTATATCCTGGCTGATTTGTCGGCAGGTTCCTTGTGTTCCACGGTGGATCCGGCTCGACCAAGGAGGAGATCAAGACTGCAGTGACAAGCGGTGTTGTGAAGATGAACGTTGACACTGGTAAGCACAAGACCATCCCAAGCTGCTCGTAGCGCTGATGCTAATGGCCCTTGTAAAGACACGCAATTCGCGTACCTTGCTGGTATCCGTGTAAGTAATTTATTTGCATTCTATCTGGTCATTCATTAAGCGTGGTACCTCGGCAGGACTTCTTCAAAGCCAAGGAGGGCTATATCCAAAGCCAGGTCGGCAACCCTGAGGGTCCGGACAAGCCCAACAAGAAGGTATGCAGAGATGGATTCTACGAGCTGGGCGCCAAGATTAACTCCATAACAACAGGTTTACGATCCCCGTGTGTGGGTCCGTGAGGGTGAGAAGACCTTGACGGCGCGCGTAAAGGAGGCGTGCACTGACTTGGGCAACGTCAGTAAGTACTATTCTATTTAGCTATTCATATGGATAATGTCTGACCCAGGCATGTAGACACTCTATAAATTGAAATGTTGCGTATTTTTGTTGTATGTTGAATGTTATCTCGTAATGAATATCACGTATGCTGTAAAGTCAATCGCGGTGTCTTGTGAGGATTGGCGCAGTGACGTTGTGTATGATTTGTCAGCGCCAAGATCACGTGGTGCCGAGCGACTCGACAATGTCTTGGACTTGTGTTTTCTCTCGAATTTGCTGGCCAGTCGTTCTTGTTTTATACTACGGTCTCTAACTACTGTATCAGCGAACTCTCTCTTAGCTCTCTACTGCCCAGGTGGCCCAGTACTTCATCATGCATCGTCGCACCTCTTCAAAGGTCCTCCCCACACTCGGCACCACCGACTCCCCCACCTCTCGTTCACCATATTCACCCAACATGGAATCTCCCAATAGCTCTAGTGTATCTCTACTCGCTCCTTCAACCGGAAATGGCAGAAACGTGCAGGCCGCGCACATGCAAGCTCCTTCTCCTAAGTCGACTACGCCCAGTGGGCTTATGCCCCTTGTACGTCAGGTTTTGCCTTTTCAGAACGAACCTAGTTGCTGAAGTCTCCACATTTTTCAGGGGAATTCGTATCGCGGCTCGGACATATCCCTCTCGTCCAAGTACTCGTTAGCTCCTGACCCAGCCAAGTGGGGCGCGCAAGTCGCGATGGATTATCCCGAGCCCGACGATGACCTGCACAATCCGGACCCTAAGCGCGACCGTGACTACGACTCTGGCGGGACGTTGTTCACGATGCGTGGTTTAATGAACCTGGGGTGCTTGGCTATTCTTGCAATTGCTCTGGTTGGATTATTGTCAGTCGCGTTCAAGTAACAAATGAGCTTGAAATCTGTGCTGACCTCCTGTTGGATTATAGCGCCGGATATCCGCTAGTTGTGCATTTCATGACAGTAGAGCCAACTACTCTGGGTGGCTACAACCTTGGTGGGATCAATGCGTCTGGACAGGTTCCGGACATGTATGGCAACTTTGGTCTGATCGACCGTGATACGCCTGCAGAGGCATACATACATAAATCTGTAGATGACGGGAGCGACTGGGATCTGGTATTCAGTGACGAGTTTAACCTTGATGGCCGAAGCTTTTATCCAGGGGACGACCCGTATTGGGAAGCTGTTGATCTGCATTATTGGTGAGCCCTTTTGGTATTGAATGGGATTGGGGCGTTTTGTTAATCATTCCTTTTAGGGGAACTAATAACTTGGAATGGTACTCACCTGATATGGTCAGCACGTCCAACGGGTTCCTCAACATTACATTGTCGAAGGAAAAATGGCGTGGTATGGACTACAAGGGTGGCTTGATTATGTCTTGGAACAAGTTCTGCTTTACTGGTGGTTATTTCGTTGGTACGTAGCGGCTTTTTAGAGTGCGATAGGTGTGCTTACCTTTATGCAGCCAATGTGTCCTTGCCCGGATCGAGCACCGTCTACGGCCTTTGGCCTGCAGTATGGGCGATGGGTAACTTGGGCCGTGCAGCATATGGTGCGTCGCTTGACGGAATGTGGCCCTACACATATGTGAGTTGTTTCAGTCATCATCTCGTCCACATCTTGACGCCGCCTTGAAGGATACGTGTGATGTGGGCACCTTGTCCAATCAAACGTTCCCCGACGGAACGCCCATAAATGCAACTATCAATGGCGATCCTTCGTACAACGGCGTACTCTCTTTCTTGCCCGGGCAACGTCTTAGCGCTTGCACATGCGACGGAGAATCCCATCCTGGTCCCAAGCGTCCAGACGGATCTTTCGTTGGTCGCGCCGCCCCTGAAATCGATATCCTTGAAGCGCAAGTCGATTCTGGAACCCTGATTGGGCATGTTAGTATGTCCGGCCAGTGGGCTCCTTTCAACTACCAATATAATTGGTTCAATACTACGTGAGTTATGTCGTGTGATCATCCCCTACAACTTGCTTACCATTTGACCACAGAGAGAACATCGATATTTACCAAGATACGACCGTTCTCAACGCGTATCACGGTGGTGTCTACCAGCAAACGACAAGTGGTCTAGCAATTACCAACCAGGTTTGTCTTGTCTACCAAGTAAAGTTTGCCATTACTCACCTGGCGCTATTAGGACTGCTATACTCAAAACCCAGGCGGTGGATGCTTCGCCGTCTACGGGTTTGAGTATAAGCCTGGAACGGAGGGATATATTACCTGGGTGAATGACAATGAACGCACTTGGTCGATCCGTGGCGCCGGAATGGGCCCCGACCCTCGAGTTGAGATTGGCGCAAGGCCAATTCCACAAGAGCCAATGGTTCGTATCCCTTGATCGTACCTGGCTCTATACTAACATGCTGGTGCATCTAGTACATGATCGTAAATCTGGGTCTTTCGCCGAACTTCGGAGCGATCGATTTCGAGCATCTCGTATTCCCGACGTGGATGCTGATTGACTGGATCAGAGTGTATCAGCCTAAGGACCAGCACAACGTTGGATGTGACCCACCAGACTTCCCTACCGCCGACTACATTAATACGTGAGTCCCTTCGTTCTCGTAGTATGGTGGCATGTATGCTAAACGTTTGGGTTAGATATATTGAGGCATACACCAATCCTAACCTAACGACCTGGGTAGACGATTACAAGCAGGTTATCCCCAAGAACCGGCTGGTCGACAACTGCACATAGACTGGGTGTATCTCTTCAAGGCGAGGGTTTTTGTTTGGGCTATTTATGACCACTACAGTTAGATTGTTGTTTCAGTCTTGAGTCTTTCGTTTCGTTATCGTATTAAGTTTTATGTGGAATAGATACCCTATTTTGATCGTTTGGGAGGCGGAAGTGCCTGCGTGTGTGGTATCCCGCTAGTTAAGTAACGAACGGCCTGGTTAACAGACAAGCACGTGGATTGGCTTACCTCGACATGTAAGCAATGCCAAGGTGATGTCCCTTTTTGCGTTCGCTCTCGACGGCTCATTTTCTGCGAGCCCTTGGTTCTGACATGATGGTTGCTAAGTACTGACTGGATTTAATTGAGGCTGTGGTTTGGATTCTTCCAAGAGAGCATGTATGCTTGCATGGATGTCTCCGAGCCCCCCGGTCGGCGTATCTTCTACCGCATTACTCATGTTAACCTCGAACCCAACGCAAACGCAAACAATAACGTCCGCATGGGAGCAATACTTGTTCCGGCTTGGCTTGGAGGCTTTTCTCGTCTAGCTGCGACTCTCTCTCTCTCTCTCTCTGCACACCGACATTCCAATCCTTTTCCAACACCACGCTCTTTCCTGTCTAGACCAACAGTGACATGCATCGGCGCAAGTCGTCCAAGGTACTCCCAACGCCGACCGGCAATGGTGGACCACCTACTGCTGGGGTTTATGGACCCCTTTCGCCTCAGGTTCAGACGCCGCCACTGCAGGTTTCTAAGAGCTCGCTGAACGTGCCCTTGTTGCCTCGCCATGCGCCTGAGCAAAAGTTCCAGGCCGCGATGATGAAGCCTCCTGCAGGAAATACTATTTATTCGTCCCAGCACGGGAGTGTGGTGAGTAAACATGAGGCATCCGACTCTTACATCAAGTGCTAACGCGCCTTTGAATTAGAGCAACACCTCACTAAATGCTAAGGGCGCCGTGCCGTCTGTTTCATCCAAGTACTCGCTCGCGGCTGATCCATCGACATGGGGTACCAACCTAGATGCTAAAGTACCCGAAGGAGACGACTACTTACACAATCCGGATCCGCGACGCGATCGTCAGAACGACATGTCTAGCTCAATGTTTACTTCACGCGGTATTGCTAACTTGGGGTGTTTGGCGATTTTGGCGCTTGCATTTGTTGGGTTATTGTAGGTGTCATCTCTAAATAAAGACATGTTGTTTGATGCTAACGCATCTTGCGTATAGCTTCGTCTATCCAGTTGTGGATGGTGTGCTGCAGCACAAAATGAGCACGCTCGGTGCATACAACCTTGGCGGGACCAACGCGTCTGGGCAGGTTCCTGAAATACCTGGAAACTTTGGGCTTATCGATCGGGACACGCCCAAGTCCGCATACAGTCGCGCTTCATTGGAGGACGGGAGCGACTGGGATCTCGTGTTCAGCGACGAGTTCAATGTTGAAGGACGAACGTTCTATCCGGGGGATGACCCGTACTGGGAGGCCGTCGACTTGCACTACTGGTCAGTTTGAACAAACGCACGCTACAGATTGCCTTTAGAGCTGAAACATGTATACAGGGGAACCAATAACCTCGAATGGTATTCGCCGGACATGATTACTACTAGCAATGGTTATTTAAACGTCACACTAGATAAACACAAGTGGCAGAAGAAGGATTATAAGGGTGGGTTGATGACGTCGTGGAACAAGTTTTGCTTCACTGGCGGTTACTTTGTTGGTGGGTGCGCACCAATTTCAGTCCTGGATTCTTGTCTGATTTTACCTACACCAAAAGCCAATGTCTCCTTGCCTGGAACCAGCAAGGTCTTTGGTCTCTGGCCCGCAATTTGGGCAATGGGTAATCTTGGTCGTGCAGGGTATGGTGCTTCGTTGGACGGGACCTGGCCATATACCTATGTAATTATCCACTATTTTATTACTTTTAACCGCAGGGTAAACTAAACACGGCTATAGGACACTTGCGATGTTGGCACGCTGCCCAACCAAACCTTCCCAGACGGAACTCCCATCAATGCTACCATTAACGGAGACAATCGGCACGATTACAAGCTTTCTTATTTACCAGGCCAACGGCTGAGCTCATGCACCTGTCCTGGCGAATCACATCCTGGACCGACCCGGCCTGATGGCACGTTTGTGGGCCGGGCTGCTCCTGAAATCGACATGTTTGAAGCACAGGTAGACGAAAACACTTTGGTTGGACACGTCAGCCAAAGTGGACAGTGGGCACCATTCGGTTACGCCTACACCTGGCATAACACAAGGTGTGTGCTTGTTCTTTATAGGGCGTTTCAGACCTCTGGTTGACTTCGCGTTTATAGCGATAACTACAAGCTCCTGTCTGACGATACCAAAATCAACACCTATATTGGAGGCGTGTATCAGCAAACCACTAGCGGAGTGGCTGTCACGAACCAAGTAAGTAGCAATGACACCACCAAAAGCAGCACTTATGAACACGCTGTTGCATCGGCAGGATTGTTATACCCAAGGCCCTGGGTGCTTCTCTGTCTACGGCTTCGAGTATAGGCCCGGGTATAATGGCTACATTTCTTGGACTAACGACGACAAGCCAGCGTGGAAAATCTACGGTGGGGCGATGGGAGCCGACCCGTCCGTCGAAATTGGCCCCCGACCAATCCCAATGGAGCCGATGGTAAATAACTCAGTTGTCTGACATTATCAAACTAAATATCCTCCTGCTACTAGTACATGATCATTAACCTGGGAATGTCTCCCAACTTTGGATCTATCGACTTCGAGCATCTCGTATTCCCGACGTGGATGCTGGTTGATTGGATTCGCGTATATCAACCCAAGGATCAACACAACATTGGCTGCGATCCCCCAGACTTCCCTACGGCGGATTACATCAATACGTATGTCCTTTTCAGCATAGTATATGCTCAGTAGCGCTTATTGCTTTTCAACTCGTGCAGCTATATCGAAGCATATACCAACCCTAGTAAGTCCTACAGCATATATGCGAGCAAAAGCATAGCGTAGCTAATCAATCGTCCAAATCTTAGATTTGACAACTTGGGTAGATGACTACCAGCAAGTTATACCCAAGAACCGCTTGACGTCTCTGTGCACATAATGGCACGTAGCTCCACCGGCCTGTTTCGGGTCTTAATACACGTATACCTCATAGCATTGTTGTTTTCGGATCTTTGATTATCTATTTTAATGCTGTTCTCAAACTCCAAAGACAGAATCAACTACCACCCAACTAAAAAGTACGGCGCCGCCGAACGGAGATGCCGTCAGGTCATGTGACTTCACCCCGCCACCATTAGCTCCTAACTGGTGATCATTGCACCCAACCTACCACACATAATGAATCCTCAAAATGAGGTTGGAAGCATGCTTGCGTTAAAGCTCTATCCTGATCCTCTCGAACTTCGCTTCGAGAGTATAGACATTCCACAGTAAGCCAAATGCTAATATATCCCAAATATCTATTAACACGATACCTCTGTAATTAGAATTGTGCACTCCGATGACGCTATTGTTAAAGTAATTGTAAGCGGTTTTTAATATCAGCATAAGCTTCTTATTGAACTTATCCCGCCGGAATACAGCTAGCCGGCCTGTGTGGCAGCGATCTTCACGCGTATCGCGAGCTCGAGACGTTTGATACACCGTAAGTTGTGGACTAGCAGTGATACAGCGGTAAATGTTTAATTAAAATATTGATCAATTAGGTATGTAACCGGGCACGAGTTTGTGGGCAAAATCGTCGCCCTTGGTGATAGTTTTGGATCCGACAGCGAGCCCAGCCGGGCAAAGCTTTATTCTACCTTGAAAATTGGCGATAAAGTACGTTGCAACAGTATTGAATGAACACGCAGCTAACCATTGCGTCCTTGATCGATTAGGTCGTGTCACCATTCACTTCCTCTTGTGGTGAATGTCGGTAAGTCAGAAAAGCGCCCTTATACGACCCATCAACTGAAGATTTTGTATCATAGCGCTTGCAGGACAGGCTTCTCATCTAGGTGCAAACATTCGCTGCTCTTTGGGTCACCTCGTTTGCCTGGTGCTCAAGCCCAATACATTCGAGTACCTCATGCTGGCGGGACACTGTTCAAATTCCCCCCAGATGACGCACCTTCTTCTGAAATTACGACCTGGGACCGTGTTAGCGACACCTCCCTAATCCTACTAGGTGACATTTTACCAACGGGATATTTTGCGGCTCTACAAGCTGTACAACATCCAAACCTAGCCTACGCATTTGGAGGGAAACCTTTTCCTACTGCCTCAACAATTCTGAACGCTATCACCGTTGATACATCGATTACTAAGGTGCGCGAAGAAGATAGCAGTCTTACGTTGGCCGTGGTTGGACTAGGGCCAGTAGGTTTGGTGAGTGTATGCACTTCTAGGGCTGATATCTCTCTGACGTCGTAGTTGACCAGTGCGCGTTGGTCAGCCTGGTAGAACTTTTGGGTTTGAGTGGGATATCCAACTTTGCGATCCTGGCCATTGACCCCAATGCAAGCCGTCGAAAGAAAGCGGAGGCGATACTTATGGCGCTAGGGGCCGTTCCCGGAGGCGCAATTAGAGTGGTGTCGTCAGACGACGCGGTTGATGTTGCCGATGAGCTCTCGGGAAGTTATGGATGTGACGCCGTGCTTGAGGTCAGTTGTTGTATGCACTCCATTGGTAGGGTTAGACTTAAGTAAATTCCAGGTGGTTGGAAACAATTCGGCTATCCAGTTGGCCTATGATTTGATACGCCCATTCGGTGTCATATCTTCAGTCGGCAAGTATCATTTAATGAACATAATTAATATTGCTCACCCTTTTACAGGTGTCCATACCCACCCGCAATTCCCTATCAACGGCGACGCATTGTACTCCAAAAACGTCAGCCTTGCGTTTGGACGCTGCCCAGTCAGATCCATATTCCCCTATTGCGTCGAGCTTCTCAGAAGCCGTCAGGATATATTCTCCGTTGGAGGCGAAGCTAGTATGATCGAGAAGGTAGTCCCATTTGAGGAGGAATCTGCCAAGGAGGCATACAATCTATTCAATGAGGGAAAGTGTGGAAAAATCCTGTTTCGCATGGCTTCTGACTAGCAGCTTACAAATGAAGCATCTTGCGCTGCCTATACAGACTATTGGCTAGTTATATGCGGTTCAAACACTGCTAATAGCAAGCGCTTTGAGTGAGTGTGCATACTTTTCGAGCCAATGTAGTGGAGCTGGAAGTCTTGAGCAAATATGGAACTTATGACGAAGGCTGTGGAGGGTAGTGCGGACGTGCTCACTCGCGCAGCAGCACTGACTTTGGAGATGAAGGTGGGCTGGAATGCATAGCACCAGCACCGTGCGGATGTACAAGTCCGTGCGCTAGATCTTTACCAAATCGTCTCTACATCGACATCTGAGCTGTCATATTAAGCTTTGATTCGAGCCTCATAAGTGAGGTCTAAAAGCACCAATATTACACATAAATACATACACAATGACTGCGTGCGAGGCGCGTACGACCGTGCACTTTGTGCGTTTTACCTTAATTTGGATCGTTTTTGATAAATTTATCGGGGTTCCGCGGATGGATCCCGACGGCACGCCGCCTCGCGCTAGCACTCTGCTCTCAACCGCCATCACCTCATCCGCTTCCTACCTTCATCCACTCCCCTAATCTCTATTCTACCACGATGTCTCCAACCGGAGCAAGTAGCCAGCATGAGGAACATTCGGCTGAGCGAGAGAAGGACAAGGCGGGCAAGGGGAAGGGCTCGTCCAAATGTGTGTACCAATCTGGCTTGCTCATCCATGTGGCTTACACTTAGAATTACCTCTTTCGCACAGCCAAGGACCTCTCTCAGTGAGTAGTCCGCTGAATGCTTGTGTTACCTCGCTCTGACATAATATGTCATTAGCGTGCCTTGCAAGTTCTTCAAGGTCGGAGGATGTACCGCTGGTCCAGCATGCCCGTTCTCTCACCATGCCACCGAGCCAGGCGAAACCAAGAATGTATGCAGCTGGTTTGTGAAGGGAAGCTGCAAATTCGGTCACAAGTGTGCCCTCGCCCACATACTTCCCGGCCAGCCGATGTCCATGGACAAGCGCAATAAGCGTGCTGCCCAGACTGCCAACGGTGGAAAGAGCGGCGAGAAAGGAAGCGGAGGGCATGGCCGTGAACGTGGGCGGCGAGGGGCATTCGAGGGAGACAATGCTGGCAGGTCTCGTGAGAGGAGGTCGACGGCTACGCAGGGCGCATCCCCTCCGATCGGGATGGGCATCGGTTCTAGGGCCCCTATTACCATTTCCAAAGCTGCGCCTACACCTGCCGCATTGTCCGACGCTCTCTCAGGTCCTGCATTGAAGGACACAGACTTTCCATTCGGATTGCCCGACGACCTTGATGAGCTCACTGCGACACCTCGCCAGCCGCCCCCTCGTCAATTCAGCCCTGTTGCCTCGGCCACGGCGCCGCCGCCTGCAGAACCTTCCGGTACGGTTAACAGTAACCTTCCACCCACGGCTCGATCGGCTGCAGTTCCTCCCACTACTGTTGCAGAGTCTCAACGCCGGCCATCTCCCCTTCCACTTGCTCGTTCATCTGGGTCTGTGGCTCGTATCCCACGCAATAATGCCCCTGTAGATTTCGGACCTGTCGGCTCTCCTCCACAGGCCTCTCCTGGCTTTATACCTGGGCATGTCACTCGGTCCAGTGTGAACGGATTCTCCCCGGGCACATCACCACCTGTTCGTAACGAAAATCCCGCTCCGTTCGGTTCATCCCCTTTCTCTGCTCCGGGCTCGAAGTCGCTTTTCCTTTCCTACAGTCTGGACAAGCATGAAGCCTCGAGGCAG
Organism: Ceratobasidium sp. AG-I; assembly: GCA_015039395.1. Classification (NCBI taxonomy): domain Eukaryota; kingdom Fungi; phylum Basidiomycota; class Agaricomycetes; order Cantharellales; family Ceratobasidiaceae; genus Ceratobasidium; species Ceratobasidium sp. AG-I. The sequence goes on along the minus strand of MU132141.1, from coordinate 890,222 downwards.
ACTGGGGCATTCGATGTCAAATGGGGGGACAACAAGCGTACAATTCGGGCACGAGATCTAGACAACGCTGTGGAGGACGAGGACTTGGAAGAGTTCTTACCATCTAGCTTGACCGACTTGCTCTCCCCCGGTGAGCGCGAGCGGAGAATGAGTCGTACTAAGCATGGCGCCCGGGCGAGCGTTGACCATCAACTATTCTCGCGGTCTGTTCCGTCCTCGAATATGCTAGACATCAAGTCTATCTGGGATGAACAGAACAAACCGAGAGGGCGTGATGCCGATGCTTCAACTAGCCTCAACAACGCTCAGACCCGCGGTGTATCCCATGGCCGATATGGCGAAGAAGATAGTCAGTCCGCTTCATCGTCCCTCATGGGGACATCGAATGTCTCTGCAGGATTCTTGTCGCATGTCCACCGACCCGCCGTTGCCGCTGGTGGGATGAGAACGATGTCTGCTCAGTCGTTTGAACAGAACAATTTGGGCGTGCACGGAAACGCACAAGCTGCACCCGATTTCATCATATCTGCCTCGATCGATCCGGTCTCGACTCTTAGCGGCATGCACTCCCGGCCGATACCCGGTGGTCAGAAGGCGGGCCTGTCTTCCGCTCTCTCACCCTCGACTCAAGCGTTGCGTAATCATGCACCTGGGCAGAGTCTTCCTCAAGGATTGGCTGCAGGTATCAGCCGTCTGCATCTCGTTCCTGCTGGTAGCCCCTCCAATGGGCAATATGACTGGTCACCTGATGGTCCTCGTCTCGGGACAACGCCTCGTGCATACGATCCATTTAGCCTCGAAGACAACACTCCACCTCGGCCGACTTTCTCTACGCTCAACAATCGGACTGGCCCTTCGCCCTCCGGGCTCTCCATGTCTCGCACCCCTAGTTCGTCGTCGCAGAGCGCAATGCCCACCCCATCTAATGCCCCGGGCAACCCAACGAGGCGGTGGCAAGGCAATGCTTGGGCGAGCCCGCTTGCGGAAGCAGTTAGGACAAACGACGAGGACGAGGATCTGTTCCCCATGGACTAGGCAAGCCGCCTACGCACTCATCGTCCAAAAAGGATTTTAAATGTAAGACTACGTGATTTGGTGAATCTTTTGCGAAGCTTCAAAATGTGTGTTTGTTGTTGTTCTTTTTGCAGCCTGCGTGCGGGCTGCTTTTGGTGATATGTAATTTTTGAAGTACGAGACATGTACGTTATGATGCCGTCTTGTTTCACTCAATGAGTCAGTTAACTTGAATTGTGCTAATTGATCGAACCGCACCAGAGGTGTTCGATGTGATTTGATCCGTCAACATGGAATGCAAATTCCATGTTTGGGTTTCTTGGTTGGATCCGCTTGACCTCGACAACCATAGCCATCCACTTGGCTTTGGGAGCCTCTCATATCACCTTTTTCTAAACATATCTCGTGGCCAGACACTTGATCTCAATGCGTAATAGAGGTTGGGTTTGTCTCGGTGCTCTGCAAGCTGCCTTGTTCAGTCAGGCAAAGCTCGTCCCAGGATTGCCCAAAGGACCATTGGAATGGGGAGACAGTAAGTTCTTGCACTAACCACTAAGCCTCAGTACTGAACTATTGTTTTCAAACCTTTGTCTCGAAGTAAATATTCTTCACACGAGCGATACACACGGTATGTGCCACTCAGTTCCGTTGTCAGTCGGTGTTGTGAATTCTGTTGTCTCCTTTAGGTTGGCTTCTCGGACACCAGAAAAACCAGTGGCCTGAGCCTAACTACTCGTAAGCGTTCCCCAATGCGTATCTCGAGGTGTACTGAGGAATGTTTCGCATAGTGGGACGCTGGGAGATTTCGCGTCTTTCGTGGGACATATGAAGAGGATAGCCGAAGTATGTTCTCCTTAGCATTTTGCACATGTTACAAATCACATAAACAACTCTGCTTGTTAGGAAAAAGGTGTTGACCTACTGCTTGTCGATTCAGGTGACCTTCATGATGGGTCTGGCCTCACGGACGGGTATCCAGAGCCAGGCATCAATGGGCATGAGGTAGCTCGCAGCGGCTTTTGGTCAGCACGATAACCTACTAACCCTCTCGCTCAGGCTATCAAACCTTTCCTCAAGATACCATACGATGTCATGGCCGTAGGCAAGTGAGTACCCTGCAAGTGGCGACCTGACCAAACATTGACGCGAATTGGCGCGCGGTAGCCACGAACTTTATCAAGGTAGGTTCTATCACACTCCCAGCTGTAGTAGTATTCATCTCTCTATTCAGCTGATGTGTCCTGGGACGTGTAAGTTAGCTCGGTTCTGGTTTGCAGCTCATTGACACTATTGCTAGGTATCGTAACTTTGCTCCAAAGTTACCTGACGGACGATACCTGAGTTCGAACGTGTTAATCTCAAGCCCATATCACAAGACTCCTCAACCAATTGGTTCCCTATATCGCCGCTTCAAAACACTACAGTAGGTTTATTCGCTAATTGATTTTGTTAAGAGCTTTTTACTTAGACAGAGATCAGCGGCCGGCAAATAACATCTCTTGGAGTTTTGTTCAACTTCAAAGAACACAATGTCAACACCACTATTCAAGACGTGTCAGACATGGTTGCTGCGCCATGGGTTCGTATTGCGGTGTCGTCTGAAACCCTAAAACTTGCTAACATAGCCTTTGAACAGTTCCAAGACCTTATGCGCGAGCCGACCGATGTTTTCGTCTTAGCCGGGTAGGTGGTGTATCTTTAAACGCATTAGACCAGTTTCTTATACTTAGTCTCCAGACATATGTCCGTTGTAAAAGGGGACTGGGAGATTGTTTCAGGAGCAATTAAGAAACATCACCCAAACACGCCCATTGCGATATTTGGAGGTGCGTCTTTCACAGCTGGCGAGCACCCCGGAGCACTCACTCTTTTTCCCGGTCTAGGTCATACTCATACCCGGTTCTGCCGTCAGTTTGACTCGAACACGATGGCATTAGAATCCGGCAGGTTTATGGAAACTGTTGGTAAGTCGCTTACTAGTTTCTCACACGACCAGCTAACGATGATTTAATTCACACAGGTTGGATGAGTACGTATACACCTCTATACTGTTGCTACCGGATTTATAAAGCTTGTGGTTACTAGGCTTAAAGCTGGACGGTTCAGGCGGCCCTGGCGTTTCTTTTTCACGGAAATACTTGGATGCTAACAAGAGGACCTATATGGTAAGGAACTTGGCTAACGAGATCTCCGGACGAACGCTAACTCAGACAACAGTATCATACCAATACGACTGAGCAAACATTCAATAGTGTAAACGGACTAGAAATTGACATGTTTACGAAGAAGCTGTATAGCCATTGGAACCTGGGGAGGATACACGGGTGTGTCAGTGAAAGTATGTAGTTTTTGCTTTTCAACTCTTGAAGTAAATTCACTCAATGCTGGGTAGACTATTACGTGGATAGGTATAACTGGTCTCATCCCCAGAATGTTCAAACATTCTATACACACAAAGTGGTTCCCGAGGTCTTGATTAAGGGATGGAATCGTGCCAACCATTCATACGTTTTCATCGCCAACACTGGAATGCTCCGCTTTGATATTTACCGGGGACCGTTTACCTGGAATGATCAGCGTACGTGACAGCTGAACTACTATTACCAAAGGATTCAACATCTTACAGATATATTTGACAGTTACCGTTCTGCCGTTCAAAGAGGGCTATCGGTATGTTGAAGTTCCATGGTCAATCGCTCGAGAGGTAAAGCGCAAGATGTACGAGTACCCTAAAGACCATCTGGATGCTACGAGTATCTTGGCAAATGAATTCGGCCCTGGCATACAAGACGGGCAGAATGCGCAACATCCCCTCTCACTTCCGGATTCGGACCTTACGCCAGGCTACGTGACTGACGATGTGCGTTGGAAGAAGAAAGTGCTATCATATTACTGACCCCGTTGTGCTTGTAGGGATGTGGCGGCAACGGCGACGACACCGAGCACGCAAAGATTCCGATTATTGCCAACCCCGAGTACTACAGCAACGATCCGGATTACTCGTTCCCCGACAATCATACAGTAGACGTGATAGTGCCCGACTTTCTCAAGGCGAGGATGATCGAGGCTGTCAACAAACTTTCATCTAGCCGAGTTTATACGCTCGATGATGTTCACGCTTATGGCACCGTCCCGTCTAAGAAAAGTGAGTATAAAAGTATCCAGTGAGTAACTGCATACTAATTTCCAAACAAGTATTCGCCAAATATTTCGAGAATTTCCCTCCAGGCGCAAATGGATGTGTTGACGATTAACGTGTCGCAAATTCTGGAGTTCCCTTCCAGAGTCACCTCGCTTGTACCAGACATTTTTATTGTCTGGTTTCTTCTATACCAATATATCTCACTATTAAGGAGTACCTCTGACCCAAATGAAGGTTTAGCTCCTCGATCAAGTTAATTAATTATCGGGCATCATGGAGTTGCCGATCAATGGGCTGACTCAATCACGTGGTCTATGAGATAATGTAGTATTATCTACTTCTGATCTCCGCTTACTACTCTCATTAGTCCATAATGTCAAACCTGCTGATGCGGCAGATTTTACCTTCTACATCTCGTCTATCGCGACAGTTTAGCATTTCCTCCGTACGATGGTCTGCCGTGCCTTCCAGGTCGCTGACGGAAGGCGAGCAAGTCGTCTTCGACAAGCTCAAGTCTAAATTCCAGCCCTCAAATTTGGACGTTGAGGATGTTTCAGGTGAGCGCTACTTTTAATATATATATATACTCTACTAACCCCTATCAAAGGGGGGTGCGGTACCTTCTACGCCATTGCTATAACCTCTTCAGCATTCAAAGGTTTACCTATGGTCAAACAACACCGTCTGGTCACTGAAGAGCTCAAAAAGGAGATATCCGGATTTCATGGTCTTCAGGTATGATATCTATCCATCCTTTATAGCTCTGTTGTTCACATTAATAATAATTCAGATAAAAACTACAGCAGAGTAATTACAATGCAATAGCGGGTAAAAGCATCGCTCTGATTGGTCATGATCTTCGTGTGAGTCGAAGTAATGTGATTGCTTCGCGTGAATACACCTCTCGATCGAGATCATCTGCGACCTGGGCACGTCGAGCATGTGTTAACACTTGGTTGTGTTAAGAAGTCGAAACGTACCTCTTCCCAGGTAAAGTGTTTCTTGAGGAGACCAAAAAACCTCTTGTCCGCCTGTTAAAAACTAGTAAGCTCTTCAGTATTTACTTATCATTTAGTCTCACCTTGCGCCTCTTTTTATAGCAGAACAATATGTCTGCACTGGCATACTTGTCGTTAAGATCCTTCAAGGTGGACACCAGCAAAGGGAAGGCAGGCTCCGCATAGACACAGTCTGCTGCAAGGATCAAAGACACTGTTTCTGGGAAGTCGAGCGGTAATGGCTCGCCCCTTTGGAAGACATGAGTTGCTTCGCCATTGCATTATAGGGTATAAATTACCAGTTGAGTATTGAGGCTAACACTCGATCTTTCAATCCGTTGAGCTCGATGTTTGATTGCATGATTTTCATAAGCTGCCTATTGCGTAGAATCAGTTGGACTACGACTATTCCATGAAAATTGCAGACATACTCTTGGTCAGTGATTACGACCTTCTTAGCTCCTAAGAGCCCCGCGACTAGTCCTACCAAACCAGTCCCTGTAGTGGTCCACATAGTCAGGCGTGTAATACCCCTCCCAATAGTCCTGAACATACCGGATCCTAGCTCCACTACGCATTGACCTGCCAGTGACCCTTTCCGAGCTAAATATCTTGATAGCACCTAATACGAAGAGGGTTAAATCTAAAATGCAAATGATATGCTAGGCATACTTCACCCGCTGGCCATGCTACGCCCCCACAGCCTATGGAGTCAAACTATTAGTGGCTACTGTTATATAGGAATGGGTGGAAGAGCAAACCTGGTGACGCATCTACAACGAGCTTTACAGGAAGATCAAGTGGAGCAAACGACAGCTCGATAGTTTGATGAGTAACGGTTGGAATTTGTGGGGGCACAAGTACATCCTGGTCCAGGTCTGCATCATCTCGTAAATGGCGTAAGGGATCTAACGCGTCCAGTTGTTCATCGAGTGCCACTGAGTTCATTGCAATAGCCCTAGACGAGTGTACTTTGGGGTGTAAATGAGTCTAAAGTAGTGGACGTAGGGTTTAATTTTGTAGTCGGTAAATAACGCCACAATTGATTCCTAAGCTTAGTGGATTAAATGGGCGGACCGCATATATTCACACCACGCACAGAATGAAAGACATAATTCAAATGTATCAATGTCAAAATTCCAGGATACATGTGCAGGCAACTATAGAATGGAATCGTTGCTACTATTTTGAACCCAAACTCAAGCCATTGTCTCAGTATGCAAGTCTTTAGGTACTTTTGAGAACTCCGGCAGCAACCGTGCCATTGGCCACTGGGCGGCTCAGCTTGTTCGCACCTATTGAGCAAAATATCAGACCAAGCCCCTGCAAAACGGTAAGAGAGGCAAACCAGCGACGACATGGAATTCAGCACTCAAGAACGCATCCGTGTTGGTCGTGTTCAAGTTTTTCATTGCATAGTACCTGTTCAAGCATACCCAGTCAGCAAATAAAACCATAGGGGCATCAATTTTGCCTGCGCACCTAGCGGTCATATTTTTAGCCGCGATGCTGAGGGTAAAGAAGCCACGCCAAGAGCCCTCACTCCATTGGAGATCCGGATTGACAGCAACAAGTTGCTTGCTGACCGCGTCTGCCTTTGCCGGAGATACATCTGCTCCAAGCGGAGACGGCGAAGAAACAGCTGTCCCTGCGAATTCGACACCGATAGCTCCTTTGCCAGTCTTGGGATCATACGTGGTGGTATCGTTCGGGTCTGTATGAATGGATTAACTAAGGTAAATAGTATTAGATTCAGGTGCTTACATGCGAGATCGCTGACCCAGTTGGCGTGGCTGTCACCACTCAAGATGATTCTGAACTACTGTATTAGTCCTAACAGACTTTATCTGGTTAAAAATCTTACGTATTGTCGATCTTGCGCTTGTAAAGCAAGTCCAGAATCCGCTTTCGGTTGGCAGTGTAACCATCCCAAGAGTCGAGGTTGAATGAGCCTAGTTCGTTGAGCTGGGTGAAAACGATTTGCTGGCTAGACATGGCAAAGTTGTTCAACAACCACGATCCATATGAATGGAGCCCATGCGCGGACGACTGACCCGATGATACGCCAAACTGCTCCACGGCTCTGCGAATTGATAAGTTGGGTGTTCAACCCTGCAAACTGACGATGAGGAGTGGTGTTCAGTGTAGATTTGTGAGTTCTCCACGTACAGTTTTCTTGTTTAAGCCCCATGATGGACCTGTTTTCCCCCTTGTGGATCGAGTTCACATAGCCCGTGTTATAATACGTGTCGGTAACATCACGATCATATTGCCCTACCGAGGGGGTGTCAATATAGGGCCTCAAGGGTACGCCATATGAGCTCACGAGTGTCAAGCATAGTTAGATCCTAGGGCGTCACACGAAATTAGCGCATACATTGTTAAATCACAAACCAACGCACCAAGAGCTTTCCAACTTGGAAGTTGCGCCAGATCCGAAGTTTATCGTCCAGTGCGACTTGTCGGATAGGAATCCACTCATGATAAGCGCGAACAGCAGAAAGTTTACGATCCGAGAAGCAGCTGCATTTACGAGCATCCATAAGAGCTCAGTTAAAATTATGCTCAAGGGATGATACGTACGTTCCAGAGGGAGAATATTGGCATCCTGCAGTCGTGTCGTTGGAATCGGCGCTTCCTGCCTAGTCAAGAACAAATAGTATATGAGCAAGATGTTTTGTGCAATAGCAATGATGGTATCATAGACACCTTCCAGGTGTTGTCTGCGACTTCGTGGTCGTCCCAGACTAAGATCCATGGGTAATTTTGATGACTAAAAGCAAGTGATTCATCTGTCCTGTAGAGCGCAAGTCGTGCACGGTAGTCGGTGATTGTAGCAAGTTCTCGGTTCGATACTGTTCGGTTGAGGGGCGCTCTAAAGCGCTATGAGTAAATGGCAGTCCTGGTGACTTGTCTCGGGCAACACGCACCCATTTCCGTCTGTTCAACACCACATCCACCCCGATTAACTGCCCGTATAGCGCAAATACTGTATGGTACTTACAATGTCCTTCAGCGTACTGTAAAATAATGTCAGTGAGGGCTTAAATTGAATGCGTAGAGTTGAACAAACCTCGTAGATATAGTCACCAAGATGGACCATGATGTCCGGGCTGGTTGACTTAGCTGCATAACCATAAGCGTTGAAGAACCCGAACGGAAAGTTGGAACACGAGAAGACGGCAATGTTGAATGGCTTCCCGCCGTTGACTAGTGTGTGGTAGATTAGTGGGTACTAGGGGCCGACTTCGAGCTATTTACCTTTGGAGGCCGAGGTATTGGCACTAGCCAATGTTCTCGTGCGTCCCACAGGAGATACAGTGTTGGCATTTGTGCAGTCATTAAAGGTGTACCTACATATCAAATGGAGCTGAGGTCAAAGGTTCACGCTCATTGCGTCAGATAAACTTACCAGTACCAGGTGTCAGCTTTCAAACCAGTAGCTTCGACCTTGACTAAAAAAGGTGTTATGTTTCTAAACGTTTGAATCACCAAATTACTGCATGGCACACACCAGTGAAATCAACGTCCCAGCTGGTGAAGGCCGACCCTTTTGCAACAACTTTGCCCTTGAGTTGCTGGCTTCGAGTTTGTAAATCGTCGGTTAGGACATACATGGCTATGTGAATTGAAATGGAGACCCACTTATCAAAGACCTGGTATCGCACGCAAACGGGGACAGACTGGTCTGGTGCTCCCTGAGGATATGCTCGAGTCCAGAGCAGGATGGAAGTATCAAGAGGATCTCCCTAGTGACCTTATGGTTAGAGCTTCTGCAAGCGCTGTAACAAATCAACAGCTTACGCTTGCAACGTTGTGCGAGAAGGCGATTCCGCCGCTCCAGACATAGGGAGCCTAAGAACTATTTAGAGGAGTAACGCAAGAAGTCGGTGGTCTTACGTTGCTGAAATCTGCGCCGTAGAAGGTCGGGTACGAGTCGTCGACGAAAGGCGTAGCCTGAGCGGTCTGTCGAGCTGATAGCTGATGCCTCTCGTGTAACGCTCTAGTATCATGGTCCAACTACATTGGAATCTCGCCAATAAATCAGGACTACCTAGACGTTAAACTGAACCGACTTACCTGCGCGTGTCCTACAAAAGGGCTTCGGTAGACAAGGTTGGCGTCTAACAGCGGGTGGGCGGTTGCCGTTATAACGAAACCCGCAAGGGCATATGCCAAGAGCGTAGAGCGAGGGGACATAGCTGTACTGGGTCCACTCCGATATCTTTCTTGGAGCCCTCGTCACCGTGCGCTTTTAAGCCATTCCAGGTGTATTGCATGGCGGTTACTGGTGCTGCGTTCTGAATAATCGACCACATGGCTCAAGCCACAACCCACAGTATTGGCAGTGACATCGCGCGCACGTTGCGAAAAGCAGTGACCATGATTGGTCGGATGGGCGAAAATAGACCAAGCTGAAATTTGTGATTGAGAATACCATCGGAGCATCATAGGTATGTCATTACGACACTGTCAGAAGAAGGCTGAAGTCTTATAGGAAGGTCGAGGTCGCAACGGTACACGTGCCACCGCAGAACGCAAGATGCACAGAGGTCGTTCCGCACAACAGAAGTCAGGCCGCAAATCGGTGGACGCGGTTCGCGACGCAGACAAGAAAAAGGCACGTGATTTCAGGCCCCTTTCCATGAAGCACTTTGCATGGGCGAAACCAAGTTATCTTCCGGGTAAACAAAACAACTGCGATTGTCCCTACGCACAACTAGCCAACCAACAACATGACATCAACCATAAAAAACAAACAACAAAAATCTACTGGGAATCGAAGTTTTTACATCCCCCATACACCTCCCATTACCTCCTTCAACCTCGCGATTTCAGCAATTTTAAGACACACCCGCATGAACGTCACATCGTTCGTCTGCCATCGCCAGGGCATGCGTTCGTAGTACGTGTTCGCAGGTCCACTCCCCACCCCACCCTGCCTTCTACCCCCTCCAGTATTACTTACCATCGAAGCCACTCGCCATACATGTTTGGCCTCTCCCCTCTGATGTATGCCTCAAACGTACGCTTCAACACAGTAGCCCATGCTAAGTCTGCCACATCCTCTTCCGGATGGTCATGCGGATGAGCATGTCCGGCGTTGTGCGCGTCGCCTCCTTCAACTTTGCCCTTGTTCGCTGGTTGCTGCGCCTGGACTTTGCGCAACAGGATCTCCTTGGCGCGTTTCTCCCCTACCTCAAAGCGCGGCCCGAGTTCAGGGTAGTTGTGGGTTTTGTCAAAGGGAAGCCACCTGTCACACGTGTACTATCCTCAGACAAATTTCGGGCAAGCAAGTATAAAAACCCGACGCACCAGAAATTGTGGTAATGGTATGAATACGCTCCCCTGAAGAATCCCTCAAAACCGAGCGCGTTTGGCGCGGCTCCATCCACTTTGCTGGGGTTGAAGAACTGCTCGAAACTGGTTATAAAGCTCCAAATTAGCTCTCGAGGCAGACAATGCACATGGTATAAACTTGCCTTGTAAAGAAGGGGAAAGCTGGCCTGTCTCGTTGGTAGTCTTCTGTATTCAACCAAGCACTATCGAACAATGCGTCGGGCAACCGTAACAGTAAACCCTGGAGATGCGCCTCGCGCATATACTGCCACACGGTCATAGGATGGAAGTCGAGCCCGTTACGCAGCGCGGTCCTGAACAAAAACGAGCCCAATGCGCTACCACGATTCAGACGTAGCACAGCAGTGTTGTACTCCTCCAATCGAGACCACCTATACGCAAATGCACCGCGCCAGCCCCACAACTCTTCCCAATCGCGCAACAAAATGGTGTCCGCGTCGAGGTAAGTACCGCCAAACTTATGGCACAAGATGAAGCGCGCCATATCCGAAAGAATTGTCGACATTCGGTCGTATTTTTGCGCAGAGTCAGATCCGACTCGCCCGAGCACATCGTTGCTTCCTTCCTTTTTCGCGCTAGCAGTAGCGTTCGCCTTAGCAGCCGGAGGTTTGACTTTGTACTTCACACCACCCGAGTTGAAAAGTGCCCCCTCATATGCTCGCCACTCGTCCTTTAGCTCCGTGATGTCGTCCAGCTGCTCCGTCGTGTTCCACAGCTTGAACTTGATCACATCTGCAAACCGTGGATGCAGGAACGGCGACGCCCACGGACTCGCCTTCAGTCCGTCAAACATGTCTCGCAGCGCACTCGGGTTCGGTACAGCTGCTGCCGGGCCAGGGTTGATCCACATCCAAAACTGGGGTCGGCACAGTCCCGCCGGAGGTGCTGCGCCACGCTCCTCTCCCATACCAAGATTCTGCGTGAACAGGTACGACATCAGAGCCATGTAAGGCTTGTCTGTAAACTGCCCAGTCCAGAACATGTGAAAAATGCGTGGGTGGTCAGGGTCGCATGCATCGCTCGAAGTCTTTGGCTTTCGAGGCGGCGGGAGCTCGAGCGGGGCCTCGAATTCGCCTCGGCGGTTGAAAACGAGTCCGGCCTCTGGATCTTCGGGGTCAATGCTACGCATAGCTGTGGGAAGCGCGTCGTGGATGTCCCGAGCAGCAGGAGTGGTACCGTTGGCCTTTTCTTCAACGTAGACAAAGTTGAATCTGTCCAGGCCTGTGCGGCGTACCCGCTTTTCTCCGTCGAGGCCCGTGCCAATGCGCATAAGCTCGAGGCAGTCGCGTACATACTAAGCGCGGTGATCGAAGGATGAGCAATCCAGTCACAAAATCCGTTGCTACGCATGCTTACCTTTTGCTTGGAAAAGTCACAGTGATCCAAGATAATATCCAAGTCTGCTATCCCGCCAGCTTGGGGTCTCGGTGGGTAGTGCACATTCGGCGGTTCGGATTTAATAGTCACGTATCTACGCGAAGGGCCCGTTCCAATCGAGTACGACGCCTTCCCGCCAGGAGGTTTGATCCTGTTGCCATTTCTCGTCTCGACTGCAGGTAAACCGGGGTTCGGAGGGGGTATAGTGAGACCTAGTTCGGAAGGTACTGCGCGTCAAAGTATGGATAAGCAGTTGTGACAACGCATAGAGCAAGCCGAACGTACTAAGTCTGTTGCTTGGATAATGACCACTCGCAATCTCCCACTCCCAGATCTTTTGGAGCTCTGCTTTCTTAAAGACCAGAGTCGGTGGTTTTCCTGTGAACGGCTGAGGCCAGTTTTTCTCTTTATCCCAGAACCTCTTCACGAGGGCAAATCCAATCCAGGTAAGGAGTAGAAACCCGAAACAGAGCATCGTGGCGGCACGTCGCCTGCTCATCCTCGACGACGTAACGTTCCATAGTCGCTGGGGGAAAGGTAAAACGATCTTGAGGCGGTGCGCGGGACGGAAAGGAACGGGGACGTAGAAAGTGGTCGTCCAGCTCGAGGTGCGAGACGTGAGGTGGTGCTTCTCCTCGACAGCATTGTTGTACGAGGGCAAGGGCGAGAGACGCGGTTTTCCGTCACGGTGTGGCATTCGATGGGGTGTAGGAGAGTGCAAAGACATGTATGTAAGAGCTGAGCTGGGAATTACTTTTCGGTGCAACGCGTCAAGCGCGCAATAGTCGTGGGTACAGAGGTGGGTTCCAGGATCAGAGCAATACAAAAAGCATTAATTATCCAGCCCGACTTAGTAGTGTCTAGATGTCGTTCAGAGGTGTGCTGGCCAATGTAAAACCGTAACGTCCATGCTTCCACGTGCGCACCCAGCCAGCACGTGACGAGCGAATAGGGGTACCCCGCCCCCACACCTCCCGCCTTGCACTCTATGCATCCCGCCAACTGATAAACCCAGGGTCTGATAACAGAACCATGACTGATGTCTGCATCGCTCTCCGCCCATTTCGATAGCATCTGACAGATCTAGCTTCAATGGCCGAGAAAACCGCCTAAAAAGTGTGATTCGCAAACAAAGCAAGCCATTTGGACCTGAAGGCCACTGAAAACCATGTCAACGTCATGTACTGCGCGCTGTGGCTCGTCCTATTCCACGACGAATTGACCGAGCGTCCACGACTCCATCTCCGCTGGCGCCGCCAACTACAACACGGCCTCCATTCCCACTCCCATCCCTTCGCAACGTAACGATGCCAAGTGCTTCCACTCCAAATTCCAACAACCATGGACTGCGGGCCTAGGTCGAGCACTGTATGGTCAAACGTTTTTGTTCTTCGGGGTTTCAGTGAATTCGTGCCGCCACAGCGGAGATTTCATATTATGCGCACGTCTCGCTCCCCCTCCGCTTGCCCGTGGGGTCACACGTACGTGCAACTCTCGCCTTCCACGGACAGAACCTAACACCACACAAACATGACCAACCTCTTATCTATCCTTGTTCCAATGCAAATATATTCTTGTTCATCATGACAATCTAATACAAAAAATCAATGCATACACAGTTCAATGTTGCACACAATCCCTCACGCGCCCAGCGGCACGCTCTCCAAATCAGCAGAGTCAGTAGGCACAGACAAAATACGGAGCGTGTTGGTGTGTCCGAGGCCACCCTTCCAGCCCTGCACAGCAATGACGGTCGTGCCGGGGCGGATGATCTTGAGCGCGAGGGCACTACGCAGACCGAAGCGGATACGGTTATCCACATCTCTCTGCCATTGTGACGCCTCAATGCCGCGAGGCTCGGGGTACCAGAACGGATAGACGCCACGGTGCAGGTGGATTTGGCGGGAGGTTTGTTGGTTACGGGTGACTGAGGAGCCATGAGCACCACGCTATTGTTTGAAGTAGGGACAACTTACCAGTAATGATGGGCACGGAGGGCCTGTACTTGGAGATCAAGCGCGCGGTGTTTCCGGACGTCGACAAGACCAGGATGGCGCTCGCGTTTTGCTCAAGCGCAGCAGCGACGGCGGCCATTGACACGGTCTCAGATGTCTCGGTCGGGCGAGGGGTTACAGCACGGAGCTCGTCGTATAGTGGCGGGTAGCAGATAGCAGACTCGGCGAGGTAGCAAGTCTCAGCCATCATGAGGACTGTAGGCTAAAATCAATGTCTGTGTATATCCCGATCTTGAGAAGCCAGACATACCAGACTGAATCGGGTACGATCCCTTGGCGGTCTCTCCGGACAACATCACGCAGTCTGCGCCATCGAGCACGGCGTTGGCGACGTCGCTCACTTCTGCACGAGTCGGGCGAGGGTTATACTACAAGACATATGACAATCAGCATTCCAGGGTGGCTTCCCCGCGCTACTCGATGACACTCACTGTCATGGACTGAATAGAGCTTTATTAGTTACATGCGCCACACAAAAGGCTAAACGTACTCACCTCCAACATCTGGGTGGCGCAAATAACAGGCTTTCCGGCGATGTTGCACTTGGCGATCATCATTTTTTGAGCAACGAATACCTGACTCGCCGGGATTTCGATACCAAGATCACCACGAGCAACCATGACACCGTCAGTCTCGCGCAGAATCTCGTCAAAGTTCTCAACACCCTGCTCGTTCTCGATCTTGACAATGATCTTGATCGCGGCACCATCAGGCCCAAGCACCTCGCGAATGTCGATGACGTCCTGGGCGCGACGGATGAACGACGCAAAGACCATATCGACGCCATTCTTGACACCAAACTGCAAGTCTTTCTTATCCTTCTCGGAAAGAGCAGGGAGATCGACGGGGGTCTTGGGCAGGTTGACACCCTTGCGTGACGAGAGGGTACCGTTGTTGACCGCACGGACATGGACATTGGTTCCCTCAATGCTGAGGACGAGCAGAGACAGGATACCTAAAGCAACAATTGTAAATAACGTGCCCATCGCTTTGTGATACCGACTAACCGTCGTCAACATAGATCAGCTTGCCGGGAGAAGTAACAGCAGGCAAGTTTGGGTAGTCCATAAACAACTTCTTGTCATCGCAGAGCTCGGCGTACTGAGGGTCGACGGTAATGACAAACTCATGCCCGGCGCTAATTTTGATATCCTAAACCCACATTTAGTCAGCTACAATAAACCCTGATCTACAAGATCGGGTCAGTCACTCACGTCCAAACCAGGGCGCATCAACCCAGTTCGGATTTCCGGCCCCTTGGTGTCGAGTGCAATCGCCAATGGACGGCCATCGGGCTCCTCTGAACCAAGACGAGAAGTCGAAGATAGAGCTCGTCAGTTCCCACGCCCACGGTAGTCAGAGGATAAAGAGAATACACACGTTCGACAAGCTTGTGTACGTTATCGATAACGCTCTGGTGGTACTCATAGGAGCCGTGGGAAAAATTCATCCGGACTGCAAAAAGTGCGCATTTAGTGTTCTGAATCCATATCCGAGTGTGAACGGGGTCGGTACATACCGACGTTCACTCCAGCCTTGCGCAGCTCGCTGAGTTTCTCCACGGTGTTGACCTTGGGGCCTAGTTGAATGTGTTAGCGTGGTAAACGCGCTCTAAGACGCGAATCGACGTACCGATCGTCGCAATGATCGCCGTCTACATAAACACTGTTGTATAAGCCTCAGAATCCGACGAGATCGAAAGATACAGACCTTGCGGAGAAACTTGGTGTCCTCGCTAGGCTCCGGGCCAGCAGAGAGCGTAGACAACCATTCCAGCCGCGAACGAACTTGATCAGTTTGAATAGACATTGTCGTGCTATGCGGTCTCTGCGGTGCGAACAAATGTTGATTTGAGCGAAACGGGTTGAGCAAGTGTTGAGGAACGGAAGAGGGCATATCGAGAACACCGAAACAAAGAAGATAGGTTAGTATATGTACACGGCGTAAGGCGTGATGCACACATGGTACACGAATACGCACAGATGGGAACTAGATGGGGTGGTGGTTGGAGCTAGGGCGAGGGGCCTGCTTTGGCTGGGGCGTTTTTGTAGTCTGCGTATTCCTGAAAGAAACACCCGAAGCGCCGACAATCTCTTCCACGATCCGTCACGGCGCCCTATCATCGTCCACACCCTAGCGGCCGAAGGCCGTAACGAGAGAAAAGTTTCTCCCATATGTCGCCGGCTTGGCCTCGTCTTTGTTACGCCCCGCATCGGCCTCTTCCTTCCCCGCCATTATCCAACGACAAACCCACATTTTGTCACTTCCCACTTTGGGTGCCACCGGCAGCGGATGACCCTGCCCTCCACGCCTCTGAGGTTATCGCGAGTCTTTGTCTCATCCGAGGCATCGGCCGTTGAATCGACAAAGAAATCGGCCGAATCGGCGGGGTTTGTTAGGTGAGGAGACACATCGATTTCGTTCCTAGCATACATTGACAAAAAGAAAAATTACCAGCCCGCCCCAATATGCACGCTACCGATACAGACAGCCAGACGCACGACCCGCTGATAATAATAACACAAAAACAACCAAGATGCGTAGCCCAATAAATAACACACCGCCTCATACAATCCTCAGCGTTAAGCACGCATCCAACCCTGAGCTGCCTGCAGCACCCGCGACTGCCTGAGCCGCCTGAACCCACTCTCCCGACATACCAGACGCGAATACGCTCTCGCACGCGACAGAGCGCCCGGAGTGGTACCCTGCTCCATCGCTCGCTCGGATGAAGAGGAGGGGTAGCCCGCGTGCCATATGCGCGGATGGCGGCGCGCCAGGCTCCAACGCCTCGGGAGGCACCACGGGTACTGTTCCTGCTGCGCCCTCAGTCGCTGCAACAAGTGCAGACGCGATCGCCGCTGTGCGTTCAGCGGCCTCGTCCGTCCGCTCCCGCCCCGGTGGCCCATCCTCTTCCTTTCGCCTCGATACCTGTGCTTGCTGCGCGACTTGGCTCAGTAAACCAGCTGCGAGCAGATGTCCTGGACTCATCACGTTCTCTTGCATCGTGCGCACTATGTCTGGGATCGGCGGCATGTCCACTACGACGATTGTTTGCGAAGGAGACATCACTGATGACCGTCTGAACACAGAGGTCGAGCTTGATCCTGACCCTGCTCGTTCTCCACCGCTGGCGCCGGCCCCACTTCCTCCAGGTTTGTCCACAAAGTCCAAGACGGCTTTCGCAGCAGCCGAAATGACTGCGGACGGATCTGACGCAGTGGGAAGAGCTCCGGCTGCCGCCTTGGCATATGGAACGCTGGGTGGAGCAAGAGGCGCGTTCCCAGACGTAGGGTTTGACCGGTATGTGCGTTGCCGCAATGGTCCTATATTCCCAAGCCAGATCTCAAGAGGTTCCGACTGGCCCGTTTCGGAATCGTCGCTCGTAAAGTTGGACACCACGAGCTCCAGCGTGTGCGTCGAAGGTCGATATGTTGGCTGTGTGCAAATAGTGGGGAATGGAGTAATTGGTCGCGAAGGCGTGGTACCAAACGTGCCGAGTGCGTCAAAAAACGTATATTGAAACTTGGCTGCAGGGACGGTGAGTACCGAAGCAAGGGCGTTTATGCCTTCCACACTCACAGATTCCCACAATTGTCCAGCACAGCCAATCATCGACCTCGTCCACGACTGTCACACCATGCACGCTTCGTTCTTCTCGTGTCCGTGGCGCTTGGTAATGCAAGGTTTGAGGACCGGCCTGGCGATCCGCACTTTTTACATCTGTAAGGCCGAGACCGTTGGTTCCCGCGTTCCCGCCGAAGCCCGAGCCTGTGATGGTGCCGGACGCGGAGAGGTAGTACCGCTGGCCGTCTTCCGCTATCCGCTGGAGGGCTATCTTCTGCATCTGACTCACTGGGCCACCATCATCGTTGATAATCCGGCTTTTATCGACCTTACGGATAATGAGAGGGTCAGACGCAACTCCGGTCAACGAGTCGGTCAATATGATTTCGGATCCATATGTGACAGGACGAGCGCCAACGGAGGACGAATAGGAGCGCATGCTGACTGAATCAGCACGTGTCGAGCCTTGCTGCGCGGGAGATGAGAGCTGGGCAGGAACCTGTTCGGGTGAGTCGTCCGACTCTGTTGGAGAGCGCACGACAGTGACGTTGAATGCGGACCAGGCTGAGTTGCTCGCACTGAGCCTGCCTTGCTCGACGGCCATGTACTTTGTGCGCACGGTCTGAGAGTTTATGCGGTTGAATAGGGAAACGGGGCCGCCCGCAAGAATGCAAGAGGACATGTTGCGCGTTTTCGCGGTCTTTTTGGAAGGCTTCGAGATGATTGCGACTTGAGAGCTCTCGAAACTCGCCCATGGAGTGTTGCCCAAGGGAGACTCTGGGTCGGTGACATCGAGCACTAGTTGAAAGTTCTTTGCTTTGAGGCCGGCGGTACCGGACACATGCAGAGTCTTGAAACTAGCATGCATCATTTCGTCGAGGGTCGAGCGCTGTTCGTTGGTCCTTTCGCCGGTTTCTGTGACAATGCGCATCGCCAATTGCTGGTTTCTGGGCTGCCTAAGCGGGCCCTCAACACGGACCACGGGTGGCGGACACAGGAAGCGCTTTTCATTTCCATATGACTTTTGCGCAACAGCAGCGTGTAAACAGACTACGGTTGTCATCGAAGGGGTTGGGAGCACACGGGCATAGTCTAGCACAAGATGGTCGCGCACGGTGCGGCGGATCTTGGCACGCGACTCTTCCGGGGACGTTGCTTCATCGCGCTTGCGCTTTCCCGACTGCAACAGAGGTGGTAAGCGCGGAGCTACAGTGCCGGATGAGGAAACACACGCTGCGCCCACTCACGCTGTCTTCAGCCGTGGGGGCGGGGTCAGCCGCCGGTGCAGGTGCCAAGAGTGTCGAGGGGCCGGCTCCAGGTGTCTCAGACTGCCAAGGGAGCGGGGGTGGTGACGGCAGGGACTGGCTTGCAGCGAGCAGCGAGTGGATTGACATAGCGGGGTCTGCAGGTGCTGTAGTGGGCGCTGCGGTGGTAGCGGTACCGTCGTCGATGGCGTTGAGCAGTAGCTCGAGATTAGCGCGGGCCGAGGGGGGCGTGGCGGGAGGTGGACGACGGTCCATGGCAAAGAAAGCCGGAGGAAACGGAGCAAGGGGCGAGCTAGACGTTTGGTTTGGTGGCGACGGATGTACCAGCGCTGGCAGAGAAGATGTTTGCACAATCGTGCGCATTGTCGGACCGTCTTACAGGCGAACGCAGGACGTGGGAATAAACACAGCGTGGCGCTATTGAGCTGTGTGTCGTTGTTTGCGTTCGCCACATCCTCCGGCGCCCCCCGTCCCCGCTCAAAAGCAAGCCTGCCTACACCCAACCGCGCACTTGGAAACAAGTCTGCTCGACCTATCTTCAGCCGGCGGACGGTACTTCACAGAAGTCTCTGGTCCCTGTATGCACTGTAGATCCTGCGGCTCGTCCTCCCCTCACCATCACGCATTCTGGACCCCCCAGCGCCGAGTCTCCTGCTACTTTCCCATGGGTAAGGGGTTGCCCGGGCCAGTTCGCATCTCATATATGACGCGCTAATCATATCCAAACGAGACATCGTCGCAACGCAGGGTAACCAGCCAGTCCCGCGAACCGAACGCTCGCCGATATACCGCATTTTCCCGGACCATACAAGATGTACCGCTTCCAGTATGGCCCGTGCATTTCTTCCGATTCCCTGGCAATCAGTGCCCCAACAGGCAGATATAAAAACGGGTTTGATAGCCGGACTATGCACTTGCCACGAGCTGTGTCCCCTGTAAACCTTGTCTTGCTTGTTGATCTCCCAAAAGGTCATGCAGCATAAGCTCAAAAGTAACGACTACCAGTATTTGCTAGAGAGGTGTAACAAGCATGTTCGCGAGAACCAGTGTACGAGATCATAAAGCATTCTGGTTCTGTTATGTACTCACTACAAATCCCCCCGTGGTTTCGATTCCGGATTACAAATTCGAGCATACACCTATTGGACGAGACTGACTTTCACAGGGTGTGTCTGAATCCTAGGGTAAACACGTTTCCGAAAACCAATACAGTATGGCATACCAGCAAGAAGCAGAGATCTCAGTCCTAAGAATTACTAGAGCGCAGTCTCTCTGCATGCACTTTCGGTCGCTGCGAATGCATCTGGAAGCAAGAGGTCGCTAGAGTTTTTCCAGCCGCACAAAGACTGCTGTGGTTGGACTCCATCGTGGCACAAGGTATCGTGGCGAGTCCAGCATAAAGAAGGAAATGTTTATATTGGCTGCTTTTTAGCGCAGAGCTTGACACAGGAGATCAAGAGCTCTCCTTCAATAGCAAAAGCACGAGCACCAGTTAGCGAACTCAAAAGCCAAGGTGTCAATCAAACGCCACGTCAAGTAATATTTACACCGCGGTTACCCTAAGTGTGATTAAGCCACAGTTACAGAAAAGGGAGCATGCACGTTTAGATACCGAGGAACCTCAAGTTGGCCAGTTCATCTCAGGTGTTCTCGTAGTGGTGGCTATGGGCATCCCACGGCGCTTATTGCACTTATCCAACCACGTGATTATATAGACGCCAACCAAGGGTGACTTCACTTGCCCACCACACCACCATTTGGCAATGAACGCTATGTCCCCACCCCAACTCACACTCGTTGCCGCAGCAACTCTGACTAACGGACTCGGCCTCAAGGGCGGGCTCCCATGGCGGCTCCCCCGCGAAATGGCCTATTTTGCACGCACAACCAGTGCCGCCGGAATATCCCCATCAGCAACCCCCAACGCAGAGATAAACGCAGTGGTCATGGGTCGAAAGAGCTGGGAAAGCATCCCCCCAAAGTTTCGGCCTCTTAAAGGCCGACTGAATGTGGTCATTAGCTCCCAGGCCGAGTTGAAATTGTGAGTACGATGGGATTGGTTGCTTGTGGATGGGCGAAGCTGGGTTTGGGAGATGTTAGGCATTGAGAAGTTTGATAGGGACGGAACCGGAACTGCAACTGGGGCCGGAGCAGAAGCTACGCCAACACCTGTACTCGCGAATTCCCTCAACGAGGCGCTTTCCTACCTGTCCAACCTCCCAGCTTCTTCCCCTCCGTTCAAGCTGCGCAACATCTTTATCATCGGGGGCGCGTCGATATACACCCAGGCTCTGCAAAACCCCAACGCGACTCGAATCTTACTCACACGTGTGATCGAGCCTGCATATGAAGAGTGCGACGTGTTCTTCCCCGAGATTAGGGAGAACAACGAGTGGGTGCGGGCACGGCATGCGCAACTGGTCGAGTGGGTTGGGTTTGACGTACCTGAGGGGGTGCAAGAGGAGAAGGGGACGAAGTATGAGTTTCAGATGTGGGTTAAGGAGGGGGGCGAGGGTTCGTTGTGAATTGTGGTCAGTTTACGTGGTTGAGGCGAGCTTGAGGCACTGAGTTTGCATGTAGATTGTAGTGAAATATCGGAACGCTATAAGTTATTTGACATTATGCACGTAACGTGGTATACTCGAAAACCAAAATAGCGAATCCCAAGATAATGAGTGCTGATCCAACGAAACCCCAAAAGGTTATTACTGAAATGCTTCTTGAAATAATCACTTGGAACAGTAGGTTAGTTAGTTGCGGGCCGCCAGGCTCAACCACATCAGCTAGCTCTCACCATCTGCTATCATGACTAGCACGATCGTCAACAAGTTCCCTACACTCGCAACGATTGGTCCCCATAGCGAAAGTAGTATCTACATTTACTATAAGCTTTATAACTTCCTCTTGCGGCTGAAAACACACTCACCATGAATCCTGCATTGAAAGTCAGCCCTGACAGCGCAATCATACCCACGCACGCCGTCGTCCACCAATCTCCGGGCAGCTCAAACTTGCTCTCCCCAGCCCAATGCATTACGGCGACCGGCACCCAAAGAACCCCAAGCGTCGCAAGCCCAGCAGTCGACGTCACAAAATTCGCAAACAAACCAAATGGCAACTCGCTTCCGCCCCCAGTCGTAATTTGAATCCCCGTCTCGCCTCCATCGCTCAGCGCCTCGTACCCGTCGCGTCCTACATCAGGCACGGCATACCTTTTGTATGCGACCTGGTACAGCGCGTACGATACAGCTGAGATCAACGTGAGGATGTTGCCCAAGAACGCGGTGGAGCTTGTGGTGGTAACTGCGGCGGAACCGGCGGCTTCGCTAGTGTCCGCGCTCCCATAGACCGTGGCAAAGACGCCTGCACACGCTAGTAGGACAGCCGCGAGTTTATGAGGCTGCCATCGTGAGGTTCCATTTGCAGGCGGGATAAGTGCTGTGCTCAGGAGATAGGCCCAGAATGCGTGGGTATTGAAGATAGCAGTCACATCGCTCACTCTAGGTTGCACAAGTGGCCATTAGTCACGTTTACCAATGCGGAATTTTAAGGAGGATAGGGGCAAGGACAGAAGTGGCTAGAAACGTACGGTGCGAGCGAGACGCTTGCGTACCAAAGCAAAGCAGGGCATGTCATCCCGGCTGTGATCAGCGAGACGAAGACAACGTATCGTGTCCATGGGAACTTGGGATCATCTTGTACGGTTGACTGTCGTGCGAGAATCTGGTGCTGCATCACGCTCCAGAGAGACCTCGTATAGTAGGATATGCTGTTTCCTGTGGACCATTTGAGCCAGAGGAGGTGCAGAGGGAGAACCACAATAAATGACGAATGTGCTATGTAGCTAGAAAGTGAAGGTTTGTAAATACCGAACATGAGGGAAAGCCGAGGAACCCACAATAGCAAATATGGTTGTCTGTACTGTAGTGCCGATTGGACATACTAAAATCCCGAAAAGGACGTCAAAAAATTCCTTCGGTAGGAAAAGCGCACACACCTGTGTCAACTCTGTCTGCAATACGTACGCACAAAGAATAACCGCAAACACTGCTCCCGCAGCCGAACCTCCCGCCAAACTGCTGGACGCCATCCTTGAATATATGCTTCAGGCCCAATATATCTTCTATTTATGTTGTTCTCGATAAGTTACTCAGGCTCCAGACGATTCGGTCATGCAATTAAGGGACAGTGTAACCTAATATCTTATCAGCGGTCGTGGTTGCAGGGAAGTTCGCCCGGATCCCACGGTCGGCGCCTCTGACTTTAGCGTTGTAGCACGTGACTAACTGCCCTCGTCTCGTTCTCAATGCTGCGATCCTTGTTTTCGTTGGCTCGCCCGTTGTTGGGTGCTTATCGGACAACAGCGCTGCGTGTCCCTCCGTCTTTGAGTCATACTTGCAGCCATCCGCATCACAATCATGGAACGGACCTCGTTGCAACACGAGGAATGAAAGTGCGTTCGTCAATCAAGCTTTTCTGCGATGGGTGCTCTATCGTGAGGAGGAAAGGCTATTTGTATGTAATTTGCTCCAAGAATGGCAAACATAAGCAGGTGCGTGTGCCCGAGTATGGAAACTATGCTGAGAGCCCTGGCTGACTTGTAGACGAAATTGCAGAGGCAGGGATGAGCTATAACCTTTCAATGAGAGACGTGCACGCGCTATGGCAATAATGGTGAGCATCCTAGCACTTGATTTGTCTATCTAACTGACAGCTTTCCTTGCAGCGCTGGTACCTCAATCCGGGATCTGTGTATCATTGTGCAACACCCCAGACGAGCCCCACTCATCTTGCTCAACGCACGCTCTCTTATTATGTACAATACCGCTCAATTTGTACGAAATTGACGGCCAGGCGGTAAAGAAGCTGGTGGTTCTTGCTGCATATCACTCCGGGGGTCTAGACAGTGCGGAGTGCAGATAATTTAAGTGATCATATGTGCTATCAAGCCTCACCTGGAGTAAACGAACCTTCTCCATGTTCCTTGCCTCGACATAAGGAGCTCGCAAACGCTAGGCTAGTGCTTGCCTAGTATCGACAACAGAAACTTCATTGGCGGTAAATAAGTGAACAGTGCGATCCGGGCCCATTGAGCAGCCGTGAAATCGGCACTCCCTATGCTACGGACTAGCTCACTTGATACTTTAAGCTAGCGTGGCTTCTAGACTAATATTTAATACTAGATAGCCTTATTGAGACTAAACAAGATATCCGTAACAAGTAGATATGCCATAAACACTTGAGCCGTGATGGAGCTGGGTAGTTTCACTCGGAGGCAAACCGGTGGCTTGGTCATCGAACGCAACCGTCACACGTGCTCCTAGGCATCATCAAGACACCTCAAGACACCCCCGCCGTCCTCCCGCTGACAAACTAAAATGGCTGAGCAAGTAAGATTGTGCTCCTGGTTGAGACTCGCTCGTATTCGCAGGAACTGAAACTCTGCTCTTGTTGTAGATCGAGAAAGCCTTCCAAAAGCAAAACATCTTCCAAAACGCCAAGGCGCGTAGCGGTGAGTGGACAAAATCTGCTGTGTATTTAGACACTTTGAGCTAAATGATTCATGCATACTATTACGGTGGATGGCGGGGTATTGCTGGATTGGACGGGATCGTTAATGGATGGGCATGGGTGCGGGCGTATGATTATGCTGGGACGGTATGGGACAAACAGGCAAGAAGGTTGTGACCAAGGAGAAGCGGTGGTACAAGGATGTCGGTCTTGGCTACAAGACTCCTTCTGAGGCCATCAACGGCACCTACATTGGTACGTCCTCTCACTAAATATATGCTCGTCTTGCTCACAACTGGGTTCATGTAGACAAGAAGTGCCCCTTCACCGGCGAGGTCTCTATCCGAGGGCGCATCTTGACCGGCCGTGTAGTTTCCACTAAGATGACACGGACGATTGTTATCCGACGGGACTACCTCCATTACATCCCGAAATACAGTATGTGACTTCCCACTATAATGCTACGCGTATATTGACCGAGGGGACGCTCCAGACCGATACGAGAAACGCCATAAGAATTTGGCGGCGCACGCATCGCCTGCGTTCCGTATTGATGTTGGGGACATTGTTACTGTTGGTATGTCAAATGAAGGAGCCAGAGAATTGATGGGGGCTAAAATGGCTTCTAGGACAATGCCGACCGCTATCCAAGACCGTGCGCTTCAACGTTCTGCGAGTGTCGAAGAGCAAGGCTGCAGCGAAGAGTTTCGGCAAGTTCTGAGGGGAGAGAGACGTTCGCTATATTTGTGTGGTCGTCCTGTGTGCATAGTTGCAATATGTTTTATGCAATCTTACGTCCTATATGATTATGCCGAGTGATGAGTTGTAATTTCGGGTTCGAGGCGGGGGGCGATGGACTAGGCCCTTGTGTTTGGTTGTGTTATGTGAGGTGCCTCATTCACTCCACCTGAATTGGAATCTGGATCAAGACCATCTCACGCCTGAAGTCAACGTCGACTGCCATATTCTGCATTCGACTTCATATCTGCTACTGAACCACCACGGTGCAGTGACGACAACGAGTAGAACTGACTCCGGCCCATCTCTCTAAGTCTCCATACCCCTGGGCGCCAAGCACACGCAGTCTTGCTGACCACGTTCCTCGTGCCCATCCACACCCATCAACCACCACACGATGGCACCCATATCCGACTTTTTCAAGTCCCTGCGCTCTAAAGACGCTAAGGACTCGAACGGCACGTCCAAACGTTCGAAGAAAGCGCTCGGGGAGGGGAGCGCGTCACCTTCACCCGAAAGCGCAACCTTGCCCGCTGAGAACACGCCCCAAGGCAGTCTCTCGCGCGCCACCGCGCAAGGCGAAGGCGACGCTTCGCGGGCGCCCCAGATTGCAGTCTCGGGACCCGACGGACTCGCGAACGGCGCACACCCATCTCACTCACCTTCCCAATCCTCCTTCTCTTCCGCCTCGTACCAACCTGGATCCGAGCTCGCCAACTCCCAGTCACTCAGCGCCTCCCAGACGAGCGGCGGACCTCCCACATCCTTATCATCCCAACCGAATAACTCGGTACCAATCGACATCCCCACAACAACAACAATCCTCTCCAACCCAAACCCCTCTTCACCCCCCGGCCCCGGCACTAACCCCGAGAAACTCCGCACAATCGACATCGATGATATGATCAACCGCTTGCTCGAGGTTGGCTACTCTGCCAAGGTCAACAAGTCTGTTTGTCTCAAGAACAACGAAATTACTGCAATCTGCCAGGCTGCACGCGAGGTATTCTTGTCTCAACCAACCCTGATCGAACTCAGTCCGCCTGTCAAGATTGTCGGCGACGTCCATGGCCAATACTCGGACCTTATTCGTCTCTTTGAGATGTGTGGTTTCCCCCCTCAGGCCAACTATCTATTCTTGGGCGACTATGTTGATCGTGGCAAGCAGAGTCTCGAGACTATATTGCTCCTGCTCTGCTACAAAGTCAAGTACCCCGAGAACTTCTTCCTCCTTCGCGGGAACCACGAGTGCGCCAATGTCACACGAGGTAAGCAGCGCTCCACCTTATCCTAGACTCTGCCTGCTGACTCACACGAGCTACAAGTGTACGGCTTTTACGACGAGTGCAAGCGACGATGCAATATTAAGATATGGAAAACCTTTATCGATGTCTTCAACTGTTTGCCGATAGCCGCAGTCGTGGCGTCTAAGATCTTCTGCGTTCATGGTGGTCTCTCTCCGTCGCTCCATTCGATGGATGATATCAAACGTATCCAACGCCCAACTGATGTCCCTGACTATGGCTTGCTTAATGACCTACTTTGGTCGGATCCTTCCGATAACGCTGTCGACTGGGAGGATAACGAGCGTGGCGTTAGTTATTGCTTCGGAAAGAGCGTTATCAACGACTTCTTAGTCCGATACGATATGGACCTCATCTGTCGAGCGCACATGGTTGTTGAGGATGGATATGAGTTCTGGAACGATAGGACTCTTGTTACCGTGTTCAGTGCACCTAATTACTGTGGAGGTTAGCCTATTCTTTCACATTACTACCTCACGCTATTAAAATGAGAATATCTAGAATTTGACAACTATGGGGCATGTATGAGGTATTTAGGCTGTCCTGCTATGTTGTGTTTACATCTCTAATATTCGATTGACAGTGTTTCGGAGGACTTGCTGTGTGCATTCGAGCTACTCAAGGTATGTACACTACGTCACCTTCCGTTCTCGCGCTCATGCATTTTCATTAGCCCCTGGATGGGCCAGCGTTACGGAAAGAGATGACAAAAGTCAAGCGGAAGAGGTTTGTCTATCTCCTTGCCACCACATACGTAAGACTGCTGATGCTATCCTCCACCACAGCATGCAACAACAACAGCTCCCAGCCGCAACATCATAGCGTGCTACCTTCTCCTCGAATGATGCGTCGTCGCCTGTTTTCCCCGTCGTTTCTCGCTCCTGCTAGTGTATTTGCGACTTGCTGCTTTATTCTATCTTTTACTCGCCATTTTCTTTTTGCCTCTGGATTATCGACGCATACTGGTCATCTGGCATCGTCTTCCGTCTATCTCTGTCACGTGTTTTCCTTTCTTGTCTTGTGCTCAGTACCTATCGTACGTGTTTATATCAACATGTCCCGCAACTGCAGACACTCGTGCGGGCTGCGCTATGCTGCTGCTACATCCTAGATGATCTGTGCGTACGTGAGTGCGAGAGCTTCGGTTTAAACCGGTTTCCTATTTCGGATTTTATCGGATAGCTTACAGATTACATGCGATTGATTCAGGCGCTATTCATTCCATTCCATCCTTGATATATATTGTACATTTCCAAAATAAAAGCTGGTGCTTCATAATTCCCTATTTGAAGTGCTTTAACGAACGAGCTCCCGCTGTGTAATCGCCTCAACCGCCTCAAACGCATTCCCGAGCGCCAACAGCCCAAAACTATTGTGTCCGAACTCTTCTGACGCCCTTGCCACCTGGTATGCCGCCCAGCTCCTCAACATCCAGTCCTCCAGCTCGTCCGAATCTGAGCCTCGTAGCACATCCTTCACGTTGGCCACTAGCGAAGTAGACGCTGTCCGCATTTCCGAGATCATGTCTCGTCGGCGGCGATGTTGCGACGTGCGTTCGAGGATCGTGCCAGCGACGACTTCCTCTTCGGACAAGATTGAGCGTGAAGTAAGCGCATAAGTGTTGCATATACGCGTCAGCTCGCTAATATATTCCTCCAAGAGATCGACAGCGTCCTTGAAATATTCCCTCGGGACATCGTCGACATATATATGTTTGGAGAGTGCAACCCGTAGACGATGGCTGACGAGGTCGTACTTGGCTCGTTCGAGAGGTTTGGCGTGGGCCGCCATATTGAGCTCAGTGCCGAATCGGGAAGAAGGATGCGTACCCTTGTGTTGAAGGTAGTCTTCGCTCAGCTGGATAGCGCGGTAGAGTTGCCCGAGTGCACGCTGGCTTTGGTAGACTTCGTCTCGCGCGTTTCTAAACCCAAGTTCACCAGCATCCCAGTCTGGTCGAGGCATACGCGAGGTGCGTGGGAGCTCCTTAAAGTCGACGGGAGTTCCTGACTTTGGGAAGTCTACTGCCTTGCTATGTAGCGCCGCGAGCTTGAGGCAGTCTGGGTCGCGGACGCCGAGTGGGCGATAATCAGCCATCTTCAGGTGCTGGACCGAGATCCTTCCGACCATGTCTGAAGTGATGAAATCGCATATGAAGTCCTTCACATCATCCATGTTGCAGTCTCGTCCCTCTACAGCCTTCTTGGGAGCTTGCGGGTACTCTGCTGCTTCAACAAGTTCTCGAGGCGCAAGTTCGGGCCAGGCAGTAAGGTTGATAAGGTCATAAAGGTCTCTGTATACGCCATAAGCGACCCCCTTTGAACGGCATACAATGCACTTACCCATCAAGATCCCCTCCTCCTAGACAGCTTGCGAGAGACCGGTTGCCGTCACAAGACAGCACTACGGTGTTCGCCAAGGGCTCGATATCAAACGGAGTGCCTGGTGGGGGTCTCCCGATTGCCCGCACTACTTGCACGTCACCTCTGTAGCGAGGTTGGCTGTCTTCTCAAGGTTGGTGACAAAGAACTCACGGGTGGATTGCAGGAGAGCGACTGATCATGTATGGACCTTCCAGGTATATGGGCTGCTCATCCTTGTCCCGTACACAAGCTGAAGCAAAATGCGTCTGAGCGATCACAATCCGAGTTATTGATAGCTCACTGACCATATATCTCCCCCTGTTTAAGATATCCAAACTCATCTGCAATCCCCACCAGCTTCCACGAATCCGGTACCGGGATCCGTGCCCTATGTTTCAGCTCTCGCAGGACATCGGTCTCCGCGTCTTTCAGAGCTGTCTTGATCCCCAGAGAGCGGCAATGTTCAAGCTCAAGCCCGATGTTCTGCAGTCGAACGAGAATGGATGGGAGCTTGAAGGATGCGCCAAGACCGTGCATCTCAAGCAGCTTTGAGGCTCCGAGGAATGTGCGCATTGAATCGCGCGTGTTTTGCACCGCGCTTTCCTGAAGCCTAAGGAATATTTCCGACTCGATCTTGTTTGCCGTTTCTAGAATCATAATCAAAGGCCGGTTGAGGAAGCATGGTCCTGTATTGTTTGTTAGGATAAACCCACCCTAAACAGCAAGCAAGAAATTCTCACTCACCCGGCCGGTCGAATGCTCTAGCTACCTCAACATCCAACGAAGGCGAATCAAACTTGTCCATGGATTTTCGGACGCATATAACCGACCCCTCAAGTCGATAGTCGATCGCAAGCATGCCCTTGTGACCCCCAAGTCGGACTTGGTACGCAGCGGGCAAAAAGTACGACCGCCGCTTCCTGAGCTTGGTGAGTGAGCGCCACATCAGCTTGGCAACCTCTGGAGAAATTGTGCCGACCCCTATGGCAAAACCATCAATACACAGAAGAAACGAATATGAAAAGCGCATACCATCGGTAAAGCACGAGCCATTCCTTTCGATATCTGGAGAGACGATAAGCTCTTCCACACTGATTGAAAGATCGGTCGATGAAAACGCCTGGGCAATTCGAGCTCCCATACGAGCAGGGTATTTGCTATCGCGAGAGAAATCGCCAAGTGCTTGAATGATTGTTGCGGCGTTCTGACGACCCCGCCCGGGGAGATCAAACGGCCGAACAAACCAGACGGTGTGCGCTGGATGCCCAGTGAGGTTCACAACAAAAAGGAAACTGAAACCCAGGCTCACTTTTCAAAGCAGACGAGGAGTAACCCAAATATTCAAATCTCCTCCCTGCAATTACAAGCCCATTTTTTAAAATACCGCCAATTCGTTTTTTAACAAAGGCCGGCGCATCGACGTCTTGCTCCCTAGAAATATATGCGTTTGGGATCAATGAAAGAACGATGATTGACTGTGCTCCTACCATCGAAATGTGGATTGCTCTTCGTCTGAAAAACGCACACGCAGAAAATTGTTCCAATTATCTGGGTACATTCGCAAGACTCGGTTCAACTGAGAGCAGGTACTGACTAAGCTTAGTACTTCAGAATTGCTCAAGGTGAACTCACTTGTTCTGGACTGGGTCCTTCCAAGATCACACGAGTTGGAGTTACCACCGCGTGTAGGCATGGGAAGTCCCCGTTTATCCCTTTGCGCCTAGCAAATCGTAGCCTAGACATGCCTAGCTTCGGTTTGCTTGCTTTTTGCTTTGCATCTTTGAGGCACTGCTCAGCTGTCCTCATCGCCCTATTCATCATCTCGTCTTTGTCGTCGTCTCGGTCCAGGATCTCTAACCGGCTGATGAAGTCCAAAAGTACGGCCACCACATGCTCTGTACGAGACGTGCGCACGAGATCGTCAATCTCCGGCTTCAAAGCAAGAAAGTCTTCCGGATTAAGCAGCATGTTGCTCAAGATCCGCTCGAGCTTTAGCTCCTTAGTTAGACACTAAAGTACAAGTTTAGCAGTGTCACTTACCTGAAACGCAACCTCCCATTTGTGATTAACAATCCAACGTCGCAATGCTACTGTCTTGCTAGGTGCAAACATAGTAGACTTCACAACGTGGATGTGCTGTCGGTGGGGATGAGCAATTTGAGCGATGCCGCACAATTGAAGAAATTTTGTTGCAGCAGGTTTGCCTATTCGAATGAGAATGCTCCTTGATATGTACTGTGCTAGGCTTGCGTGCTTTTCATCTAGTTCAAGCGAGGAGAGGCGGTTACGGGAAGCTCGCCTGTCAGCAAGGCTGAGTAGGCCGTCGAACTGGCTTGACTCATGCTCGTAGGAAACAGGTGTGCGAAGTTGGAAAAGGACCACATTGATATCTGGGTGTCGGTCGATGTGGATATAGTGGATGTCGGAGTACCGAAACTTGATATAGTATGTCGAGTTGTCCCACGGGAGAGTACCACGTTGCGTGATGCTTAGTGCGATATTCCGATTCGCATCGTCAAATTTCAAGGCCATCTATGAGGGTTAAGTCAACTTAAAAGTCTCGGCAAGTGGTTTAATATGTCAGACCGTCGTTGTCTCCGTCAACTCGACCGCGTATTCCGACAGGAAGCTCGAGTCGCGTTTGGTCCACCCTTGCTCGATCTGAACAACGTCGATCCCTGCTGAGAGCGTTTCAGCCCGAGTGGCCAGTCGTTGCTCGGCCTCGCTCTGTGGGTCACGATACTTGGTCATTCGGAGCCTTTCAACGATGTTTTGTCGGACTGGCTTGTTTGAGAGCGCAACTATGATCGAGCGGGCATTGACGCTCAGTTGACCCGACCCATAACGCCTGATGAATGCGTTGCCGATTGCTGCTTTGGGGAGCGTCAAGGATCCTTCGGAACGTTTCATGGCGCAATTAGCATGTCTTGGTATTGTGGTAGCACGGAATGGTGCGTACCTGTACCACCATGTGAACCACCCCCTCCCCTCTTGTTTCGATGTAGCAGTAAATCGAAATTGATCTTCTCTGGGCCGAATTCAGCAAAGCTTCCGCCATGCAGTGCATTCGCGATTGCTAGCTTTACGTCGTTCTCTCGTGCGTCAAAGGCAATACCTCTCAAGAAACCTGTAGATAACATGAGGTAGTCTCTCTCTATAGCACGAGGCAAGTACGTACACTCCATGTCGATATGATGTGATATTGAACAGCCCTTCGTAGATGCGTCTGGTGCTGGGTTGTGGGTGGCTAGAGGAGCCACAGGCAACCTTGGCTCTTAATACCGCCCTCGGGTAAATCTCGAGGGGCGAAATGGGCTATCGGATACAAGGTAGAAAGTAGCACGAGGTCGACTACAATCAGATGCCTCTCACGACAAGCTAGAGATTGATAGAAGATACTAGCACAAGACGGGGTGGCTACGAAAGTTGATTTGTGGATGTGAGCACAGCAAAACCGCGAGACCCCGGATAGTGTGAAATTACCCAACACGCGTTAGGCCTGCAACCCAACCTCCACCACTAAATATGAGGCAAGTCAACATCGTACGGCTTTAGTACAAGAATAAATTCTAAACACATTTTTACAGTCAATACGCCCACGTACCTCGCTCTGAGCTTTCGGAAGCTGAGATTCGACAACTGGAGGAGCACGAGATTAGCCAAGGGCCGCTATCCGTGCTGCAACAATCCGTTCGCAACCATACTCAAGTTTTGATTTCTCTACGAAACAACAAAAAGTTACTTGCTCGAGTCAAAGCCTTTGACAGGCATAGCAATATGGTGAGTACTTGAACCAGTGAGCCCTAGGGCCGTCTACTAAATTGCGATTTGTATATTAGGTCTTGGAAAACGTAAAAGAGGTAATCTTAGGCCGTATAATCGAAGATTTGATCACTTACATTCTGTTAAGATGTGGACAGAGAATCAAAAGGGCAAAAACGGGAAGGCGGTCAACAAGGACCGATTCATTAGCAAAATGTTCTTACGGTGAGTCCTAAAGTCCTAAGTCTAATTTGGGCTCTGACTCAACGATCTCATTCATCTAGTGGCGACTCTGTGATTCTCAGTAAGCGTTTTTATATTGGATATGCATGCCTAACTGACTCCCCTACAAGTCCTAAGGAACACCGCTTGAGGCTTTTGCCCGTAACACCTTTGTGTCCTGTAGACCTACTATCGTTTACTGTGTTTCATACCCTCAATGTGAGCCTTTTTGTATCAACGCACTCTTGTGTTTGTTCTTCGACCGGAACTATTCGGTGTCTTGAGTTCGCCGACAACATGTAGTCTTTCCTTCGATCCGTGAAAGCCGCGACACCGACCGCTCTGGGCCGGTTTCACTACTGGATCTCCGGGTCAACCCGAACTGGTTCCTATACGGGCAGTCGTTGAAACGGTTGGCCGCCTGACCACGGCTAGCACTTAGAGCAAACGATTTCTTGGGATAGAGCCTGCTTTCATATTGAGGGGGAGGGCCTTCGGGTTCAGCACTATCTGTTAAACAGTCAACATACCTAAATCAGAAATATGGTTGTCGCTTCCAGTGATATCACCATATTGACCAACCACTTGCAACAACGGCGCTGAATCGGCGCTGAGTGAGCAGCGCAAAGAAATCTACCAAGTTAATACTTTGGTACACACGCCCAAACAGCAGGGTCTTCCCCATCCTTTAAAAACGCCCCAACAAGATTCCCCGCGTCCTGTTACCCCTCCCGCTTTGTCAAATTTTCGCACCAGCTATCCCACTCGCCCTGCTCCACATGTCGTCTAACGTACCGAGGTCTAAGTCGGCGCCAACCTCAAAGCCGCTCTCTGCTCATTTCCTCCCTAAAAACGTATCATTTTCTACCTTGGAGGCTCCCAGCCGCCCGTCCATGAACCACCAGCTTTCTGCGGTTAATAAGCTCTCGGTGTTCGACTCGCAGGAGGAACTCTATCGATCACCCATTGACTCACCCCTATCTCAGCGAGTGGAGGCGTTTAATCTATCTGGCGGTTTCTTCCCTACTCAAGCTCACGAGTATGAATGGGTGTCGTCTAGCAATGGCTCTTCGCTCTTAGCCCCTGAGATCAGAGAAGAAAATGCGGCTCTAGGTGCACGAACGTCGCCGAGCCTCAGTCCCATGTCCACATTCAGTTCGCTACCTGCTACCCCCGGTGTTAGCATCGTACATCGCCCACTACCGGACGAGCTGGACCAGATGGCAACTCAGGCAATACAATCGGAGGACAAAATGGGTGTACTCAAAATTACTGGTGAGTTTATTGTTAGGTTCGCTGGTCATCTCAGCTGAGCTCAGCGTTTCATCTCAGCTCGCAGCTTGTCTACCTATATATTGAGCTCTGGGAAGGGCAAAGAGGAAAACGATATCAGCCCTGATGCTGAACCTTTGAGCGACGAGGCGCTCTACGCGGCCTTGCGGGCTCGGAGAGAAACGGCTACAACTCCCCAGTACGAGCAAGCAACATATGGGGAACTGTTTCTTGGGCCGGAGTCCACCCAGGTAGAAAATCACCCACACGGTTTAAACAAATACCTCGCGCGTCTCTTCTGAATACGTTGGCTTGGCTGTATCTTATTACCATGTATTATACGGTTACTTTTGTATTTTCTGCAACTACTTTGATCTTATCTTATCTTCACTCATGCCAAAGCGCCGATCAGTTGATCGACTGGACCCTGAATCATATCACTAATTTTCCAAACCGCCCCAGACCACCATCAACACCTTGGAGCTTGCTCTTCATTAGAGACTCTCGACTGAAGCCTTTCAATCATGAAGCTCGATGCGACAGACCTACGGTATATCACTAACGATGAATTCCGAGTATTAACTTCGGTAAGTAACTCCGATTGCTCTATAGTTTCTTGGGCCTTGAACGCCAGCACAGGTAGAAATGGGATCGAAGAACCATGAAGTTGTTCCATCCACCTTGGTTGCACAGATTTCAGGCCTCAGAAATGGAGGTGTAAACAAGATACTGGGACAGCTTGCTAGACGTAACCTAATTGCACGGGTTCAAAATACTAAATGTGAGTGCCTACCATGCTATGGATGTGGGGTCCTCGCTAAGGGGCGGATGTAGATGATGGTTATCGACTTACTTATGGTGGATACGACTACCTTGCCCTCCGGGCATTCTCCAAGAGAGATACAGTATACTCTGTTGGAAACCAGATTGGAGTAGGAAAGGAGAGTGGTAAGCTGGTTTGGGAGTTGACATCTGAGTACGAGATAACAATCAAGCCTCTCCGTAGATATCTATGTCGTCGCGGACGCTGATGGCAGCCAAATGGTGCTCAAGATGCATCGGTTAGTTGTCGCATTCGTCCGTTTATGCGGCTACTAATTATGTGAAACAGGTTAGGGCGTGTGTCGTTCCGAGCAATCAAAGAAAAGCGAGATTACATGGGCAAGCGCAAGTCAGCTAGCTGGATGTACATGAGTCGCTTGGCCGCCAAGAAGGAGTGGGAATTTATGAAGGTTATTTGGTTTGATTTTAATTTACCTGGTATGGTTAACCTAATACTTCTTTCAACAGGTTCTGCATGAGCATGGCTTCCCCGTCCCCAGACCTATCGATCAAGCGCGGCACTGCATATTAATGGAACTGATAGATGCATTCCCACTGTCAGTACCTCATCGCTCCATTTATGCTTGCTGCTAATACATATCTATAGCCGACAGATCTCTTCGCATCCCAACCCTGGTTCACTTTATAGTACCCTTATGGATATAATTGTACGCTTCGCGAAGGCTGGCCTCATCCACGGCGACTATAATGAGTTCAACATTCTAATCAGACGGTATGTCAATCGTGGCGCCAAAGCATGTTCAAGCGGGAATACTGAGATGCTTTTGCATCAGTGAGACCGGAGTGCCGGTCGTGATCGATTTCCCCCAGATGGTCAGCACGCGACACGCCAATGCTGAATGGTGAACTTGATCCCATTTTCCAAGACAAAAGCTCATTATATTTCCCTTTTAGGTACTTCAATCGGGACGTGGAGTGCATACGAAGGTTTTTTAGGCGCCGTTTCAATTATGAAAGTGCCGTGTATCCCCGTTTTTCGAAAGCGGTAGCTACTGAGAGCGAAGACGAGGGACATGGTTTTCGACTTGATGTCGTCGTGGCGGCGAGTGGATTTGGCGGAAAAGAGACCAAGGTACTGGAGGAGGTATGTCCTGTCGATCATTGCCGTCTTGCTTGGAGCGGTGATTAAATGCTTGATGATTTTAGTATCTCGAATCTAGACTGCAGGAGGATGGCTCTGGTTCAGGGGATTCAGGAGATTCGGATGAAGAGACCGAGGACCAGGAAGACAGCGGCGACGAGTCACCTAATTTTAGGCAGGTCCGACCAGCGGCCCAGGACCACACTACTCGCCAGGAACGACGGGACATTTTGGAGCACCCTCTATCCGAGAATGAGGAGGGTGACCGACCGTTGAGCCCAGTCTCCGCTCTGCCGATGGGCTCAGTCAGCATTGAGGATAAGAGTGGGAATGAGCCGGAGGCTGAAAATGGCAAGGTAGCTTTCGTGGACGATAGTGAGGAGGGTGGTGCCCCCGATGATGAGGAGCAAGAAGATCATCAAAAGCCTACATCCACTGTCCGCAGTTTGGTTGCTTCGACCCTTGAAAGGGAGCGCAGGCAGAATGCCAAGCACCACAGTAAGCGAGGCACGACTAAAGTTGGGCGAGCCAAGGGTCACAAGGGTAAGATGAACAATCGTGTCAAAGTCGATAGCTCAGGAATGTGGGATTGATGTGTCCCTCCGTGATGCATATATACTCGTTACAAAAAATCCGATAATACATACAAAGCTCTAGAATGAGTCAAGCGAGTATTATCCTCTTCTTCCCGAAAGTTCGAGAAAGCCGAGGATAAGTAGAATAGAAAAATGGAAAACACTGGAACCGGGTAGCATATAAGACTGGAGAGGAAGGTCCGTGCTGACGGAATCTTGAGAAAGGATATCGGGCAAATTGCAGATTACCTGCCATGGTGATTATAGATGGTGAATGGGGCAGCAGACAGTGGGGCATCATTGTCGTCGTCCTTAAAGTCGTCGCTAATAGCGACGGAGTGCCGCCTGGATGCATCGTCGTACGTTTGACGCAGACTGTGAAGCTTGAGCCGAACACATTAATCTGCGCCTGGTTTGATGTCGGACTTGTTCTACTTACCTGTGTTTGAGTGTCGATCAACTTTTCGCGCGAGTTCTCGAGAGCTTGTTGTAGCGAGGCAATCAAGAGCTAGATAGTTGTTGATATCAGCTCTACCCTCGCCAACAATTATATAGATTACTTACTCGAGCCTTTTTAGTATCTAGATTCTCCCCTTTTGAGGCACGCTTCGAGGCTTGCATAGGATCGCCGCCCATCATGCGAACTTGATGCAACAGAGACGAAGTTGCTCCCTCGTAGAAGTCGCGTTGAAGCCGGACTCGCTCATATGCAGATTTGTACCTTGCGGCAGCGTCCTTGTGTTTAGAAGAAGGATTCGTATCGTCTAATTCGCTCTCATCGCTATATGAAGAAGATGTTTCAGCATTCAAATGAGATGGATTTATTCATTAGAACCAACCCACCTTTGGTTTGATTTGCGTCGGCGACTGGCAGACTTTTTGGCGAGTTCCTTGCGGAGCGTATGGTTGCGGTGACTTTGTTCGCTATGTTGCCGCTGGGTGTCATACATGATGTTGAGCCGACGTCGGACGGATTCTGCAGAACCGACCCCCGGTAGAGAGGGACTGACTGTGGTCGACGTCTTCGCCTGTGACACCTCGTACCCTTCAGTCAATGATGGGCGTCGATACGGAGTGGGTGTATGCGGAGCTTGGGGTGAGCTTTGAGGAAGGCTGAAGCATTCTGGGGGCGATGTGACGCTCGCAGTAGGTGTTGCGGAAGAGTGGACCAAGGTCCGCCCAGAGGACTGTGAGTATACATCCCCCTGGTTGACTTGAGCTGAGTAGTCGTATGTATCCGGAGCGAGTGTGCTGGCAACGCTGTCTCGTCGTCCGTTGCTAATAGGCGGATAATGAAGCGGGTATGGTTGGTTGTATGGGGGGCGAGTGTGTGTTGTTGTAACATAGGCGGAGCTCGTATAATCAGTAGAGTGATATGATGGGGTTGGCGTTGCGTTGGGGTGGTGCGAAGTATACTGTAACCCACTCTCTAGCGATCCCTCTGTAAATGCTTCCTGGTGCACCGCCGCGTACTCCGTTGCGGGCGGGCCATACGGCGGTGGTCCTGGAGGCGTGCTAGTGGCGTAAGACGTCGAGGGGGCCATTTCACCAACGAGGGGAAAAGATGGGAGGTGCGAAGGATGGGGCTGCGGGCGAGGCTGTGAAAACGGCGTGTTGTGTGTCGCTGGGTGGAAAGGAGACTGGAGGGTATTGTGTGAAACGAACTGTGAACTAGCATTGTCTGCAGTGTCTTGTAACATAGAAGGAAAGTTACTAAAGCCGTTCGGTGCTGTCGCTGAAGGAAGTGAAATGGCGAACGAGGCAGGAGGGGTAAAATCTTGTGATGGCGAGATGTCGGTTTGCGAATCTGAACTGGAAAGGCCGCCATATTCTGGAATATTGGTCGAGAGGAAAACACCCTGGTTTGAGGTTCCGTATTTTTCTAAGCCGTCCGTACTGGCATATGTGGTCACAGGCTGGGATTGATAGGTATTCAAATAGTCATCCTGGAACGAGTGTGACGAGTGAGACAAGTCTTTGCCCAATGTAATAAGTATACATACCTGGTCAACAGATCGATGGAGCCTGGCTTGAGCAACTCGGTGCAATAACCGAGATGTTTCCGACGTCGAGTAGGGTGTATCATGCAAGTGTGTAACAGGTTGAGATCGAAGAGCTAGAGTCGACGTCATAGTGTTGAGAAGAGGGCGAAGTTGAGGTGGGAAAGAAATTAGATGCAAGAATGGAGCTATACGTTTATATGTGTTTTCATCGCCTGGCTTAAAGTGAGGCATTTCTTCCTCCACAGCGAGAAGAGATCCCTTACGCGTCCGTCGAATAATCTGTCACGTCAGAACAGAAATCGGTCGAACCTAGACCCATATTGTAAGCGGCCTGTTTCGGAGATTCAAGACGGATCTTCACACTTGACATGCAATATAGCTATACCTGGCGATCGGCCATCACAACAACTGTATGTTCTTTAGGCATGTCAATGCACCAGGGCCATCGGTAAAGTCCGCCGGGATCATGCACGCATGGTCTGGTGCGAAGACGGCCCGATTCAAGGGGGAAAGAAATAGAAAAAATAGATTCTACATTCGATACAGCAGCTACCAGGTTATCAACATGTGTACAAGATAGAGTTAAAGCGGTACATCACGTAGAAATCACAACCGTGCCACCAGCACGATACCCTAGTAATCCCAGGTCTCGACCGCGAACATCGCGGAACACTCCTGCCTTGAATAATATGAGAGAACAAGTCAATTCGAGCCAAACACCAAATGGAAATAGTCGAAACGTTCAGAACAGTCACTCTGAATCCGCAGGTATTCTATGTCACACAACAGCAAGCTGGACACCGGGCAATAGCTCATCAATAGGGGGCAGGAACACAGACACGGATAAGGAAACGTACCTGCTGGAGCAATTATGAGGCGGGCTCATCTGCAGAGAATTTGTGTTTTTCCCGCGTCGCGTATTCGGTCATGCCCTTCCCGCTACCAGTGACGCCAACTGCGAACAGACAGGGGGGGTGTTAGATCGTGTAAGCTATTGGAGGAAGTCGACGTCACCTCGCCCATGTGGATTGTCAGGTGTTTTGAAGATACTACTGCCTTGAACTCCAGCAATAACAACGCCCTTCTTTTCGCTTTTCTTTGCGAATTTTTGCCAAGCTGCCTGCTTGTTGTTCTGCTCTTTGGCCTTGGCTGCGCGCACCTCGAGCTTCTTCTCATTCTTCTTTTTCTTCTTCTCGCGCTCGTCTTCCTCTTCCTTCGACATTTTCCGTTTCCCAATCGTCGCCGTGTGACCGCGATACCCTCCGGCGGGCATAGGTTTCAACGAAGACGCATCGAGGAGTTCGGTCGAGTTATAACCCTTAAAGACGACATTGAAGACGCGGCGCTCGTCAGATCCACCCACAGACGTAATCCGTGCAGGATACCATTGACCATCCCCAGAGTACTTAGCGAGACATTCATCACCAGCTTGTAGGGAAGCGGCGGGGCCAGCAGGTTGTTTTGCTCGTGGTGGGTGAGGAGTTGTGGATGTGCTATGGGGCGCCGAACCCGAGGCGGTAGGAGTAGAAGAAGAAGGGCCGTCTGCTTGCGCGAGCGCTGTCTCGGTGAGTGAAATGAGCTCTTTAAGCTCAGAACGCAAAGACGTCAGCTCTTCATTATTAGGATCCGAAGCTAGTGCGAGTTCGACTTGCGAGAGTTGGACCTGGTAGGTCTCTAGTTCCTTTCGGTCCATATTACGACAGTTGTCAGAGAATGTAATGAAGACTGGGAAGTTCGAATGAGAGTGAAGGTTGAACGAGGTTTGGGGGTGGAGCAGCCACTGGTCTCACACCGGCTCCCACGTGACCTTGATTGCATAATAGCTTCGTCCCACAGCGACCAAGCTCGACCATCATCACCATGTCTTGTACACTACGCGCGTCTGCGCAAAGCGTTGCTCGCTCCTGTCAACGCCCCAACATCGCCTCCTCATTAACTAGCTCAAGGAGATATGCATCGGGAGCTCCACACTACAATCAACCAACTGGGTATCTTTTTGGCGAGAAGGTACGTCCATAGGTATATTTGTATCATGCTTCGACCACTAAGTGGTACGTTTAGCCCCCACCACCTGGACAAAAGCGCAAGCGTGAAGACTGGGAGCTCCTCTGGTACGGAGGAATGTTTGGTGGGATGTTATTCGGAGGGGTACTACTGTACTACAAGCCGGACACTAGGTACGTTGTCAATGCTGCTGAAGAGTTTGTGTGTCTATACGATAACACAACGATTGCAGCATTCAAACATGGGCCTTGAGAGAAGCTAAGGAGAGGATGGAGGCTCGTGGTGAGAAAGCCGAATACAAACCCTCATAGCTGGTTATCCAATTACTGTAATTCAATGCACTTATATGATGGATTCATTTGCGAGTAATTGTGAGTGATCATCATGTGTGAGATCCCGTGTCGGCAATTACTAGCGCCTTGGACCGTATGTCCGGTATAATAACAATACTGTTGGGTTAATCACAGGAGGTTACAAGACGTGCAGTTGAATGCGTTTATGCGATTCACGGTGACACCTGATGAGAGGCGAACAAAATATATCCTAGCCAAAACGCTTATTCTGCGTCCTCGCAAAACTTTGCGTATGCCTCTGCAGTGAGCAGGTTTTCGATCTGACAAGTAAGAAGTAAGGTGTGATCCCCTCGGTTATCTAGGTACTCACCTCCGACGCGTCTGATACCTCGATCTTGCAGAGCCATCCTAGGGAAAGAAATTTAGTGCGATAATGCAACAAGTATGGTAGGCCCAGTCCCACCTTTGTCCTCAGGAGATGAGTTGAGCAAAGCCGGCTTATCCGCCAATGCCGGGTTTACCTCTTTCACAACCCCAGATGCCGGCGCGCACTATCGAACGTTAGTCAGGTAGGGCTAGTACACGAGTCTCAAGGCACTTACGATATCACTAGCGGCTTTAACGCTCTCGACTGCACCCATAGCCTCTGTTGTACGACTAAGATGATGGTTGCGTATGGTCATCCTACCTCAACTTACCGCCAGAGGTAACTGTGCTCCCCACGGACGGGAGCTCAACAAACACCACGTCTCCTAGTTGCTTTTGAGCATAGTCCGTAATGGAAATTGTCCCAAGCTTGGAGTCCGAGTCGTAAGAGATCCACTCGTGGTCCTTGGTGAACCTCTTGGCTGAGTGCTGGATTAGGCCGATACTCGTTGAAATTAAGTTAGTTTACCTACTGACGAGAGTCCTAGAGAGCAGACTGGTGCGCTGGAGAGTCTGAGTACGCGTAATAGGGGAGGCAGCCCGGAGCGAAGAAGAATAAAGCGTGCGGAACATATCTTCAGGTACGCTTCAGGTTGTCGTTGGTGAGCTCATTTTCTACAATTGGAATCAAGTCTGGCGCTTATCTAAGTCTAGATTTGGAAATTGCAAGGCATGGGATTAAATGCACGAAAACAAGTGGTCAGGTCTAGTCGAGACAGTGCTAGAGCGTTGCTAAGTAGAACAAACTATAGGTAAGGATGTGGCACACACACAAAAATCCAGAATACAGATACGGCACGAGTGTTACACTTTAGCTATTAACCGGCGAGTCTCCTGGGGCGTGAACCTCAGGATCGTTGAGAGCACGCGGACGAGATTTGGCTAAGATCGGAACATTAGCTCCTAATCAGGTTGAGATGCAAATGCTTTAGTACTCACCCTCATCTCTTTGTGCTCCAAGAATTGCAATATGACATTCCGGATGTATTCAATGTTGACCTCCTCTTCCTGCTTCGCCGATGCCGATCCAACGTCCGACATAGATGGAGAGCTAGGACGTGGGGAGTGTAGTGGAGACGTAACCCCATTCCCACTTTTAGAAGCATTAGATGGGTTGTTTCCAGACCAGAACCCGCCGACCCCTCCTGGACGTTGTTTTTCTAGTAGAGCAGCAGACGACTGGACTTTTCGAAGTTCATCGCGTAGTGTCTACGAATAAGAATTAATTACAGCATGCTGCAATAGAACTGTAGTGTAGCAGACGAACCTTGTTGCTTGTTCGTAGATAGACCTCGCGGCTCTTGCTTTCTTCAAGCTGGGTCTCAAAAACACCAACTCGCTCCAGTGTTTCAGCATGGTCGGTTTGCAGGGATTGCTATGCTGAGTTTAAGAAACGCCACCTTTGAACAGCTCGAATGGCACTCACCAAGGTGTCCTGCACTTGCTTCAGCTGATCCGTCAAAGCACTCTTCTCCAATTGCCACCCATTTTGCTGTAAATGCAATTCTTGAATCTTCAGCTCAAGGGCAGCCACCTTCTCGTCCATCCCTTTGCCGACCCGTCCACTCTCCAGCCATTTGTCCTCCGCCTGCCTCAACGAGAATCGCAGCTTCTCGATCTCCTTACCACGATCGGCCAACGTCTTGTTCCAATCCTCCTCAGCCTCGCTCCTCTCCTTCTCCGTTGCCCTCAACTTCGTACGCAAGTCCGACAGTCGAGATTCAAAGCGACCCTCAGCCTCCGACAACAGCCGCGCGACCTCAGGGCCAGGAGTGGGCGAATGCGTAGACATGCGACTACTATTCCTAAATTCGTCGAGTTCGTCTACCAAGACCGAATTACGTTCCTCAGCTTCCCGGAGCTGGTATTGCAGCTCGTTGACCTGGTTCTGAACTGTCTGCAGGTGGGACTGAGCGGATTCTGCTTCTGCCTGTCGGGTTTGGCATTGTTCAAACAGCGCGTCTTTTTCGTTTACAAGCCCTGTGATCGTGGATTCGAGGCTCGCAATCCGGGTGGTTTTCGCAGTTGATTCTTTCGCATGGGCGGCCTGTTCATGTTTAGCTACTCCCACGAAAGTCTGGGCAACGATCTTACCTTCATCGTAATGATATCTAGCTCATATTGTCCCTTGCGGGTTGCCAACTCCTTCTCATACCGCTCTCGACTCTCCTTGGTCTCCTTTTCAAACCTATCCCGTATCGCAGCGAACTCCCTCTCGCGTTCCTTCTTCGCTCTATCGGCGTCTGCTCGGACGCGCTCGATCTCCGCCCTAGCAGCTGAGACATCCTCTCTATCCTTTTCACGTTCCCGCGTAACATCGTCTCGCTCCTTCTCCGCCTTAATTAGCTTTTGGCGAACAGTTTTAAGAAGCGTGATAGCCTTGGCGCGTTTCTCCTCTTCGTCTTTCAGCGCACCCTTCAAACGCTCGGTCTCTGCTTCGAGTTGGGACGAACGATTATTTTGGGCTGTTGTGTCCGATTCGGCGACCTTCAGCAAAGCTTCAGATTCAGCAAGTTGTTGACGGAGTCTGTCGACAAGATCCGACTGTGAGGAGGATTCCATCTTGTGCATTTCTCGCACTTCTTCCAATCGCTCGTCATGCTCTAGTAGCAAATCTCAGCAAAATATTAAACCCAAAAAGGTAGGAACACTCGTACGTCTAGCTTGAGCTGCCAATCTCTTTATCTCCTCCGCTGAGATCTGACAGACAAGATCAGACTTGCTGTTACAACCAAACGTACTCGCAATCACGTACCTCAATTTTCATCTTTTGGTTCAGCAGGTAGTCACGGAAACCATCCAGATCCGAGAGTCCCTCAAGGGAGGACACCTCCTTGATGAGCTTGTCCGCCGCGACCTTCTCAGCCTGTAGTCTTTTGAACGAAGTTGAGATATCTGGACCGTAATTTAGCT
This sequence comes from Ceratobasidium sp. AG-I, assembly GCA_015039395.1. NCBI lineage: Eukaryota > Fungi > Basidiomycota > Agaricomycetes > Cantharellales > Ceratobasidiaceae > Ceratobasidium > Ceratobasidium sp. AG-I. The sequence goes on along the minus strand of MU132141.1, from coordinate 846,176 downwards.
AAATCAGGACAAAACAGTGGTTCACTTACCAGAAAACCGCTGCTCAACGACCTGCAGCCTATCCCGGAGCTTGATATCGGCTTCAGTTTCGGCTGCAGTATCGGTTTCCGGGACGTCAACCGGGGGATCCACATTGGCCTCAGTGACCTCCCTGGCCAATATGGGTTCAAAGGACATCGTAGGGTGAGGAGGCAGTTCATTGATCGCGCTAACAGGTGTTGCCTGAGCCTCCACAGCCAACAAGGAGCTTTGCAAAGCATCGATGCTAAGCTCGTCCACAGACGCATTCGGGGACCCCACAGTGATATCTGAGCGCGATTCTGCAGTCGCAAAGTCTGACGGGGTGACGAGGGCGCTAGAAGGAGTGGATACATCCACAATAATGTTTGGCGGTCGGGGGACTGAGCGTTCAATCTGAGAGGGTTGCACTGGCGGCGTTATAGGCGCAGGCGGTTCGGTTTGTGTAGGATGGCGCGATTCAGAGGTGTCCTCGGCATTGGATATGGGAGGCGGAGGGGAAAGTGGGTGATGCGTCACAGAGGATGTTGAGAGTGAACGGTTGCGAGGCGGAACCAAGTTTTCGTGGGCGAGAAGAAGAGCTTGATCGTGTGGAGGCGGAGACATTGGCAGATGAATGGACGTTGGCTCTATGTCCTCACTCAACAGAGCATTGGGCAACTGCAAGTTTTCCTCATTTGGAGACATAGGAAGTGGTACATCTGCAGGATCCGTAGACACTGGTTTCTCAGAGTTGGTCTCTGCCAGCAAGTCGGGCGCTTTCGCAGTGGGAGTAAGCCGCTCAGCAGGAGAGGGAGACCCAGAAGCTTCTCCAATAGCAAAGTTTGCCCGCAATCTTTCCTCTAAAGAATTTCCTAGTGTCTTTCTAGGTGTTGGTGCATGAATTGGAGAGAGTTCGCGGTCTGAACCGCCAAGACCAGGATCTCGAGAGGCACGAGAAGCTTTTCGTTCTTGTTCAGATGGACCCGAGTTCGCTGAAGCGCTCCGTTGTAATGTCAAAGATCGCCTAAGGTTGCTCATTGCAGAGTCCGCCAGCTGCGCAGCTGCACGAGGTTGATAAGGTAGATAATTGAAAGTTGGAGAATGTTGGGAAGGAGAAGCCAGATCTAGACTGCTATGTCGGACAGGCGGAGAGGTCATAGAGCTAACCTCGGCAAGAGATGAGTTACTGTCCTGTCTATGCAATCGAGGGCTCGCTTGTGTAGTGGTTCCAGTGGCCAACGCCTCCACGGCATCCAAGCTATCTTCGAGGCGTTTACGAAAGTTACTAAACATCGCAGTGGGAACCAGATCTATTCACAAAGGTTTATATAACATGAGTGTGCACCCAGTGAGATTCACCGATGATAAATAGCCAAATATGAACTCAAAGGTAAACTACTCACGTTCAACTCAAGAGCTCAACGACACACGACAACGCGAACACGACTGGAAATCGACAAAGTCGCCTTAACAACCCTGTTTTACGTGTCCGCGAATAAGTCTATAAGGCACAATCGATCAAGAAAGTATTCACTCAACTCGTCGCTATATATAGTGGTTAGGTGTGAGCGCTAGCAAGGCACACAGCCACGCCTCTTCTCCTCCATATTTGAAATTCCTTTGGACCCTGGCCAGCTCATTCGCGAATTCAAGCTTTTGGTCGAGTGTGGGATATGATATTCTACGTCATTGTAGTACAAGATTCTGTGTTATTGAATCAATCATCCATGACCCCAAAATATAATAAAACTACATATATAGGGAGTATGTAAAGAACATTTAAAGAATGTGAATCGGAAAACTAGCGGGTTGCTGACCCCTTCTCAACTGCCACTTCTGTACCATGCTCAATGTTGCTGCTACCCAACAAGGGCCCCGGATGGAAAATATTTAAGGCGAACATCGAAACAACTATTGGCATTCCGTCAAGCACATCTGGGTGGGCGTCCAATTAGTTCCCACAACATCGAGCTTACATCCGCATATACTCACTGAAATATAGCTGGTTGTGAATGATTTGCCCTTTCCACCCATCTAAAAGCTCAATTGTACGGTAAATCGACCTTCCAGGGCATAAAGCTTCAGATCAAGAATCACCTCTTCAAAGAGAACTGGCTTACCGGATGTATATAAAGAGCGTTGAGATGAAGAGACCCAGTATCATAAGGCTAACTCGGGTATCAAGTCTACTTCTGGGGCCTTCGCCGTCTTGTGTCGGTCGCCTGACGGGGCGATCAAGATAGTAGCGAAGCAAAAACTCAGCGGCAAGGAGCGTGTAGATGGTGATTGCTGTCATTTGGAAAATAATACCCGCAACCTACGTATTTTGGTTTGGTGAGCTGCACTCAAGGACGCGCCTTAAACAATACTTACCATGATCTTTGCACCCTTTTCGGGGTCGCCGCCTGTCTGCACAGCGATACTGGCTCCAGCTCCGCCAATTGCCTGAATGACGAGCGCGATAAGATCACAAAGGATAAAAATGATTGTGTCTTTTAGATGATATTATGAGCTCCAACTAATAGCCAGTAATCGTTTAGTACTCACAGAGCTTGGGAGACAGTCTGCTGTAATGATACCCGAGTTTTCGGATAACCATTCCCAGGATAACAAAGCTGGCGGCGGTCATGAAGGACGGTGCCAAAATTGTGCAGCAAATTCTAGTATTTTATGCGTTCGTTAGCTCTCGATGCCTTCACACCAGTCTAAACTCACTGCATGAGAAACGGGTTCAGAAGGCCCGGTCTAGAGCTTGACCAAAGCCTTCCAGCCCAGCCAATCACCTCCAATATCCCACCCGCCACCAAGGATGGGAACAGCCACCACATCCGAGACCAAGTAGCCTGACCCACATGAATTGCGGTTGAAATCGAGAACAAAACAACAAATACTATACATATCCATTTAGTCGGAATGTACCCATACAGGGAGAATCCCACCTAGTGAGTGCACAACATATGATAAGGACATATTATTTCAGCCTGTGATAGCTTTCCAACGCACCTCCTGGATTTTGGCGAGCTTGTGCACTGGTAGGTCGGTAATCGACACCATAGCTTACGCCGAATACGTGATGTCGGTGACGGGAGGGTCAGAGTATCTTGCGTTTCGTCAAGGCCTACGCTTTTAAACAGAACTCACAAGCTTGCACCCGAGGCCGAGGTCAAATTACCTCGTAAGAGGGGTTCCATTTGGGCGTTCGCGTGGACTATGTTAGCATGCGCTCCTTTTATGGTATATCATAACCTGACAAACAAATCCTAAACAACTAAAACGGCTCTTTGTTATCGGAAATGCAATGCGAGTCGATAAGAGGTGTAGGAACTTCAGTTTTCAAGTACCGTGGGCTAGGAGACATAATATAGAAGGATAAAAACAATTCACTCGTTTGCCCAAGAGGGACTTTCTGAAGAGTCAAATTCCAGTGCAGCAATCAGTTGTTTTATAACGCCGGTTTAACTACAAAATAGGTTGCCGGGGTCGCACGTGCCCACGTAGAAAACGACCGGCAGCTAAAGCTCTCAAACGCTTTGTTCAAGTGGGAAACAGGAAGCAGGATTTTCTCAAAGGTATCTAACGAAAAATGGCCAAGCTCTTACCAGGAGCCACAAATCGTATCTTGGGGCAAACAATAGCGTGATAATGATTTGCTCGCTTGAGCAACGTCATCGCCAGCTTGTAAAACGTTGGGGCTCCCGGGCATCCAAAAACGCGAAAAACGGGATAGGTCGCCAGTTGCTGCGCTATCGATGGAAGTGTGCCTCCATTAATTTTCAACGATATTGGACGTGGGTATATGCACAGCATACACTAATTTATGAACCCTGAAGTACACTACCCCGTTGCGACTTGCACAAAAACATCGCCCCCTCATTTATGAAGCATTCTTGTATAGGAGGCTGGTTTATGAGACTAATGAAGCATGTGCCATCAACGTTGCCTTCCCCTGGGATCGAAGTTTGGAGCGCATATATTTCCTTGTCGTTAGGATGTTTTTGTGTGAATACCGCGACTCAGGTCGCCACATCGAATTCAGTGCGAGCTCTTTCTTGATTGAGATAGATCCTTATTTGATCTTTGGGCCTAGACTCCACCAGACTGTAACGATCGGTGATATATAGGTCATACACGACCCGTGGGCTTACGAAGGGCAGAGTAGCCAATCGCGGCTGGAGCTCCAAAGGTATAAAGAGCAGTGCTGCGCGTAGTTCGTGGTTTCCATCATCTTCCCCCCACTTTCACACGTATAGAAAATGTCCAACGTACACACGACCAAGTTGAACGACGGAACCCTCGTTCCGACCTTGGCCTTTGGAACAGGTGAGAGAGGCCCTCTGACCGTCGATCAATCACTGATCCGTACGAATTCCAGGGACGGCCCTTTATTCCAAGGACTCAACAGCTGCGGTTAGGCAGGCTATCGAAAAGGCTGGCTACACTCATATCGACTGTGCAGAGGGTAAGTGAGGTTGTACTGCGCAGAGCTGAGCACTCACTTGGAATTCCGTAGCGTATGGTAACGAGAGCAGCACAGGACAAGCGATCCAAGAAAGTGGTGTACCTCGTGAACAACTCTTCTTGACGTCGAAATGCAAGTCAAAGGTCTAGAGCTATGATTTGAAAACCTCCTCACGGGACCAATGTTTCCTTAGGTTTCTCTCCAGACCCACGGAAATCTTTAGAGAAAACATTGAAAGAGGTACGCATCACAGAAGAGTCTAGACACACTCGACTGAAAGTTTTCATAGTTGCAAACCACCTACGTCGATCTGTACTTGATCCACAGCCCGATAAAAACATCGAACCTTGCTGAGGCGTGGAAAATTATGGAAGAGCTCAAGGCTGAGGGCAAAGCTCGCTCAATTGGCGTCTCGAACTTCAGGACGAAGGATTTGAAGGCAGTCCTAGAAGTAGCCACGGTATGCGCCTCGTTGTTAGATCCCAGGTTACCATATTTTAAGCTTTCTCAACTCCGACTCATAGGTTATTCCAAGCGTAAACCAAATAGAGGTACACCCATATGTTCTTGCGTCCATCCAGCCCATATTGGAACTATGCCAGCAACACAAAATCACCATCGAATCGTACGGACCTTTGACGTCTCTCATTCGACATCCCGGTGGGCCGGTAGATGCACCTGTTAAAAAGGTTGCTGCTCGAATGGCGAAGGGACCTGATGTCGGACAGGTAACGGAAGGCCAGATCCTGCTCAAATGGGCACAACAACGAACAGGCGGGATTGTGATAACGTACGCCTTATCTTCCCTAAAGTGTCAACGCCTGCTCACTAACCCATTTGGAATATGCAGGACGTCGTCCAAAATCGACCGTCTGGTTGAGCAGAAGGCTGCTCTAGACCTTCCACCCCTGTCCAACGAGGAGCTACGATCTATTGAGGTGGAGGGTGCGAAGAAGCATTATCGTCATTTTGTGAGTTCTTATTGCGGTTCGTTGACCGAGCAAAGCGGCTAAATGTATGCATTAGATGAAGCATATGGACGATGTATGAAGGTCCGGAGTTGAAACAATTGGGGTCACGCTCGGCGCGTGATTTATGGTTATTGATAGACTGAATGCTCGCGCTACATGGTGTGGTGCAAACGAGCTTCCTGCTCTGGAGCCGGAAGAGTGAGATTGAAGATACATGTAAACGTTTGAATATATACCTGGACTCGAGGGAATATATTTTGGGAGCTTATTCATTGGTATTCGAAGGCTCAGTGGTGGAAGAGCTCTCGGTAGAGGAAGTAGCGGGAACGGTACCGAAAGGGGATTTCCCAACGCTGGAGACTGGAGTGGTTGATTCTGATCCACCAGAGAGTTGCCAGGAAGGTATGCTTGGTCGTCCAAGGTTAAGTATTGAACTAGGGGCCGAGGGGGACTCTGGTCGCCTAGTCACTAGAAGCGCTTTCAACGACTTCAGTTCTTGCTGCAACTCGGCCAACGAATGTGATTGTGCCTCTCGATTTGCGTCCATCATCTGCAAACCCCACAGCATTAGATCTTCAGGGCTTAAACGCGCAACGCCACTTTAACACACCTTTGGTAGCATGTCCCGAATATTGTCGACCTCGCTACGTATCTCCCGCATCTCATTTTGCGACTTTTCCTCCCCAGCACGAAGTTCGGACATAACTGTTTTCACTTCGGTAATCGCAGAATCAACTGCTTGTTGCTGTTGCTGAACTGCGTTGTGTGCGGCAGTAGTCTCCTCCTGGATTTGCTTGAGCAGAGCGGCAGCCTCGTCAAACTGCGCAGTGAGCTGGGATGAGGTTTCCTCAAAGGCGTCTTCAGATGGAGGCTGAAGATGTGGCATGATGTATTTCTGCAACCGCGAACAGGTTGAGTTTTGCCAGGTCACTAGACACATAATGACCGACTCACCCTCGCAAGCGTCGCAACACCATACATCAACCCTCCAGATACCAAGGCCATAATCTACGCGCATATTAGTCCACCATTTCGTGGCATGATTAACATTAGACTCACAAAATAGTCCCTCCAATCTCTCTGAGGAATGGGAGGTGGCGCTGTCAGCACCCCTGGGTTTTGGAAACTATCATACGGAGCAGAATAATTTGATGAAGGCCTAGACGCGGTGGAAGAAGCAGCAGATTCCGCAATCGCCTCCTCAATTTCGGTGTTGGTTAGACCTTTAGACTCGAGAAAAGATATCCTCTTAGTCAACGGAGCGCCTTGAATCTACCGCCAGCGTGAATATTATCCCTGCATCTTTCTCGTTACAACACATACCTTGGAATCGGATAAAAACTGAACAGCGTTCCTCACAAGCTCCTGCCTGTCCGACATGTTGATTTTTGGTGGTGGTAGCAAGAGTCGTACCGGGTCCGGGCCACAAGAGGCCTGTCAAGCCGGCATGTGAAAACCTTCACGTGACTGGAAGCAGATCCCTGGCCGGAATCGGGTCCAGGGACTCTGTGCACTCACGCATCCCAAAATTCTCGTGCCTCGACGGCCGTCACGCTTTCTGATTTAACTTGACATAAAACTAAAATGTACAGGCATATCACTCGTGGCGCTGTCCGGAGGGTTGCGGCTACCACTGCCCAAGGTAAAATAATCGAATTTGGGTGAAATGAAGAGTATTCTGACGAGTCTGCTGGGTTGGATTTGTGTAGGTGCTGCACGATCTTTGGCTACAAAGGCTGTTAGGCCTACGTTGACGCAGCCGACAAGTTTGGCTTGGGCTCGTCCGAGGTACTTTCTCGGTACGTACTATTAAGATCGTCGATTATCAGCGCTAGTTTATGCGATCTCCAAATCCAAAAGGTGCTACTCGCTCATACGCCGACAACAAGTTTTCGCGTGCGAAGCCACATTTGAACATTGGAACCATTGGACATGTCGATCATGGAAAGACGACGTTGACGGCTGCGATCACGAAAGTACTTGCGGATGCGGGAGGAGGAGGAAAGTTTGTCGACTATTCGCAGATCGACAAAGCTCCAGAGGAGAAGGCGCGCGGTATTACTATCAACTCGTCGCACGTTGAGTATGAGACTGCTGCGCGTCACTATGGCCACATCGACTGCCCCGGTACGTCTCTTCATCCACTAACATTCTAGTTGCTGGACTGATTCTCGTTCTGGTGTAGGTCACGCCGATTGTAAGCATTCAAGGTCTATGCGCAGATAAGCATAGCTAATACTCCCTTAGACATCAAGAACATGATTACCGGTGCAGCTCAAATGGACGGAGCCATCATCGTAAGTCTACTCAACTCCTACGGCACTCCCATACCAACCCCCTCCAGGTCGTCTCAGCCTCTGATGGTCAAATGCCCCAAACCCGAGAGCATCTTCTCCTCGCCCGCCAAGTCGGAATCAATAAGCTCGTCGTTTTCATCAACAAAGTCGACCAAATTGACGACCCGGAAATGCTTGAGCTTGTCGAGATGGAGATGCGCGACTTGTTAGGAACGTACAACTTCGATGGAGAGGGCACGCCGATTATTATGGGCTCTGCATTGGCTGCGCTGGAGAACCGTAATCCCGAGATTGGGGCGGAGAAGATCAAGGAGCTTGTGAAGGCATGCGACGAATGGCTTGAGTTGCCACCCCGCGACTTGGATCAGCCCTTCCTCATGCCTATCGAAGGTTCGTATTCTACCACTAGTTCAGGATTGCATAAATTGACAAGAACCATAGACGTATTCTCTATCTCTGGGCGTGGTACTGTCTGCACGGGGCGTGTAAGTTCATAAAGCCTTGGTCTAACTTGATTGGAGTGCTAACTGGGAATGAAGGTTGAGCGTGGTGTGATCACCAAGAACAGTGAAATCGAAGTTGTCGGTCTGGGCAACAATTTCAAGACGACCTTAACTGGCATTGGTGCGTACTTGGTTGTCATATTTCGAGGTTCTTAACTAACTGTTATTCTGATTTTCAGAGATGTTCCACAAGGAACTCGACCGAGTAAGAATTGAGCTCCAGCCTTTAGGGTAACCGCTAAGCTTCATTATAGGGTGAAGCCGGTGACAACATGGGCGCGTTGCTTCGTGGTATTAAGCGCGAGCAAATCAAGCGTGGCCAGGTTCTATGCGCGCCGGGATCGATGAAGTCTGTCAAGAAGTTTAGCGCTCAGGTCTACGTAAGTTATAAGGTCTTTAAACGCTTCAAATATCTCATACACGTGCGTTGTTTTAGGTTCTGAGCAAGGATGAGGGTGGACGGTATACTCCCTTCATGAGCAACTACAGGCCACAGTTGTTCATCCGGACTGCCGATGTGACTGTCGGTCTCACATTCCCCGAGGGTACGGAGAACCCAGAGGAGAAGATGGTAATGCCCGGTGACAACGTGGAGCTGATCGGCGACCTCGTCCATGATGTTGCGATGGAAAAGGGCTCTCGTTTCACTCTGCGTGAGGGTGGCAAGACCAGTGAGCCCCATGCCGTCAATGCTTAGAGAATAATAGACTAACATGGCCTGTCTAGTCGGAACCGGCATCGTAACCAAAATCTTCGAGTAAATGCGCCGGTATTATGTGGTGCTGACTCTTTCTACCTTCTGTACTGTTTACACCCCCTGTTTTCGTATTTGTATTCTATCGTATCCCGCCGCACCACTCAGCACACACTCTACAATCACATTTGGACGTGAAACATCAATTAGAAGCGAGGAGGGAGTTACAACGCTCGCAAAGTACATTAAAGGTTGCCACATATAAAAGGTACAAATACAAGAGCAATAATAATAATAATTCTTCACAATAGACCCAAAATTAAAGGTGATTCAGTAGGGAGATGATTTGTTCAGATAGCTTTGAGGATATCAATGAATGGGGGTAGTCGAATGGACGGCTTGACATCGACGATGGCGGGCTGAGCAATGTACGAAACAATTATTCGAGTTTGCTCGGCTTTGCGCATGATAGTGAGCTTCCATCTAGAAAAATGAGACGGTTAGCTCTACAATTTCAGCACAGGATAGGGGTGCGAACTCACCCTTCGCATAATAGCTCATTTGCGGGGGAGATATCACGCATATATTGTGCCCGAGCGGCAATCAAGGCATGGCGGCAGTCTGTAGCCGTGCCCTTCTTCACCTCGTATGTGGAGTTTGAGATGACGAGGTGGTCGCTAGCGCGTAGTATTTGGGTATCTACAAGAAAATAACCCTATCAGAAACCACCCAAGTAATAAGCTAAATATTTAATCTCACCTTCCGTTGGAAGTTCGGTCATAATGGGCTTGACCTCTTTGAAGTCAGCAACCTCGTAAGAGATCTGTCGCTTGGGTGAGAAACGCATGGCTGAGATATGTCAAAGACAAAAGTTGAAACGCAAGTGCGAGTAAGTGCGGGGGTGGAAGTGCAGTTTCCGACGACACACGGTCTCGCTATATAGTTTGACAATCCCTCAACCTCCGATCGCGGGTCGGTGTGGAAAGCACAGCTGACGCATTCGGGGCAGCTGCGCCGCGGGTCTCAAGGCTGCGAGTCATCAAAACCTGCGCGGCTTAGTCGTCGAATCCGATAAGGGATAGTAAAACACGTAGGCCTGGGAGAGACAGACTGTGATTGCATCCCCCGCGATGATTGGCTGGTCGACCGCGCACTACGCGGGGGAGTCTGCGATTCGAGCCCGAGAAACGCGCGGATGATGACTAAGCCGCCGAGGCTGATCTGCAGCCTCGTCACTCTGTCACCCCAACCCGGGCCCGCGCGATCCGCTTGGCTCATGAGGGGTCAGGCGCCCATCTGGTTGTCAAAATGGTAAAATTTGGACTTGTACAAGAGGCTATGTTAGGTTCATCGACAGCTGGCACGGCCTCAGCGATGCTTAGGAGCCAAAGTTGGGAATTGACTTGCTGATGGAAATCGTCTGGTAGTTTGTGTACCCAGAAAGACCGGCGTACCCGTTCTCTACACCCAGGCCTGACTGCTTCACACCACCAAACGGAATCAACGGGCTGTACATGTGTATCTCGTTCACCCACACCGCTGAAGCCGAAACCATCAGTTTGTAGTCAACACGGTGCAAGTGAATAGCACCTACTTCCAGCCTCCAGTTGCGACGCCACGCGGTTCAGCCTTTCGCTATCCTTGCCCCATACGGAAGCGCCCAATCCCCAGATGCTATCGTCTAGAACACCGCTACTTAAATAGTAATTTTGACACAATATATGCGTGCTTACTAGCTCGCTTGATTACATCCGCCTCGTCGTTCCAGCGCATGATTGGCAAGATAGGCCCAAAAGGCTCCTCAGTCACGAGCTTGCTATCTTCTGGAGGGTTGTCGACGATGGTGATGGGCACGAACATTCCAGGCCCAGCAAACTCGCTGAAGTTACCTCCCAGCGCGAACGAGTGTCCGTTCTTTACGCAGTCTTCAAAGTAAGACTTCACTTTCTCGTATCTAGAGATCTTGATTAACTTCTCTATTCCACTGGCATACATGATGTGCACCCACTGTAGCTTGTTCTGAATAGGCCCTAGCTGGGTCTTCTCATCAGACCCATCGCCAACGTGGACCCTCCTAGCATAGGCGACCAACGCGTCCTTCACCGCCTCGTACACATCATCGTGGATATAGATACGTTTGGCTGAATCACATAGATTAGTTGAACTGAGTTCAGGGAACGGCCTTGCTTCCAAAAGTAAACTCACCAGCGTTGCAGAACTGGGCATTATTCTAGAAAAGGATGCATATGGGCTATGGAGTATGCGTATCGCAAATGTCAACACTAACCTGGAAAGAAGACCAGAAAATATGTCTATATATAGCATTACTTATCAGAGCCGCCACTCATGCTAAGCTCCCAGCGGACTTACGGTGCAACCTGCTCGGGATCCACATCTGGAAGAACGATAAGAGGGTCGTTGCCACCTGAGCAATCGCAGCTTCAGTCAGCCAGATTCGAGTTGGGAGCTCGCCACCATGTGGAGGTACTAACCGAGCTCAAGTGTGATGCGCTTCAAATTGACGCTGGCGCTTTGCATCACGCGTTTGCCTGTTGCGGTCGATCCTGTGAACGCAATCTGACGCCCAAGAGAAATAAGCAAGGTTTATTTCACAGGCTACGTGTAGACGTACTTTATCGATGCCTAGATGTCCAGCCACGAGAGGGCCTAGGCTGTCATCTCCATTCAAGACGCTCAAGACGCCTGGTGGAAGCAGGGATTGGACGCTGGGGGGAGGGGGGGTTCTATTAATAGGGGCCGATTTACGATAGGAGGCAACATACCTTGCAATGAAGTACATCGTGACTAGTGGAGTGAAAGGACTAGGCTTAATGATGATTGCGTTCCCAGCTTGCAGAGCAGGCGCGATCTTCCACACCCCTAAAAGTATCGGGAAATTCCTTTAAAGCACGTCAATCTAAAAACATAGACTATCATCACTGCGATTCGCTTACCAAGGAACAATTCCGCCAACCTAAACCCAGAGTTACATAAATTGATCCTGCTTATTCCTCCTAAACAGGAAGTACACTCACCACACCAAGAGGAACCTGACGCGTCACAACATGTCGCTCAGGAGTATCAACGTGCACAGTCTCCTCCAACCTTAGCTTCCCAGTTTCACGAAGCCAGGCCACGGAGCCTCCAAGCTCCCACATAGCGCCCGCTCTCTATGAGACATTCAGATAAATGATTATCACAATCTAAGTATGACACTTACAGGCTTCCCCTGCTCTGCAGTCAAAAGCTGCCTGTACATATCGATATTTTCCTCCAGCTCGTCTGCGAGTTTATCTAGCACCGCTCCACGTTCTTCATACGTCTTCGCTCCCCACGCTTTTTGAGCGGCCCGCGCAGCAGCTACACATTCGTCCAGCTGCTCAGAGGTGGCAATAGGGACGTCTGCGAGTTTGGCTCCGGTCGCAGGATTGGTGATCGTATGGAGAGTAGGCGAAGAGACGGGTTTGCCATTGATAATGTTAGAGAACTTGAGAGTAGTTACGTCTAGTTTCGACATGACTGTGGGTTGTGAGTGCAGCTGGTAGGTAGAGGAGGATGTGTGAACGTACCCAGACGGTTCACACACCACTTTATATGTAATGAGGGGCCGTCCCACTCGGTTAGCAGGCCGAAGCTGATTGAATGGATGGGAACGTTGCGCTCGATGCCTAGCTTGGATATGTTGCCTGATTGGACAATCGGATGATTTCGAGCCTGAACGTATGATATGACATTTGTCTAGAGATGGAATTTTTGTCTTGGCGATGGGGTGACCATGGTGGAGGCTGGTGGAGGAGTTGTACCAAAGCAAATAGTCAATCGCAAAGTGGAGGGGGGGGGGCTCAGGAGTACTCAAACGAGCCTCGAGCGTACAATTGAATATCTTATTGAACTAGAAAGGTTACAATCACCGAAGAAGTGCATATAAATTGTCTGAAGGAGTGGGCCGGTCAGAAGTTTATGTGAGAGGCCGGTTCGAAGCGGACCTGGGAGAGCATGGTGGCTGTGTCTTCGCTCTTGAGACTTTACATTACCTCATACCTTCCAAAAAGGCTAATTGAAAATAAGACTGAATGTACAAAAAAACGGCTGTAAATAAGCCATTAAACTACTTGATTAAGGATTAACATACCTAGTGTATCTCAACTGCTGCACAAGTAGCTATAAAAGCCCATATTGAAAATGCTGTAAACTCTAACTCTCTATTGAGCAAGCCAACTTGAGGTTGGCTTTGACTCAAGATTCGACAGCAGCGTGGGTAAAAATGGAAGAGGAGAATCATCAGCTCCCCGAGTCACTTCCAACGGCATGTCCCTGTATATTATTGCCCCTCAACCTCCAGGCAGTTGAAATATACTTGAGATCAAACAGTTAAGCGATTGAGGTCTCACAAAATCACACTCGGTGTCTAATGCACAAAGACAAGGAAGCATATACGATAGGGACTTATCCGGGTTGGATCCAATAGATCTTTTCAGTTGTACAGGAAGCCATATTTGGTTTGGCACTGTGTCATAAATGCTCGAGAGTTGAATTCAGACAGCGCCTTGATAGTAGAGATCCTCTGGTAGTTCCTGTACCCAAAAGGGCCTGTGTATCCATTCTCCACACCCAGGCCTGACTGCTTTACACCTCCAAACGGAATCAACGGGCTGTACGTGCTTATCTCGTTCACCCACACCGCTAAAGCTAAAACCATCAGTTTGCAGTCAACACAGTGCTGAGTGAATATCACCTACTTCCTGCCTCCAGTTGTGACGCCACATGGTTCAGCCTTTCGCTGTCTTTGCTCCGCGCCGAGACCCCCGGCTTTCAGACACTGTCGTCTAAAGTACTTTCGTTTAATCAATAGCTTTAGGGAAATATCTGCGTGCTTACCCGTTCGCTTAATCACATCCGCCTCGTCGCTCCAGCGCAAGATAGGTACAATAGGTCCAAACGGCTCTTCGGTCACAATCTTGCTATTGTCCGGGAGATTATCGACAATGGTGATGGGGATGAATAGTCCGGGACCTGTAAGGTCGAAGTTGCCTCCTAACAATGTGTATCCACTCTTCATGCAATCCTCAAAGTAAGTCTTCAATTTGTCGTATATAAAATCTGTCAATTCACTATTTTATTTCGCCGTGGATTTTGTGTGCTCACTGGAGCTTATTCTGAACGGGTCTCAATTGAAAGTTTTCATCAGAACTGTCGCCGACATGGATGCTCCTAGCATAGGCGACCGACGCGCCCCTTACTGCGCCGCATACGCCACCGTGAATATATAGACGTTTAGTTAGACCACATGAAATAGCTTACCTTCAATACATTCAGATTTAGGAATAGACTTACCAACATTGCAGAACTGGGCACTGTTCTGGAACAAAACCAGTCTGTAAGCTATGAAAAATACCCCCCACAGATGTCATACTAACATAGAACGCGGACCAAAAGACGTGTCTATAGATATGAATAATTCTCAACACAGTCACTCGTGTCAAGCTCTCAGAAGACGTGCGGCGCGATTGGCTCAGGATCGACATCCGGAAAGACAATAAGAGGATTATTGCCACCTGTACAGTCGTGATTTCAGCCACACCGAGCTTAGAAGTTTGCCACCACGCAGTACTAACCAAGCTCAAGCGTGATGGGCTTTACTTTAACGCTGGCACCTTGTATTACACGTTTGCCTGTCTGGGTCGATCCTGTGAAGGCAATCTGGCGCCCAAATGAAATGAGTGCGGTGTAGTTTGAACAAGAGCGGCAAATGGATGCACCTTTTCAATGCCTTGACGTCCAGCTACGAGGGGGCCTAGGCCATTGTCCCCATTTAGGATGCTCAAGGCACCAGGTGGGAGTACAGATTGAATGCTAGAAAACAATTGCCAAGAGGGAATGGTTGACAATAGGAGACAATATACTTTGTAATGAAATGCATTGTGACCAGCGGAGTGAAAGGGCTTGGCTTGATAATGACTGTATTCCCAGCTTGCAGGGCAAACCCATCTTATGCACCGCCAAAATCAATGGGAGGTTCCTTTGCAAGCTGTTTAACCGAAGGAACTGCAGTCCACCATATCAATCACTTACTGGGGAACAATCGCGCCAACCTGCGCATATAGTCCCCAGATCAATGTTTTTCATCATTTTCATGACAATAAAACATAATACGCACCACATCGGGCGGAACCTGACTTCTCACCATATGTCATTCAGGTGTATCGATATGGGCAATCTCGTCCAGCCGCGAAACCATGCTATAGAGCTCTCAATCTCCCCCATGGCGCCCGCTCTCTACAAGCTCCTGTTAGACTTAAAGCACAATGAGAAAGTCCTATAGTAGCGCTTACAGAATTTCCTTGCTCCGCAGTCAAAAGCTAGCTATACGCTTCGATCTTCCCCTCCAGATCGTCTGCAATCTTACTTAGCACCGCTCCGCGCTCTTCGTACGACTTTGCGCCCCATGATTTCTGAGCAATGCGAGCAGCAACCACGCATTCATACAGCTGCTCGGGAGTCGCGTCGGGAACATCCGCAAGCTTGACCGCATGGAGAGTAGACGAAGAGACGGGTTTGCCGTTGATAATGTTGTAAAACTTGAGAGTGGTTACGTCTAGCTTCGACATGGTTATAGATCGCAAGTGTAGCTGGCGGGTAGAGAGGAAGGGTTAGACTTACCTGAATCTTTTATGGTATGCTGCAAGTAAGACCTACCTGCCCAGCCCGGTTGGCAGATGCCGAAGCGGCTGAACGAAAGTACAACAACTGTCCAGCTCGGCGAGCTTCAACTTTCGAAGCAATATATTTGGACTACCAGCCTGAACGAGTCCGTCAGTTCCCCGCCCATTGAATCGATGCCAAGGTGTTCCGAGATATGCAGCATCCTAGTAATCGAGAATCCACAGTATCTCACGTGGCGCTATTGGAAGATCAACATGTGCAAAGATAGCTCGCAACAGAGAAAATGTATCCTACGCATGATTGTCACTTGCTATTCTGTCGGCGTCTACAACGGTTGTTTCAAGCAGACATAGTATGGTACTCACCAAATAAACCCTCCCATCTGGTCTGTTGGTGTATGCAAACTTAGTAAATCACTCAAGAGCTGAAAAAGGCAATGGCTGAGCGGGTTTCAGGCTTGTATGCACCAATATCTTGAACATAAGCTACTAATTCCAGCCTAAGAGTTGATGATAACCGCTCAAACTGTGAAAAAGCGACTCATCCAAGGCTGGGTTCTATACCGCACATCTTTCTTTACTGCATTCCAGTCGCAGGTACGCCCACCTTTCGCCGTTTTCAGACTGAACAAGATGTCGTAGACAGGAAAAGCCGAACTATTCCCTGGTCCCAAACCATTCAAATCGATACAATGGGGTTAGAGGTTCACTGTGAATTGTCTTATTCAAACTATGACCTAAAAAATCTAAGATCTGAGGACGATGAGGGAAATGACCTCGACGAAGCAAGGTGACGCTATGCTTGCTAAGTTGTGTCTTGGCGCAAAGTGCACGCCCTATATGAATCGTAAGTTAGTTCAATCAACTATAAAAGGACATGTTGATTAATACTATGATATCAACGAAGCCAGCTGAGTTGGGATGATGTGTTTCAACTTAAGATTTGGCAATGACATGCGTGGAAAGAGACACACGCCTCTCAGAACGTGAGCTTGAAGTGAGCGTCGTTGGCTTATCCCACCCGTCTGTGTGGTTAGTAGAAAGCAACCTAGATGAATCTTATAGCTAAGGAGATTCGTTTGCTTTAGTGGTGAGCGAGTGAAAAAGGCGCTACCTCGCGTCCTTATCGATACAAAGCGCCCGTGTCTAAGCGCTAGAACCGGGTCGGCTACTCCCCTAAATCATTTGCCACCCCAAAAAGATAACAAAACCAAGTCATCTGTATCTCCCTCCACCGATACCCACCGATCCTCCACCTGCATTCTATCTTCCGCCGCCTCCACCTCAGCAGAAATCCCATCCAGTCAGCAGTCCAGCTCCCGGCGCTTATTCAAATTTGAAATTATAAATTGTGATCGAGCAGGTTTCCCAGACGCGTGCTGCCAGCTGACATTAGATTTTTTTCGAGGTGGAGAAGGCCGGGTTTTATTCTGCTTTACTGCTAGCCACTTGAACTTGGTTCTCGAAGAACACGCTCTGCATTGTCTAGGACGACATCTAGTTTGTGTTGTCTGGTCCTATCTAGCTAAACTACTTTTTTGATTGCACGCGTTACAACTATGGCGTCAGTCCAGGACGAGATCGAGGTTCTGCTGGTGCGTTTTCTTTCATAGTTTACCATCTGAGATATAAGATTGACCTAAACGATTGCTTCTATCATAAAAATCTCGCACGTGGGACGTTCCGAAAATGTAGTCAGTGTATCCCGATATACTCACCGTGACAGACGTGGCGGCGGGTGTGGAGGTGAAACTAGACATCCCCATCGAACTCGAGGACGAAAGATTGTTTGAGATCGTATCTAGTATCACGGAGTCGAATCCTAGTTCGAGTTCGAGCCAAATAGAGTCCTCGCCGAGTGGGATACCCACCAGGCTGGCCTATCTCCCTCCTGTGCTCGTGACGGTCCTGCTTCCCCATGAGTACCCGACGACTGCCGGACCGGTGCTGAGGAGTTTGAATCCCCGGTATGGATGGCTTGCGCCCGGGCTGGTGCGAAGACTTGGCGCGCGGCTGGAGGGGATATGGAAAGAGGCTGTTGAGGGGGGCGCGAGAGACGAAGGGATCCTCTGGGCATGGGTGGAGGACATCCGATCTGGGGCGTTTTTGGAGGACGATCGAGCCTTGTCAAGTCGGGGGAAATCTCCACCAAGTAGGGGAAAATCGCCAGCAGTGCCGGATATGGCTATTTCGCTCCCCCACTCAGCGCCAAAAACGCTATATCAGCATCTCCTAGCGCATCAGAACGCAGCGCGGGAAGCACAGTTCTCGGCGCAGGCGTTTACGTGTGGGATATGTCTTGCGCCGCAGAGGGGAGCGAGGTGTATACGGCTCCCGTGCGAGCACGCACATGTGTTTTGCCTGGAATGTCTGAAGGCGTTCTGGGGGCTTTGCGTGAGCGAGGGCGAAGTCAGTAGGGTGCGTTGCCCGGGAGTAGAGTGTGCCCAGGCCAAGGGCCGAGAAGGCGACGAGGCTGGGGCTGAAGAGGAAAGTGCCGCGGCGGGGTCGGAGTGGGAAGAAGTCGTGCGGCGGGTACTGACCGAGGAACAGGTGGAGCGGTGGAAATGGCTACGAATCAAGCAGGCGGCGGAAAAGGGTGGGTCCTTTCGAGTCCGGTGTATGTCCAGTTATGCTTACCCGGCGGGCGGGCGTTTGTGTGTGTTGTGACCAGACCCGAATACGGTGCCGTGTCCTGTCCGGATGTGTCAAGCGCCGGTACGGCGTCCGAGGGCTGCGGCGGAGGACGAGTCCGGGTGGGCCCGCCTCCGCACGTGCGACGGGTGTGGGTTTGCGTTTTGCGTTGCGTGTCGCCGAACGTGGTGCGTTTCTAGGCTCGGAGGCTGTGTTGTGTGAATACTGACTATATGCGCGGGGTGGGGTAATGTTTAGGCATGGGCCAGTGACGCGGTGCGCGGTCATGCGGACGGCTGAATTCGTAGAAGGGTACATTGCGCTGGAAGAACACGATCCTCGGCGACGTGCGCTCGATGCGCAGTTTGGAAAGAAGGTGATCGCACGGATGGTGCAGGAGTACATGCAGGAAAAGGAAAACCAGGCGTGGCTCAAGGAGAGGACGATGGAGTGCCCTGGGTGCCAGACGCACGTCGAAAAGAGCCAAGGTGAGTCGAGAACAGGCTGAAGTGGCGGGTTAGTGACGCTGTATTTGACAGGATGCAACCACATGACGTAGGTGATCGCCGCCTGGGGTAAACTGATTAGCGCACTGAATGCTTGGTCCAGGTGTGCGCGCTGCAACGTCCATTTCTGCTTTCGGTGCGGGACGAAACTCCGGCCAGAGCAGCCCTACAAGCACTTTGAGCAGGCTGGGAGCTGCTATGGCAAGCTGTTCGACTATGACCCGGCAGGATGGGTGAGTGCACTGGGGTGGTCTGCGGACTGGCGCTGACAGCCTGCAGGAACCGATGGAAGGCGAGCTGCTGGGGTATGCACTGGACTAGAGAGTGGAATGTACTTGTAGTTTACAAGCAATGGAACATAGGAGGGTGGCGGTGTTACGTTACAGATGACGGCTGTGTGATGAGAGGCCGAGACAGCGGAAAGAACAGAGTTAAAGACTGACCCTCGATTTACTTCCGACTGAATCAAGTAGACCACCATATACCCGCACTCAAAAGCCATTGCTGCGGCCACCGTCCATACCCAACCACCATGGACATTTACACCACCTCCTTCACCCACCCCCGCTCCGCCCAGCCCGCCTCCTATTCCCCTGCCTCGTCCATCGACTTTACGCCCGAGCTCCGCACGCCCCAGAACGCCTACTCGCCAGTCCGTCGCCCCGTACGCACCAGCAATGCCTCGGTCCCAGTCTTCACCGCAGAGATCGTCCCCGACGCCGTCCAGGCAGTCTGTATGGACGCCATGCAGCAGCACGGATGTCTCGTTACCTACACCCGCGCCGATGACGCTCGCGCCTGGAACTTTCACCTCAGTGGGGCTTACGCCCAGGTGATGGCCGCACGTGGCCACATCATCCGGTATGCTTGTTATCCTCTTGTTTTAGCGTTGGCTCATCTGTCCCAGCGAGTGCCCCGTCCAAGTCCGCGCCGCCATCAAGGTCTCGCGCCATGAGATCCTCGACTCGCCCACCTCGTCTCCAGCCCTGAAGCCCGATGTCCGTCGCCGCCTCGATGATATTGCAGGCCAGACGCTCGCCCACATTGCCGTTGTCAACGCCTCGGGCACCATCAACACGGTCCCTGTCCCCGACGGCATCAACTCACAGGCATGGAGCGGTCTCGAGCCCGAGCGCATGTGTGAGCTAGTAGTTAGTGGCACCCGCGAAGCAGTGGCCGTTGCTCGTCTGCGTTTGCTGGTCATGCTCGACGAGCTCACCGGATTGCACGCCGAAAGCTGTGAAATCGACCACAAGTTGCACCCCATAATCGCCGGGCGCAAGCGCTCGGTCATCCAGACAATCCAAGAGGAAACCGCTACGAACATTTACCTCCCCACGTCGCTCCTTGGCTTGAACGCGCACATGGTCCCGCCTGCGAATGGCGGAAAATCGCACTCGGATATCATCTGGATCACAGGCGAATTTTTCGGTGTCCAGCGCGCAAGGGACATGCTGGTTCAGGTCTCTGCTCTCAAGGTGCGCGCATTCATGCCGGCAGACTCGCCGTTTACTCACGTCTTGTCAGGGTAAATCGCTCATTTCTCGAGATACCGCAATCCTCCCTCGCAAGCTCGATTGGATGCTGCTCGAGCGCCTGGACGAGCTCAAGTCGATCATGACCGACAACGGAACGTACATTAATCTTCCCCCCGTCGGAAGCCAAGCCAGCCTTGTTAGCGTTTTCGGCGACCATCGTGTCAATATTCAGCGCACTTGTCGTGCCGTCATGCAACTGGTCTGTGCTATTTTTATATTCCGCCCCAACCCCGTTCTTACTTTGAACTCAGGCTTGCCAATTCTACGTTGCTTCGTTCTGGCTCCTGCCCATTCATTTCAATGTTCTCATGCCGGTCGCCACTCTCAATCCGGCAAGCATGCCTGGAGTCTTGAAGCGCATTGCAGGTCAATCGGGCGCCGAGGTTGTATTCAAGAGCAACTGCTTTGAGATGCATGGGCTCGAGCACGAGGTCCGCGGTGCGGTCATGATGGTCTTGGAACTCGATGTCATCCAGGTATGCCGCCTTCTTCCGTTATGACCGCCTCTTCTGACTCGAGCCACGTCGCACCAGACCTTCCGCCACGAGATACGTTTCCAGATCGAGCTCGCTAACGAGCACCGCGACTTTATAAGCGGCAAAAAGAACGGAAAGATTAACAAGATTATGCAAATGGCGAATGTGAAGATCAAGTTTGAGACGTTCAACGAGTTCAACTTTCTCATGGACCTCGCTGGGACCGACGGCGGCGCGATCTCGGGCCTGCTGCTTTTGCAGGAGGAGCTTCCCGCGGAGATCTCCTTCCATGTGCCCGAGACGTATCACAAGCGCATCATTGGCGTGGGAGGACGCAGCATTCAGAGGATCATGAAAAAGTACGGGGTATATGTCAAGTTTTCAAACGCCGAGGAGTTTGCTTCACTTGGCGGATACGGGGACAATGAGGATAACGTGATTGCGCGGACGCCGGCGAAGAACGCGATTAACCTGGATAACTTGAAACAGGCCGTCATGGAACTCGTCCATCCAAAGGTACTGAAATTCCCATGCTTCGGTCGTATTTGTCTCACGTATTGGCTAGGACAAGGATTATGTGACCGAGTCGGTCTCGATCCCGAGGCGGTACCACCGCACTTTGTTGGGTGAAAAAAGCATTTTCATCAAGGACATCGAGACTAAGACCAACTCGAAAGTCCGGTTCCCTGACAAAGAGTCCGCGTCGGATGCGGTCGGGATCTTTGGGCCTGAGAGCCAGGTTCATGTTGCCGCCGCGATGCTACTGGTGAGAAACGGCCGGCATTGTCTAGAGTTTGGAACGTACTAACGGCGTTCATAGGACCACGTTCCGTTTGAAGCCGACATGGTTGTCCCGCCTCATTCTGAACTCGCGCAGATTGTGCAGTCGACCGATTATATCACATTCTCCGAGAGCTGCAAGCGCGACTTCCAGGTGGTCATCGTTCCGCAGATCCCGGCGAGCGGTTCGGGCGAGCGCCCGAGCTTCAAGTTTAGATGCCAGCGCAGCAATAGCGATTTCTTGGCGACTGCACGCGAACAGCTCGAGGCATTTTTGACGAGCTCGGGTGTTGAGGTTTACCCGTCAACGCTGGGCAAGCGTGCGGATTCGTACATCACGGACGCGTTCCCCCACTTTGGAAGCAAGTTGTTATCGTCCA
This sequence comes from Ceratobasidium sp. AG-I, assembly GCA_015039395.1. Lineage (NCBI taxonomy): Eukaryota > Fungi > Basidiomycota > Agaricomycetes > Cantharellales > Ceratobasidiaceae > Ceratobasidium > Ceratobasidium sp. AG-I. The sequence goes on along the minus strand of MU132141.1, from coordinate 824,279 downwards.
CGGGCCCGAACACGAACTCGGTTTCGGCTGTATCTGGTGAGTGTGAGGGCGATGGCGGAGGCGGTGTCGCAGTTCTGATAGGTGTTTGTAGATCTTGTCGAGTTCCCGCGCTCGAGCGATGGATACGAACGCCGGATCCGTATGGCGAGCTCGACGCCGGACGTCAAGGCGCTTTTCAACAACCCTTCGTATGTGTACAAGCTGCCCGAGCACGACGAGACGGACGATGCTGGGTTTGAGCGCAACTATGTGTCCGGACCGCCGTTGACGGCTGACATGTGGAGCCCTCCTTTGCATTTCGTGAGTTCTGTCCTCTTCGCGACGATTTGCATTTTGCTAAGCTTGGAGCGTAGCGCGCTGGATTCCCGCTCACGCATTCGCGAGCGATGGAAGACTCGGTGAAGCGCGGATCCGATTCGCTTCTCGAGAGCAAGCTCAAGGAACGCATTAGCAAGCCCCGGTCGCTTCAAAACAGGTACGTGATGAAATGTATGCGCCGTTTCGCGAGGGCAGGGTTACTGACTCTCAAGCACAGGGCTCAAAGTCTGGACTTGACCTCGCTCACCTCGGTGGCTCGCCAGGCGTCATCGATCCACACGATCAACGAGACGATCCGGTCTGGGTCGCCTACGGATTACTCGACGACACCGTCTAGCCCGACGAGCGCGACGATCCCGTCGTTCCCATCTGTGAATGGCCCTGCGATGGGGAACGGCCTTCCAAAAGTGTTGCCGAGGCAGACGATGCCTCCGACCGGAACTGACGAGCTGACGCGCGCGATGGCGTCGGTGCGATTCGATTCCTTGCATTAAGCTGAACATCATAGATATATGCCCCTGTCTTTTTCCTGTCACCCATTCCCCTTTGCGATTTCCGAGTACCCTTTTTATACTCATTTTCTATCCGTATGTCTGAGCTCGAGCTCGGAGTCTTCTTCTCTATGTCCCTCTCCGGCGTTCAAACCCGCGCGCGTGGGAAGTTTGCCTGGTCTCCATTTTCTCTCTCTCATCATCACCACCCACGGACACCCTCTCTGTGCCAGAAAACCCCAAAGCAAAGTTACCCCCCTCATCGCATCGGAAGACCCCTCTCACATACGCGCACAAGTTGACCCTTACCCCTAGTCGTATCCACGACTGTATATATGTCTTGTAATACTTTAGTTGTATGCATGTGCTAGGCAGGGTCGCTTTGAATTTTATAGTGTTATCGTTCTTTTCTTTTCGTTCGTTGGGGCATGCGGGCAGGGGTAGATGCGTCAGGTGAGTGGGAAGCGGGGAAGTGTTTCATCGTGGATGCTCGAGTCATTTACGATTCAGGTTTGTCTGAGCGGTAAGACCCGAGGGTGAACTCTATAGAATTAATGCGTATAGATGGATATGTGGGTATGCATTATGGGTTCGAATAGTTCTTTTTGAGCGATTTCGCGAGTTGGAGAGTAAGTAGGGCTGCTACGCCCGAACAAATTCCTCCAATCCTGTTGGTGTTCTATTTCAGCCTCGCGTTTTTCTCTCATTGAGGAACGCACTAACCTGAAGACGACCCCGATGCTCTCGGACTGTTTGCCGGGTGGTATAGGATCCGTACCTGAGGATTTACCGGGATGGAGGAGTTGTTGAGTGTCGAGTAGGGCAAAGACGGCTGAGGAGACACCGATGATCACAAATTGGGGGATCACGACAAAGATGTTGTGGATTCCCTACCAAAACGACCAGCACGATCCATCAATCGTTGTATTTCAATTGAATTTAGGTGGATGGAAGGACTTACGAGGATTACGCCAGCCTGCTGAGGTGCGTGTTCGGTCTCCGGGGGAGGTTGTTGGGTCTGAGATTCAGACGCTCGTTCGAGGTTCTCCCAGTCGTCGGTTTCGTTTAGGAGTGCAAGATTTAGGTCGTCTAGGTCTGCGGTGCTAGCGCCGCCACGCACCCGCCCGCCGGGTTGCTCTGCCGCGATTGCTTCTCCCAGCTATGTCCAATAGGTGCGTTAGTGGGCCTCGCATATAGTTGGTCGCGTCCAGAGCTTACCAAGGCATAAGGAGCCCATGCACTGACGGCTGAGCACAACCCAATAAGTACAAAGATAAATGATGCAAATCCAGGTCCTCGCACAAGCCTAAAACGGCCTCATTAGATCTGGCGCATAGCAAAGTTAACACGCACTCACAGCGTACTCAAAAGCAACACCCCAAACACCATATGCGACACCGCCCACGTCTTGGCCAAATCAAACTTGGTCTCCCTCCACCTATGCAGCGTCTGCTGCATCTCGATCGGCAGCCTCTTCGAAAGTTCCCATACAATGCCTCCCACACTATGATGGTCCGTCTCGCTCCTGCTTACCACAAACATAGGAAGCAGTATAGATGCTAGCAAGGTGAGGAGGGCGCCGTGGAAGAGGGCGCGAGAGCCGGCGCGCGTGCCTTCTTCGAGGAGGGCTTCGTCGGATCCGCCGCGTGGGTCTCCATGATCGATGGCGTTGCGGACATAGATGTCGCCAATGTATTCGGTGGCAAAGAGCATGACTGGGAGCCAGCCGAGCCAGGAGCTGTGGGGTTGGGTAGGTTAGATGTGGCGCGAGGAGTTAGAAGTGGGCATACAAGAATTGGATAAAACACTGAAAATAGTTATTAATGCTCGGTTGACAGGAAGGGAAGGAGCTGGACATACTATGCTGCGGATTGTAGCGGGTAGACGTAATGTCAAATCCCACATGTTTCGTATCATTTGCTTGAAATCTGTTGCGTCTCCTGGTCTGAGACATATCAGTGAAGCATTGCGCCTACAATAACCAAAAAGGGGACTTACCGAGGCTGGTGCACAGCTTCTTGGACAAAGACTGCGGTGACGGCATGGGTGCCGAAGAGTAAAAGACCGGCGATCAAGCTCAGGAGACCGATTTGGCTCCAGCTGCTTGAGAACATGTATGGGAGGTCGAGGTTCCCGCTGGGAAAGCGAGGCTATTAGTACTAGGTGGTGGCGTGGCGTGTATCGACGCACATAAAGAATCCAAGTACTTGACCTAATCCTGAAGTCCGACTTGCCCAGGCATTACTATTAAGGAAAAGTTAGATGTGGGCAGACTCAGGGTGAGCGGTGTGCTCACCCAGAGTTTTGTTCGTGAGGGGGCAACATATCGACAATTAGAGCCCGATCGGCAGACATAACTGTCGAGCATGGTTAATTGATAGGCGCATGACAAGATCAAGATGGTGCACTCACTGGCGTTTACTGAGAAATCAATGCATATGATAGACAATACAGATATCGCAATAGCGATTCCTAGAGCCTGTTCTTCCAATTCATAAGTTTCCAACAATATTACGAGATCTACTTACGTGTGTTGGCCATAACAACTCCCCAATTCCTCGCGCAAACCCCAATCCCAGCATGGCTGGTACACAGACCAGACATCCTCCTATCATAAAAGGTCTTCTTCGCCCGTATTTTGAAGTAGACGCGTCTGCCAAAGCACCTGTTTGACGGTTTGTTGTTAAGATCCGTTGAGGATTCTGAGAGAAAAAAAGTACTGACCTATTAATGGTTGCATTACAATTCCCGAAAGCGGCCCAGCCAGAAAAACAAGAGAAAGACTACTCTTAGACATCCCTAGAGACAGCAAGGTAGGTGTTGCATGCGACATCATGGATGCCCAGAGCACACTAGTTCCGAGTCCAGGTAGAGCTAATATAGGAAGATGCAGCCATTCAGGTCCAACGATGTAGCCATGATTTGGGTCTGGATTTTGTAGTTGCAGGCTAGAAAATAAAACCATTATGAACCAGCCTTGCCTGGGGCCACGAAGATGTTCGCCTGGTAGCCGTGGTCGCAACAAGAGCGCGAGAAGCGCGTCACGATCTTACACAGCCACATGCTTCCATGCGGGGCAAGCACAACAAGGCAAACAAATGCAATTTATATGGTTGACATACAATTTATGCTGTAGTTAAACCTAGCTTCAACACTCCATCTACTAGCCATGCAGAAGGGACTCCGTTCCACCACTCTTTGATTCTCAGCGCATTTTTGCCCTCACCTTTCACAACCGAGACGACCAGCTGAGACTCGCCCGCGCACCGGATCCGTAGGGTGTTATCCCTAGCTTCGTATATTGCGTCTCCAGGATGCTGTAAACCTGATTGTCGGTCGTTTTTGGGAGCTACCTGCATTTCAAGTAACTGAAGTCTCGACTTGACTTTGTCTGGGATTGTAGTGAACACCGGACGCTGTATATCCTATTAGCTGGTAGTATAGTGGTAGTAGAGGAACAGGGGAGAACCCAGTTGGACATACCTGGTGGCCAATGGCCCGGTGCGTACGTTCAATACGTGCAGCATCCCAACTCGGCCATCTTATTTCACTTTGCTCCGCCTTTACAAGGCGCGCCTTTGTAGCCTGCGTATGGTCCTGTGGTCGAGCAACGAACGACTAGAAGGCACAGGTTATTGGCGCATACAAAGAACCATACAAATCCCTTACCGGATCTGCTTTAGCCCGGCGCAAGACGTCGACCAAGAGCTGACCCCCCAACTTGGCCAGTTCAGGCTCAAGCGAAAGATAAGTTGAAGACGCAGGAATCACCTAGACGTCCAAAATCAATACGACCAAGCACTTGAATTGGAGAAGAGACAACGCACAAACTCCTGTTGCGCCCAGACGTCCCCAAAATCAAATCCCTTGCCATCTTCCATCTCAATCACACTCGTGCCTGTAATATAAATCCCATCGAGAAGAGCATGTTGTATAGGAGCTGCACCGCGATATTGGGGTAGTAGGGAAGGATGTACGTTGAGTTTTCTTCCGCGGCTGAATAAGTCTAGGCAGCTTTTAGGGATGCGTCTCCCAAATGATGCTGTTACAAGAACGTTGTTGTTCGAATGCGTACTGAATGGAGCTGGTGGCTGAACCCCAGTCAATCAATGTGTTGCTTGGGATCACAGTGCGCTGAACGTACCACCCAGTTAGAAAATTCTTCTTTGTCTTCTGGGATCTGAATTACAGGAACATTCACGGAATTCGCGTGCAGCTTCAACGGTGCTTTATCGGTGCGCCAAGTTATTCGCCATTCCTATGGAGAAAGGTGTTTACTCACATATTGAAAGTATCTGCCGTCTCCTCCCCGTCCACTGATCTGGAGTGGTCGCAACGACGAGTGAATCCAGGACGTCTGGGTAGAAGACTGTTGAGTTTTGCTAAGAGTAGGTTTGGTTTATATAAAGAGACCTTTGGCTTGAGATAATTCAGCAAAGACCCGAGTAGAAAATGTATCGCGCCCAAAGAACAAGACGTTGAAACTTCGACGACATAGTGAAACAGAGGTAGGCAGGGCAAGAGGTCGCTTCAGTGTAGAATTACTATAAAGTGAGCCCAAATTCGTTTTATACCCAGTCAAGTGTCTCCACATGGTCAGGGGAGAAAGGAGATAGGGGCGCTTCTTTCACTAGCGTGGCTAATTGCAAATCCGAAAGAAGTCAAGGCTTGGCGCTCGCCCCGTGGGTGGCACGTTTACGAGCCTTGCCTGTCGTTCCTCAATATCCTCGCGACGCTACTTGAGAAACTATCCAGTTATTCATATCAAATATCTATTTCTCTCTCGGCTTGGTGTTTGTTTTCTGTGGCTGCAGCCTGGATAAACTTTGCTAGTGTTGATTATGAACGGAAGCTCCCGACGAACCTCTCAAAGCTCTCCGTCTCCTCTTGGCCACCCCTTTACTTCTCACCCCTTGCACTCTCCTAGTCCTACAAATGCTACAGGTCTCATACCAAGCATAGCTTCTCGCCTGCGCGCTATCCAGGCACACAACAACAATGCTCTCGGCCAAGCTATCGCGCAGCTTGAAGCGGCAGACGACCTCCAAAGCGAGCTTGTGAACACGCGCGCGTCGTATGCACGACTGGCTAGCGATTTACGAGTGGCGGTGGACCAGAACATGAGCCACTCAATCGAGCTGCAGAGGTCAAGGGAGGAGGTGGATTCGCTGAATGTCAAACTGAGGGCTGCGATGGAACAGATGGCCATGTTGGAGAGTAGAGTAGTAACTGGGGATTCGGTGAGCGGGACGCAGGACGGGGATGCTCAGGTACGCCCATGTTCATTTTAATTTCTGGGTATGGTCGAACTCAACTTGAGTTGAGGACAGAAACAAGTAGATGCTCTAACGGCTTCACTTGCTAGCAAGAACGAGCGGATAGTTGAGCTACACGAGTCATTACGAGTTATCACAGAGGCTGCAGCAGCTGCACCAACAGCCGAATTTGCGCCTGTAGAAAATAATGCATTGGCAGTGTTTGCAGCTCGGATGCAAGGGCTAGACAAGTGGCTTTCGTCTGAACTTGAAGCCTCAGATCGCGAGATGAAGGAGAAAGAGAGCAGGATATCCGCATTACTTGCAGACTCTGTTCAAGGATCAACAGAAGACCCAGATGCCCAACCGCATAAATTGCCAGCTCAGTCGAAAAATGAAATCATAGAGTTGGTAAAAGGCCTTTGCAAGGACAGTTCGGCCACGAAACAGCAGGTGAGCGTTTCTTCTTCCCCTCTTTTTCACTGTGCAGGTCGGTAGGTAAGCTTACTCGCGTGATTTTGGGCGACTCAGATGACTTCTCAGCTCGTATCACTTCGCCCCGAGCTTGAAAACGGTATGCTTGACTGGACCTAACAAAAAATGACTATGCTGATTCATGCTCCCATAGTTCTCAAATTCGCCCGAGTGTCTATGTTACGAACCATGGCTCTCGAAGCAGCTCTTGCAAAAATCACTGAGCTCCGGCTGCAGGTAAGCGGCCAACTAGAGCATACGTACTAACACTAACTATCCCATAGATAGCTCCACCACCATCTGAAGTACCGGCGAATCTAACAACTCCGATCGAGGTTGCCACCCGCCTCCCAGAAACCCCACAGGTGACCTCCACAACTAGCACTCCCACTGTATCTGCACAGGCGCAACCTCGAGCATCCTCCACATGCCGACCCAGCGCAATCCAATTTCCCACTGCGCTTACAACTGATACCTTGACCAAGTCTCAACCTTCCACACCCTCCTTATCTGCATTCGCCTCTCCATCTGGGTCGCCCCAGCTGAAACGCAGGCGAACAATAACAGAGGAGAGTCACACCCCGGGAGGGCTGGGTCCGAGCGACGAGCTACATGCGTTTATTCCTCTCGTGAACACGACGTATGAGATTCGACCGGGCGAGAGTACGCCTGGTGGTGGCGGAGAGGTTGGACGAAAACAGCTCGTATGCCGGATGTGCGAGTAAGTAGTTTTGAATCATGGCTCACTCCATTGTATAGCCTAACATACCCGCGTGCGTTTAAGAAATCGCCACAAAGCACAGCCTGATTACCCTCTCACAACATTCGATTACGGCCGAGACGATCCAATAAAAGTTCCTCCAGCAAGCGGGGCGGATGCGACCCGGGTACTGGTTCGCCCATGGGTAACACACATCCAAGAAATGCATCAGAAACTTTATACGAGGTTTATGGAGAACTTCGAACGGGTGAAAGTAAAACGACTACCTGCAACAGCGCAATGACGGCATCTTAGAGACATTTACACCGTAGCTTTCCCAATCATTTGCTTTCTTATGCTTTTTATGAAACTCGTATCACTGCATATTGCTCGTTTTCGACTTCAGAGTGTACAATACAGCAACTCATCGCCTGAAATGTAGATATATGATTAGCTTCTTTTACGATAAATATGTGAATGCAGACTAAAATGCAAGTATATAATATGCATGGTACAAGGTAGAATGTACCCCACACTATAAACACAAGTACACAAACAGACACCCGTACAAGCGACAGAAAGGAAGGTATTTGACGGTATCTAATGGTATAAATATTGTTCATCAACGCATAGATCAGAAAACGAGAACCAGAGTACTGCTGAAAGTTCAGAAAGCGTACTGCGCACTACAACCAAAAAGTTTGCCACCGACTAGCAGCCAACCCACGCAATCCAACCACCTCCTCAACTACTCCATTTGAATGTCTTTGCGACTCCTGAGCCTGCCATACCTCCCTTGGGCAACCCAAACTCTAAGACCACCTCTTTGTTCTGCTCAGCAGGATGTCCCCCGCGAGCGCACCTCTGCGCACCACTTCCTCCACTGCCAGAGTGCCCCAGACGCTTACAGCCGTCGTCCCTCCTGTGATGTCCCTTCGCCCATACGATCCTAACTTTGGCCTTGCCCGTTGCGTGAGTTGGGTCTGCAACGTGCACCTCCCCGGCCAAATTGCCTTGGCCCGTAAGCTTGAGCATGAGCACCAGCGGTCGGTCGGCATAAACCGTCATTCCCATCCGAGCAACGTTCACTGACCCCCCACCGAGGCTCCAGAACGCAGCGCCGAGCACACGGGCAGTCGAGTCTACCGCGGCACTCACGTCTCCTCCGTTGGCGACCGTAAACGGCGTGCATTGATCAGCCTTCTCTTGGAAGACCTTGTGGGTCTTCATCGCCGGGAAGATCGAATACTCCATAGGCGCACCGAGGTCCTCCGAGTCGTGAACAATCGATGCGGTGAACATGTCTTTGGTCGACTTGGGTGCGGTGCTGGTTCCGATCGTCTTCCAGTCTCCTGTCTTGTTCTTCGCCTCGATGGAGAGCTCAGTGCCCTGATCGAGGGGGAAAACGTATCCTGTCCCCGCATGCCACAGACTCTCGACCTCGCAGTAGTTCCCACTTGTGACACGGTCCCCGTCGACGAAGATGTCGCCCTTGTGCAACCTTTGCTCCAGGACCGAAAAGACCGGCGCGGGGGTCGTAGAGCTGACTCCGCTGACTAGGACGTGTTGTACGTTGTCCCCAAAGAAGAACCACGCCTTGCGGAAGCTCAGCGAGTGGGTCTGCGGGTTCACATACCGCATCGCTGCAATACCGACGTCGCCTGCACTGACACCCCCAGCGTACGACTCCACACCAAACGCGCTCGCCACATTGCAGGCAAGTTTTGTGACGCCATAGTCGGTCGTCGTGCCAGGGACGAGGTTGAAGTCAAATGTGGCGTACATGTTGAGGTACTCTTGGCCATTGGTGTATTGGTAGAGTGCGCCGTCAGAAAGATGGAAGCCGAGAGGGTTTTGAGTGTTTACGCATTCAGCGGTCTTGGTGCGATTGGAGAGGAGCCTGAGGGTTGTTACCGTCTTGCTTGTGCGGTGGACCTAGATAACACTTCACGTTAGGACAACTTCGACCAATCGTAATAAAACTTGCATACCATGTAGTCCGAGTTCCAAAACCTGTGGAACAAGTTTAGGTGCAGGTCAAAACAGTATACAAACGACATACATTCGGTTGCCTTCAAGCCCTCCCGCATTGGCAGTCTTGGGCGTCTGGGATAAGTCATGCGCAAACTTTTGGAGTTCAGTCTTCTTCCACGCGTCGCCAAGGAGTTGAACTCGGGTAAGATTCATCAGTAGGCTCGCTGACGCCCTGTTGATACAATTAAATCAGGGCGGGGACGCATTGTGGATTCACAATAAAACTCACATGTTGTCCGAGATCGCGAAAGCAATCATGCGGCCCACAACCGTCTAAACAGGCTGTTAGCCAAGTTATAGTGACACGAACATTCTACTCACGTAGTCCCAATGAAGCGTCTTATTTGGTGCATCCGCAAATACCATCCATTGAGCACCAGCAATATGGGAGGCAAAGGCATCGCGCGCGCTCGCGTTGGCTTGGAAAGCAGTATCTGCAGCCTGGAGCTCGAGCTCGAGCAGGGAATTCGAGCTTCGGGGAGAAAATAAGCGCTCATGCGGGGGCCAAGCCTTTTCAAGATTTCTATGGGCTTACTAGTCTTTGCCGTAATTCCCTGCAGAACATACGTTAGGCAGTGTGCGCGAGCGAGAGAACAAGGGAGTCTTACCGTCGTAGATAAGGCCAATATGTTGTTGAAACGAACCATCAGGCTTGATACCGTCCAGAAGGTCCTCGGGGTGGACAACAACCTATTGTGGCGCATATATTCGGCCATCTGGCGGCAAACAAGGCTGTGAAGACTCACCTCGTTGTGAACGCGCTGATAAGCGTCTGTAATGCGGGAAGCGTTGCCTGTACGATTATTCTCCAACAATCCAGCAGCAATGCCGACCGTGGCCATGTCAATGATGTTTGCGCCGCTAACGAAGTTAGGTTGAGGATTGCGATAAAATGGAGCATAGGCGCGGGCGGTGATGAGAGTGCAATTCCCGTACTCGCTCTCAGTGAGCTCGTCGCGAAGGAGCAAGCATGTGGAGCCCACCCTCGTCGGAAGTAAAATAACGTTGCTGAACCAGTTCGTGTTCCAGAGACCAGGTGTACCGCACGGACATAACCCGCCCGCGACACCCCCAGCGTCAAGACAGGCGCCGTTGCCGATGGTGCTGAAGTCATTCGCAAACCAGTACCCCATCGCACGTGAAAGGGACTCGCGCAGTTTCGCGTTTTTCACGTACGAGTCCGCGCCGGGGACCCCACCATGATACGCCGCGGCCATGGCGAGGACTCGAGACCAGTGCCCTATACCCGCCGGCCAGTTAGCGCGCTGAGCATCGCATCCAGTCTTGTAGTCTACTGCCGGCCACGTTCCGTTGGCCGAAAGGGTGTCCATACTATGAATAGTTAACAAGTCTGTCCAGTCCAGCAAAGGTAAATCTGATTGCTCACTAGGTCTGCACTGCTGCTGGTGTGCTGTCGCTAGAGGCAACTGCAAAGGGAAGTCTACGAGTGAAGACCGTCTCGATATCATCAGCCAACGTCGACCCAACGAGTAACGCCGTGAAGGCGAGGATCTGGTTTAGTCGCATGACTGCGGTAGAGAAAGAAAGAAATGAGTGTGAGTTGACGAGTGCGGGTCAAAAGGGCGAGGACTGTAGATACTGACCGTCGACGCGTGCTTCAAATGCTTCGAGCGTGTATCCCGCGAAGGCAGTAAGAATTCTTCTCCCCAGGGTATTGAGTTCTTGACAGCGCTTGGCGATCAACAACGAGTTATTGACGCGATGTCAATCGCTCGGGCACTTGCTACTTCGGATCAGCCCATGCGTCACCAAAACCAAATTGTCGTCGAACTGACTTCCTCGGGCGCAAACAAAATAATGCTTACCTGCGTTCTGCTAATATTCCCATAGTGTAACGGTCAACTCAATGCAGACCAGAACTAAATGAGGCCCAGTGTATCAAGCACAACCCAGCAGCAGCGAAAAGGTATTACGCCCATGGTAGCGCTCTTGAAGAAGCCGAGCAACTGAAATTACCCCGTGGCTGCTCCGGGGTAGCAGCCACATGCTCAGCAACCGGCCTTTAGGCTAGATATCAATCTAGGTTTAATGGATCAAGTATTCGCAAAGGAGCTCATAACAGGTACATCCTATGTTCAACTCCCCTAAAATGAAGCATGCGATAAACTCGGAAAATACCCAGTGGCTCCGATTCACAACGACCCATAGGATTACGCTATTGATACAAGTTAATACACTCCAACTACTAGTATAATTCTACTGCCCGGCATCTATTACGACCTTTTACCCATCAGCTTTCCAATCCACCCCACCTTGGTTGGTGTCTGGGGTAAGGAGATGGGGGCGGTGGATACGTATACCCCCCATTGACCTTGCTTGGCTAAAGGCGAAACCCGCTCTCGCCCATCTGAGCAGGGAATTGTCGACCTCCAGGTTAGGACTCGCTTTTGTGTACTGGTCTCGTACTCCTCGCCTTCCTCCGCATACCCCTCCTCGTAGTCTCCATCGTACTCCTCTTGCCATTGTGCAGCCCATCGTGCCTGCTTCTCATGGTCATAGCACGTCTTCAGCCCCGCCACGGACCCAGACACTACCACGCCCTGGTAATGAGGTGCACGGTGCCCAGCCGGAGCCGGCATGGATGCGGATGAAGGCATTACCGGGCGTCCTGTCCGCCCATGGACCGGCATTCCATCGTACACCTCGACTTGCTGCCTCCCGTCCAGTGCATCCTGAACCTCAGTCGCAAGCTCCCCCTCGAGCATCTCTGGAGGGATCGGTTGTCCCAATGCGCGGTACCATCGAACGTCGGACACAGTCAACTTGGAAGGCGGAGCGCGCTCAACCGTCGAGCTATTCGGGTCGTCACGGTGCAAGAACCCAGATCCGAGCGCGTAGACCGGAGGAGGCGTATCAAGCATCGTGCGCTCGCGTGGAGGCTTGGATGTCATCGCAGCGAGCTGTCGTGCCTGGTGTGCTATAGTCCTGCGCAAGATCTCTCCGACCTGGCCGTGCGCCCATGGAGAGTCCTCATCGGGCGCAACAACAAGCCCTGGCATATTAGATACAGGCGTGGAAGTAGTGGGGTGAACCTTCCCTCCATACATGAACGGCAGCGAGTCGATTCCTGCAACGGGCGTTGAGGGAGGGGCGGGTGGAATCCCAATGGGCGCAAATGGCTCCTGGAGCCTCGAGTCGTAGATGGCCTTGGACAGGTAGTCGGCGTCCATGTGTGAGTTGAGCTGCGGATATGGGGCACATTTCCATGGATTTGAGGGGTGTGGCAGAGCAGGCAAGCCCTGCGCTCCCATCTTCAACTCGGATGCAGGCTTTGGCTTGGACTTGAAGCGTCCCCTCGACTTGAACACATTCGGCGGGTTGAACGAGTTGGATTTGGGCGTATACGGCGGAGAGGGCATTCTGGGATCAGGATTGCGCCTGGGCTTCATAGCATACAGCTTAGATTGCCTCTGTCCAACCTTTGGGTCCGTGAGCGTGATGGTAGCCCTCTGCATAGATTCTGTAGTATGTTTCGCTACCGCAATCTTCGTTATCCCTTGAAGTGATTTCCTCGCCCAACCTTTCGCCATTCTGAGCTGTTCGACTGGCCCCTCGGCACGCTGGTGAGAACTCAACGGATTCAGACAGTCCCTCAACTCGTCCTCGGTGAAGCCCAGGTTGTAGTCCAGGAGGTATAATACGTCCCGTTCGAGAGCTGCAATCGCCTCGGGTCCGAAGATATATCCAGGCGGGGTGTGTCCAAGCATTGAGCATTCATCTGAGGTAGATGATCTAGATTCGCCTTGTCCTTCAGGAGAGCTCGAACATCCCGAGACGCATATGTTCTCAATTCCAAGGGCAGCTGCGACGCATTTTGTCCAGATCTTATTGGAAAGCGGAACATCGAGGTTGTATTTGCCCGCGATCATGAAGAGCGCGACAGCCAGGCGGTATGGTGTTTCGGGGCCACGCTCTGCAAACACCATATCAATACCACGGCAATATGAATAAAGTGAGCAAACTCACTCGCTCCGTCAGAATCCAAAGACCTCAAGATCCGCTTCAGGTAAATCATGCTGCACAGCACCGACGACGTATGGACATCCGAGTTCAGCACTAATTTGGTCAAAAACACTTCGAGAGGGGGGAACTCCCACTCAGGCCCGCACGTAAGGTTGCTGGGCGCAAAATTTCCGCGGATGGGAGCAACAGGCGGAGTAGGTAAGAGATGCTGCTGCCCAGGTACGCCGACTGCGGCGAGAAGCTTGACGGATACGTGTCGAATCATGGAGTTGGTAACCGGCAAGGCGAAGAGACGGAGGATATCCTCGTCGTGGTCGCTGAAGGGAAGGAGCGAAGAGGGGCAGATAAATTCGTGTGCGAGGGAGGAGGACATGACTGATGGAGTTGGGAGTGCTGCGATAGGAAGGTGAATAGCGGAATGTTGGACGAGGAGGAGAGGACTCACGTAGGTCTAGGGGAGGGCAAGGTGGGATGGTTGGGGTAGTGTCCGAGTGTTCGTCCGTCCATTTCACCAGCAACTTATACACGCAGCGCAGCCAACAACAGAGGTCTTCCTATAGAGCAAACTCATATTTGAGTGCAGTGGTTGTCAGGATTCGATAGTGCGGGGTAACACGCGGTCACGTGTGTAATATTTCATGTCTATTTGATGGGGTGGCTACACCATTTTCGCCACTTCGACCATGGTTCCCTCCATACTAAAGCATGGGCATGAGTATATCTCTATTTGGTATGCTATTTAATCACAATTTATCTCCTAGCATAGATTATCGCATATAAGAGGTAAAAAGTTGGAGAATAGTCGGTTGAGCAGGAACGACGGAGGCTAAATTTACCTCCTTGCCCAATACATGTGACTGACACCCCGCGTTTAAATTTGCTCTCAGCGTTTGTGGCATTAGCCACCGTGAGCAGCATTACGTTGCACAATTGCTCCGCACCGACGTGTTTTGATTTCGCAGGTGTTGTGTTCACAAAAATCTCACTGCCAGAGCCAACCTAGGTTACGCCCCGGAATTGGCTTTATTGAATTCATATGTTGAAAAGACCCAACATTGACACTATTTGAGTCCACCGGAAACCCCACCCCATTATTTGCACTGTTGTCCACAGAGAATGGAGCCTACAGTGTGTGTGTGCAACTGTGAGCGATTGTATGCACTGCTAGAGCCATTCGTGACTTACAGACTCCAGCGCCGGGAGGATAACAACCTTGCATGCCTTTATGCGGGAATAATGGCATTCAGAACACTACCGCCTGGATAGGGCGTATAATGCGATAACTTACACTTATCGTAACAATCAAGACGCTTCATTTCAACAGGAGCAGGAACAGCTACAGCGACGCCTAAAAGGGCGATAAGAGTGGCAATAAAAGTAACTATAGCTGTACATCAGTATTGTACGCAGCAGGGGGCTTGAGCTACAACTCACAGCGCATATTGACTTGCTGTTCTGGTGATATGTAGTAGTTTGAGGTGGTTGATGTTGTGGTATAAGCCCCAGCAGTCTTCCTTTATAGTTAGACCTCTGTGCGTGAGCTCTGTTGAGTCGTAGCATGTTTCCCCATGGAGCTCACTCGCTTAACGAGAACGTAGTGCCGAACACTCCGGGCATGTTTCCGCCTACCCACCTACAGCTTCCAATGACATGAATCCTCGGAAGTGCTGCCGTAGGTTTATCGACTTGTCCTGATGCTATTTCTCCAGAAAACGCTATGATGCTGCGGGTATCAGTTGGAACAGCATCGCAGCTTAAAGAGTTTAGAACATCGATGCCTTGTAGCTATTTTAAGGACGTCTCGGACTACGTTTTCCTGAAGGCCAGCGTGGAACGCGGTTATAGCATCCCGTCCATAGTTTTGGCTCAAAAAAGCTCGGTATAATGCACCCGAATTGCTCTCTGGAAGATACTCGTCACGGTGAAACGACTGGGATACCCGCAAGCCATTCAGTTTTTTTTTGTGGGGGGCACCATGTCAATCAATAACGTAGATTATTATAAAGCAAATCGCCTTGGACTTATCTGCCTGAAATGTACCCGAAAATACAACACCGACCTCCTGTATGCGTCTGCTACAATACGCGTTGAAATAAATGTAGATAACTAGCTATTAAGCCTCACGTGACAAGCGGCCATCGCTGCTTACCCGAGGCGTCTAGTCCACGCTATCCTCAATCACACGAGTTTTATCACTGCCCCTAAACCTCAACATGAGCCAAAAGATCTCTGTTAGAAGTAATTTTAGCTTTCCAGACACCATTTTAATATCGACTGAACTATATCTTTTTAGTCTTACAGATTGTCAACGACGAACGAGGGACGTACGGACTTCGATACAACGATCATGCACGATACCGGTATACTTTGTCCCAGACATGCTCCGGTGCTCTACTGAAAAATTTAAATAAGGAAACACTGCGCTAATAAGGTTCACCGTCTGCGACGAAGCCTCAAAATGACACACGGAAAGGGCAAAGAGTTCAAGAAGTTGCCAATTGTCTCAAACGAGAATCTTAAAGACGGCCAGTGAGTTCAACTACGATTTGTTTGTAGCTACTCATGACTAAACGTGCAACTATGCAGTTTACAGCTGTATCTCTTCGAATCTGAGCGGGCGTACTCTTTCGCGCAGGAGCTCTTTGCCCAGTTCATCAAAACCGATGACACCAAAACGCGCACAATCGCCGTTGGCCGTTTCCGTCGCGCGGTCAAGTGGTCAGCGCAGCTCTTGTCCACAGCTCAGACGTTGCACGATCTCCAACCCCCTCGTATTTCTACCACTGGCCTCGCGGAAATTGTTGCATACCATCTCACCATCCGGGGCCGCCTCCTCCGGTTGCAAGACGACTTCCAGCCTGCTCTCGAGGCGCTTGTTGCTGCTCGTACGGTGCTTGATGCTTTGGCAGGGATCGCTGCCTCATCCCGCGACTATGCCCTTTTGGTTCAATTCGCTGACGAGGTAGCACCTGAGATCCGGCATTGCGCCCATGAGCTTGGGCTGGCCCGGGCGTACGATATTACTGGGATCGTCTCGACGTTTGGTCCCAAAGTTGGACCTGTGCTCATAACTGGCTATGATGGCCTACTGGAAGGCATTCGTACGGAAGGCGCATCCGCCAAGGGCGGGGACAAGGCGAAACAACTTCAAGAGCTCATATGGGAGGGCCAACCCGTACCAGTACGGAGCCCAGAGCTTGTAGATGTGCTTTTGCGTGTGCAGCAAGCCAGCATTGGACTACCTACTGCCGGGGCTCAGGGGAAACTGAAGCCCACCCAAACCCGAGGCTTGATCACCAAGTTCGACGCTGTCTTGCTTGCGCTAAGCGAGGCAGAAGAGGTTGCGAAGAAGTTAGTTGACGCACAGAAGGTACGTCCAAGCTCTTGATATGCAAGTGTTCGTCTAATGTTGATAACTGGGGGTATTCTTAGGCAACTTCCACTCAGCCCGCTGAACCTGGTGCACGCGATGCTCACTTCATTATGTCCTATGTGACTTACCAACTTCTTGCCCGACGCACACAACGAGATCTCCTTCTTGTCGATACGCTACTTGCAACCCCAGCACCTGCTCACGGAAAACAAGGCGACTCTACGAATGTTGCTGACCAGCGTGTCGCTCCAGCAGTTGTGAAACTGTTCGATACGATCCTTCAAAGTCTTAACCAAATGCGCTCGTTGAGCATTGTTGACGAGAGTGCCGATTTGACTACGGGAATTGAAGCTCGCCTTTCGTTCACCAAAGCGAGGCGGTAAGCATTTAGGCGTTTCCACCCTCACAGGTACTAACTTCATCATCTCACAGTGCGCTATCGTTATCCCAGACTTATGAGCCACACCTTAAATATGCCGAGGCTGTTTCTCTCACCCAGCGGTCTCAGCTCCATTGCCGCGAAATGTTCTCCAATATGACCGACCAGGATGACCAGAATACACCTGAAACCGAGTTTTACCCTCTTACTCGAGCATCTGCTCAGGCTCTCGAACAAGATGTCCAGAAAGCTGAAATCGAGCTCAAGACACGCTGGTTCGCGCACAACGGGGGCAAGCCGCAAGGGGGTACGCAACATCAGAAGCCGCTATTCTTTGACGTTGCTCTCAACTATGTCGAGTTGCCGATGGAGAGGTTGCAAGAGAAGGCCGGAATTGTTCCAACGGAACAACCGGCCAAATCAAGCCCAGTGGTTGAGAAACGGGCGCTGGTGGACAGGAAGGTGGATACGCAGCCAGAGGAACCGGCGCAAGCACCTGCCCAACAGGAGTCTCAGGGGATGTTGGGATCTCTTCTGGGTGGATGGTGGGGCAGGAAGTAAGCTTTTTGCTCATCCAACTAACTAAAAACACACGCATGTACTCTGCTTGAATCAACAAAAAGGTTGGCTATGAAACCGCTTTTGATTGTAATTAAAAAAAAGTATAAGTTTGACACATGACCACGTCGTAATTGTTCGAACAAGTTCGCAACAGTGGAGATCACAGCTTTCCCATATCTACTACTCCTCGTTACGTGAACTTAGAACGCTGTCGCAACCTCGCTCCATATTTGTAGAAAATGAACCTGTAAACGGCGTTAGTGTACTGTTCGTGGTAATGATTTCAACTAGCAAAGCACTCACGGAAGTGGTGCCATTAACACGGTCAGGCCGGCCAAAAGCGCAGTCGCACCCACCGTCCCCAGCCGTTTGTACATTGGACCAGAAATGAGTGGGAAGGCAGCAGCGAACGCTGATCTCAAAAATGAGTTTCCTGCCATCGCAGAAGCGGCGTATGGCCTATATGCGACAACGAGGAACGTAAAAACGGAGGTGAACACATAAACTACCCCCGTTCCAAACCTAGAGCCTGAGTAAGTACAAGTAGCACTTTGAGTGATGGATAAGACTTACGGAACGGATCCTAGTATAGGCACGATCCAGTGCACACTTTTCGGTGTCGTGAATGCTATCCAGAACAGCCCGATAGGTACAAGTATAGCGCCAGCCATGCCAATAAACAGGCGCGTCTCGGGAGGAGTTGGCCCTTCATGGCTTGCGATGTATCTGGCTTGCACGCTATGAAATGGGATAAGCAGGCGTGTATATCGATGCCCAAACATGACATACCGGTTCCAGAAAGGCTGGGATGCAAGTGCGAATATCATTCCCACCCCAATGCCGATAAACGATAGGCCAACCATTTGGGTGCTGAACCCATGGTTAGTACCAAAGATCGTTGGGAATGCTATAAACTGGTCAGTATGATCAAAGTTAAGATGTACATACATTAACTTACCAGTGAAACACAGATAGAGAATCCCCAGCAGCAGCGAACACCTAAAAATCAGACCAGTATGATAAGGATCTGACATCTTGTATCTGACCAGTGTTTCTTACCATATATCAAGCAATAACGCCATAGGCTCATTTATAATAATTTCTAATGTTCAATAATAAACTTAGCTTTAGAACGAACTGCTGACAAAGTAGCGACCTACCGAATGGCTTGTAGCAACTCGCTACGATGGTCCATGTTATACTACGGTCACTTTTTTCAAGCGGAGCCCACCATCGTTCATCACCAGTGGTTTTGCGCAAGCTAACATAAAACGTCAGATACTCTACTCGTAAAGCCTCGTTAAAACTATACGCACTGTCGTGCCTTCTTGACTCGCAGCACAGGCTCGTATGTTTCCGGAACAAGCTATATGCACTGTTAGAAAGAGATATCCACGTCGGTTCCAAACATCGCTCACCAGATACAGTGCCACCAACTGTACTGTAGCCCAGATAATTAGGGTATAAAAGGTCCAGCGCCAGGTTGTGTGCTAAGAGCTTGAACTCAGCCAGTGCTGTGCTTAAAGACATAAAGGTACATACCTGGTTGATGAACCCGGAGAACGCAGGGCCTAGTACTGGTCCAATAAACGGACTAATCGTGTAGCACGCCATAGGGCTAACAAATCTGAGTTAATAAATGCGTACATCATGTGATCCGCCAACTTGCACACCTTGCGACCCTGGTGTTGTCAAACAAATCCGCCACAGTCCCACCTGCAACGCTCAGGAACGCCGCTGTGTGGTAATATGTGAGTTAAGGAAGAACATAGGTAGTGTGCTAGATGCGTACCCCCAGAGAATCCAGTGATGAATCGGAAAATCAAGTAAACCTCTGAAAGACAGTCAACAACGTCCTAAAGCACCAGACTATGGTAGGCAGACGCACCGATGTTAGGAGCAAAGGCCACCGGAACGTTGAATAGCACAAAAAACACGAACGATATCCAATAAATATGTCGGCGGCCAAAAAACTCGGATAGTGGTCCCAACAGCAGTGGGCCGATCCCCAGTCCCTCGACAAACAACGAAATGCCGAGAATCGCAACAGGAGTGGACACCCCAAACTCTTTTTGCAAACCTGGCCGTGCCATTGCCGCCTGAAAAACAAGTAATGAGTTACGAGAGCATTGGAGTCATGGGTCGCCGGGAGAGTGCGGGGAACGGAACATACCACAGAAGAGGCGCAGGTCACACATGTCGAGGAGGTCGCGAGAACAAAGACAATGAGCCATTTTCGTAGAGTAGGACGTTTCTTGGGGTCGTCGCTGTCATCTAGAGTTACCTCCCACGCCATTTCGTCTTTCTTGGCTTCAGGCTCCATAGGTGCATCAGCATGTGGTTGTTTTTCTAGATCTGTGGGACGAGAGCCTTGGTCCGCGAGAGAGTCACGTTGTGTGTTTTCAGAAGAAGCTCCAGATGGCGCAGGAGAGCTTGAGGTAGCCCGTTGTTCAGACCCCAGGGGTTGCTGAGGTTGCGAGGACATGACTTTTAGACCAGACAAACCCACTCCAAGCCTTAATATATAGACAAACCAAGTACGCGAGCTCTTTTAATAGACCCAGTCAGTATGTCGTCAGTGGTCGTCGGGGGTTCTTTGACGAGCCAAGGTCCTTATATAAAATCACACTAAGCATTTCTTCGCTGAGTAATTGTGTGCCGGCAAGATTAGATCCGCCTCCACATGAGCGGACTCAAGACCTCCACATATGGTGATCCGGCTAATTCACCGAGCCAAGTGGTGCATAAAAATGTGTATTATTGAGAGTAGGGAAAAAACACTATGCAAGTACAACAGAAACAACATGAACATAGCAACACAACGGGTTTAAACTCGCGTTTATCCACAGAACTCGTTGACTAAAAGAGAAAAAAGTTAGTCATGCGTCTGTAAGAAAATATTCCCAGATATAGTAACTCACTCGTGCAACCAACAGACGTTCCATATTTTATACCATCGGCGCCTACACCGGCCACGGACAACAACGCAAGGAGCACACCACCGAGACCCTCACCAGCCAGCAAGCCGGCCGAGATCGGGAACATGTACATCTCGAAGCCGCGCGAGTTGCGGCGCTCCCAGATCAAGTTGAAAGTGGCGCCAGCAGCCATCGCAGTGCCGTAGTATGTCTGGGGAACGACAAACGCGAGACCGATGGCATTCCAGTTCGGAATGTAGTTCCAGTACTTGCGCGGGACCCAGAGATGCTTGACAACGACGGTGATAACGGATGCGATGGAGAGGCCGATGGCAGTATAACCGCTGCTCGGGGGAACGGCTAATTACGAGTTGATTAGACAAATATCTTCGAAAGATAGGAGTTATCAGCTTACGGAGCTTAGGCGCAGTAACAGCGGTAGCGACCGCGGCCCATGCGGACACGGAAGGAGCACCGTATGTGCAAATACCATCATCGGGAGGGTACAAGATGCCTAATTCGTGTGTTAGTTGCTTCGAGATATTCAAACTGTCTGCAACTCACAAGGAGAGGCCTTGGTGAACAGCACGAACAGGCCGACACCCAAGAACACGGAGACGACGGAGCCAGTGATTTGAGCAACAAACTGGTTCTTTGGCTTCGCGCGCAAAAGATGGCCAGTCTTCAAGTCACCGGTCATGTCACATGCCTGAGCGGCAGAGCCCGCAGCGATGATACCAGCGACCAAGTTGATTTCCTGAGCAGCCTTGAGCTCGGTGCCGGCACCCTTGGTAACACCACCAAAGATGAGTTGAGAGGCCTTGGCAACAGTGGACACGGGGTTGATATCGGTGTAGCCAGATGACTGAACACCAATGAACGAGAAGATGAAACCGAGGACTATGGACCAAAGTCAGTATGGTACCACGTGAAAGCTACGTGAGATTCGAGACTCACGGAGCGCGAGGATGACCTCTCCCACGTTCAGCGAGAATTGAGTAGCCAAAAGAGCACATGATAGGACCAAGCTGAAGATGAGGCCAGAAACCCATGCCCACGTTGGCACGCGGTCCTCGGGCTATGCAAGAAAAGGTTTTAGTTTGGATCCACATGCTCACACGCAGCGCATATACTCACGCGACTGGGATCGTTATCTTCCTCCTCGGCATGAATCGTGTTGGGATCACCACGGGTCCTCCAGCGGCGCCAACTGGAAAGAGCAGACGAGCCGAGACCACCGAGGTTAGAGAACATGCCTCTGGAGCTCATTGCGAGTTCTGCGAACGAGTAGATCAACATGACAAGCACGCCGGGCCATAGCAGCCAGTAACGCGGCGACGGCGCATGAATAAACTGATCTTGGGTCTTGAACTTCATCGCCTGGTAACTGTAGACCTCTGGGAAGTTATCAGGGTCGCGCTGGACACCAACGGCGACGCCGGTGTGGATAAGGGATGGCGCAATGATTCCCCAGGCGAGCACAAATCCGCCGAAGAAGCTCCAAGACGCATTCATTCCGGAAAGCATTCCAGCGCCGAAAAAGGCAGGCGTAACTGAATGAGTCAAGCTAAAGATAAGTTGTTATCACGCGGAAGACGAAAAGAACACGTACATTCGGGCCACCAACCAAAGTTGTCGAGCTGGATCATGGAAGACCAGCCAAGACGGTAGAAAGTCCAACCGATGTGCCAGTCCCAAATGATACCGGGGAGATAACCCGAGGCGACCTTGAACACGAAGGAAGCAGCGAAGGAGGACGCAAGGCCAATAGACTTCTTGCGGGCTGCTTCAGCACCAGTGCGTCCGGCGTGGAGGGCACGAATCGTAAAGGCAGTAGCGGTGGGGGTCGGGAACATCAACTTCTCCTTGAGGATGTAGTATTTGCGGAGAGGGATAGCGAAGAAAACACCGAAGAAAGCAGCGCTGACTGTCAAAGCGATCAACCTATATAACAAAAGATATCAGCATACTGAAGCAGCCAGTAAGCAAAGTGCACTTACTTGCCAACATCAGCGGACGGGAACTCGGACATGAGACCCATGCGGTACATTGCGGGGACGGCAGACACGAAGATGATACCCATGCCTCCGGCGGACGTGGCGGCGGTCTGGACAGTGCAGTTCTCCTTGGGACCGAAGGGGCCACCCCACACCCAGCCGGGCAGGAAATCCATGGTGAAAGCCTTGGACAGCGGCTTGAGAATGGCAAAGCCAAAGATGGCTCCGAAGAGCTGAGGGCCAAATGTAAACCCAGTCTTGAGACCGAGGTAGATGTTCTACAGCAAAGTTGAGTGGAGAAGTTCGAACTGGGGAAAAAATGAGCACGTACCGATGCACCGACGACTGCGCCAAGTGCCCAGCCGACAACTAGCGCACGAAGAGTGAGTTGGTACTCTTCCTCATCTTGCTCGGGGTCGATCGGGAACGGCTCGTGGCTGTGAATACAGAAAATTAATTTCAGTTTACTTCCAAGTAAATCTAACGTACGGGTCAAGCTTCATGCTGTCGTCGAAGTCGTCGTGGCCATGGTCTGAATCATGGACCCGCTCGTTGTCGAACTTGCCTCGCTTCTCGTCGTAGCTTGGGACCTTTTCATCCCTCGGACTCGTGAGAGGGGAGGGGCTGCGAGGGCCCTCGGTGCTGATCGCTGGCAGCTCGGAGAGCGCTGGTTGGTGCGACGCCATGGTGGCAGACTGTCGAGTAGGGAATGTTTTCGCCCCGGCTGCGACTTTATATCGGGTGCGATGGAGCTCGGCGAGCGGTCCCTCCACATGTATCTGCCGAAGATCACCATGTCGCAGGACCGCACCATGTGCACCACCGAAGCATGTGCTCCCCTCCGCTTGCAATTGTAGCCGGTTGGTTGGTGTTTGATCTCATCATTTGTCACGTCTTCTTTGCCGGTTGCCCCTACGACTTTGGAAGGCTGCCCATTGCCGAAGTCTTCAAGAACTCTGACCCTTGTTGTGTATAGACTCTTGTAATGCTGTATAAACTACCTTTGAGCCACAACATGATACTAAGCCGACCCGGGCCCTTCAGTAGGGAGTACCTAGGGCTAGCCTGTTTATAGATCTATCTACGTCCGTGATGCCCGTTGGTCCACATGCGAGGGTGGATAACGCATGATAGTCCGTAAGCTGGCTAAGTATAGGCCAGTCTTGACTCACTGCGGACGCCAAGATCAGCGAAAGTAACAGCAATTGCATTTCAAACATACGAATCCATTGCTACAGCCCAAGTCAAGACACAATCCGAACCATACCCCACAAAAATGGCGCAATTCCAAACAATTAGAACGCCGCTACGCGACGGAGCTCCCTTCCTGAGGCACAATCACGCCTATGTCCCCGCCATCCCAACGATACCCGTCGAATCACGAATCATCGCGATCTCTCCAGCCGTCAATTGCTCCTTGCTTGCGATAAGGAAGGCCTCAAAAGCGCCGTCCGCGTCCTCCTTATTCGTGAACTCTTGTGATAAGAAGCCATGGAGCTTGTCCCAGAAATCCGGTGACGCAATTGTTTGGTGATATGAGGGGCGAACAGATGAAGATATTGCTTTCAAACGTGAGAGTGAGTTGCCAAAACCGACCATATTAATGAAAAAGGCACACTGACTGGGTGGAGCGGTTGCGTCAAGCGCTAACGCGTGTGGAGATGGTGCTCGGCCCTCCGGGTCGGGAATGGGCGACAGCACCACGGATGGAATCGCCATGTTGTCCTGCGATGGAAGGCGCAGGTGGCCCAAGGGTTTGTCTAATGTCGGAGCCATGGGTTTCTCTTCACCAGTCCACTCGACGCCGGGTTTGACCAAGAGGTTTATAGTCGCGCCGTCTCCGATGTCGTACTCCTGGAGTAGTTTGGTGTCGACGAGTGCTTTTCCTTTGAGAAGCAGGCGTTGCACGTCGGCAGGTGGGGCGCGTGAATTTTCAGCGAGTTGGGCCTTTATCGACGCGATCGAGTCTGTGGGTAGTACAGAGAGCGGGAAGGAGAGTGGAGGCTTTAAGGACTTGACAGTGACGTTTATTTGTCCTAAGCAGTGCGGTAGGCGTGTTATCGTTGCGGCGCAGTTTCAGCAAACGTTCTAAAAGGAAAGAGTCGCACCAGTAGCTCCTGGCTGGGCGTTCTTGCGCTCAGGCGGCGGAAGGATCTCGATCTAATACACGAGGGCTTGCACGTTCACGTTTTTGTGTCTAAATAATACGTACAGGACGACTGACCGGAAATACCGGCACCTTACGCGGAAAGTCCTCTGGCGCGGCCTGAAAATCGTTTGGATATGTCGTGGGTAGCGCGCCAAGGGCCGCGATTTGGGACTTGACGAATGTAGCCTCCTCCATTGTGGTCGGCTGAAAGGGTTAGATTCAGTCACGCCCCCGATGAGGTAATCTTGACTAACCAGCACTTTAAGTAGACAACCACAACATGGCGGTGAGAGAAATGAATGCGTGGAGCATTGAGCAACA
Organism: Ceratobasidium sp. AG-I; assembly: GCA_015039395.1. Taxonomy (NCBI): domain Eukaryota; kingdom Fungi; phylum Basidiomycota; class Agaricomycetes; order Cantharellales; family Ceratobasidiaceae; genus Ceratobasidium; species Ceratobasidium sp. AG-I. Next base: position 799,325 of record MU132141.1, on the reverse strand, counting down.
CTGATAGACTGTCCTAGTCTGGCTTTGGATATACAGGCGGTCAGATACACAATTTATGTTATTTCTAACCGGTACTCATTGGCTGGGATGCAGGTCGCTCGCGCTGCTTTCCATTCTGGCAAGAGTTCGCCAAAGTGAGTCGATGCAATCTCCTCGGCGTAGGGCATCCGTTGACATTGACCGCTAGTGCTATGCAAATGCCGACTCTCCATCCGAATGTCGTGCGCCTTCTGAGGATTATCTAGAATGTCTGCACCACACGAAAGAGGTTCGTTTGTTCTCTGGACGTTTCTCACACCGCTAAATTTCACCGGGTTTAGATTGCAAGGGCCAAAACTATCAAAGCTCATTTCGTGCAGACGCAGGCCCACGAAGGAAAGGAGGGAAGGAAAGTTGCGGACGTATTATCTGAAGGGGTAATAGTCGGCGTCGGGCTGATAAATAAAGACAAGTGACGAGTAGGGTTAATCCGCTAGTGTAGCTTGGGTTTAACTGCAAATGAATTTGGCGCTTTAATCATTCTTGGGATGAGGTTTGCAGAATTGAGGAGCTTTACGGCTGAGGCTTCTATAATGACTGGCCTCGTATTGGCTGGAATTGGAGCAACTACATGCGAATCGAGCGGTATATGCAATAAAAATATGGAACACAGAATTTGTTGGCGGGGTCTGTACTCAATCATATGTGCCTGTAAGCGCAAGTTGGGCATTAGTGAAGTGACAAATCACCCGATATATGCTTACCACCACCCTCATCTCCTCCATCATCCCCATAGTCTTCGTCCTCGCCATTGTCAAAGTAGTTATCGGCGTAGTCGTTCTCTTCCTGTAGCAAATGTAAGAAAAAAAAAAAGTGTCGTCAGTTAAACTAGCTGTACGCACCTCGTTCTCTTCATCGTAATCGCCTTGGGCCTCCTCGTCTGAGCCAACACCTGAGGCTTTTTCAGACCCATCATCCTAATACGCACTTCAGTCAAAACTAATGTAGCGGACGGAAAGTGTAGGCTCACCTCTTTGCCATCCTCAGCCTCGATATTGTCCAAATTCAAGCGAGCGCGCTCCTTGGCTTTCTTTGCTGGACCACCACGAGAGCATCCGTCAGAATGAGTAAGAGCGTTAGCTTATTTCCTCACCTTTTCGCTTCTTCGGGTTAAAGTAAGCATCCCACAGGTCGGGAGGAAAGAACGCCTGGTTCAAGTCCTTGGCATGAAGTTTTGTTGTCACAGTCGGCTTGAGAAATTTGTCCGAATACCTTGTTGGTTCTTGTAGAATATGAGAGCAGTTTCAATATACTTCCATTGCATTGCGTACCTTCTTTCTTTTCTGGTTCCACAATGTAGTAGGGTGAGGCTCGTAACCGAGCCGCCACACCATCCTGGAGCGCAATGATCTCCTTTTCGACGTCCGTAACAGAAGATAGCAATGGTAACGGTTCGATTGGCTAGTTCTCAAAGATAAAACGCCTATTAGATGCCATGCTCTTTCGCTACGGTGTATCGCACTCACCGGGTACAGCGCAGTCGGCTCCCGCGAAAGTGATTGAATATCCGCAAACGACAGCCCCATCGGGGGCATATTCGCCGCACCTCCGAACCCCCCACGTCCGCCGCCAAAACCACCTCGGCCTCCGCGAGACATCCTGTCGTTTCCTTGAGGTAAAGCGGTGCTTGGCGGATGGTTGAGGTCGGACCGGTATTAAGTCAGACTAGGAATTTCGGTTGGCGCTTAGCACCGGATGGCCCGTGCTTAAGACTTGGCCTCCCCTTATCAAACTCTCAGCTCAGTTGTTTCTCGCCACCACCGTCCCCTCTTCCCCTCGTCTATTTTTTCTTAGTTTTCTATCTCACTCTCTCTGTTACAATGGCCGCCACAGGACTCGACCAGTCGCTTGACCAGGTATGTTCACCTTTCCGCGAAACGAGAAAGCACCAGTCCAACACGCGTTGTTTTTCTTTCAAAGATTATGCAGTCGCGCCCTAAGAATCGTCGTGGTCCCTCTTCCCGCCGCGCGAGCGCACCCAACTCGGGCGCTGCCAACTCTGGCAACAACAACAATAACGCTGGCAACGCCCGTCAGCGCTACGCTACCGCCGTTCCTGACGCCAAGCGCGGATCCCCTGCTGCTGGAGCCTCCCCCGCCCAGTCTGTTGCCCAGAAGATTATGGTTTCTGGCCTCCCTCCTGATGTCAACGAGGAGCAAATTAAGGTATGAAATTCTTTCTAGGTGTCGTTGCTGCATCCGCTGACATCACGTCACGTGTCTCAGGAATTGTTCCAGTCCACCGTTGGCCAACTTGCCTCAGTCCAGCTCAACTTCGACGCTCAAGGACGCTCCAAGGGTACCGCTACCGTTATTTTCCAGAAAAAAGGCGATGCCAACAAGGCTTTCCAGCAATACAACAACCGACTCATCGATGGGAGTTAGTAGCCGATTCACTATGTCCTTTCCTTTGCCGCCCCTTGATTTGGTGATGCTCGAGCGTGAGCAGCAGTGCTCTCTGGAGAAGCGCGCGTCGAATCCTTCGTGTGGCGCGCCATTATAACGCCGTCATTTGAGCTGTTGAATCAGCTGACGTGCAGGAGGGGAGGGGCAACAGATTTGCTGTGCTTTGCACGCAGGTCTTGTTCTTTTGGTAGCCAGACGCTGTTTCCCTTGTCACACCTGGGTCAGCAGTCATAGTGGAAAGAAAGCTGCTCCTGATGTTGATCAGTCGAGCGCTTTTCGAATTGGTCATGCACGCACCTCGTGGTTGCGGGACCGAGCACCGCGTATTTCGCAACGCTCGAGTCGATTTTGCATGTTCCTGCCACACGCCAGTCCCCATGTTCAGCAGATCTTGGCCAGGTCTTGCGATTACATCCTCTGCGCAGCTTACACGAAGGATACCGCGGAGCTTGAAGAAACCGAAAAGCGTCACTTTGCTGTCTCACTTACCACTCCTATCGTCGCAAGTCACATCCGACTGATCAACTGCCCTCTTCACTTTACTTGAATCAGAACGCCCCATGAAGATCGAAATTGTGATGGATCCCTCCAAGGCTCCTGCACCGTCTCTCGCCTCCCGAGTTGCTCCTGCTCCGGCGGCTAAGCCACAGGCACCCAAACCCGCGGCCAGGTTAGTTCGGAAAATACCCGTGGATTGAGGGCATACGCTTATGGATATCGATGTTTTAAACTTTAGTGGTGCCACGAACGAACGGTCCGGAAAGCCGGCGGGAGCTGGGCGTAGAGGACGTGGCCGCCGCCCCAAGGGTGGAGACCGCCCCGCAAAGACTGCTGCTGACCTTGATGCCGAGATGGAGGTATGTGTGTTTCCCCGCATCCACCTGAAAATATTCTCACGGAAGGCGGTTAGGACTACAAAGAGCACAAGGCTACTCCCGAGGAGTCTGCTGAGCCTGCTGCGTGAGATTTGGCCTGGTATGATGTTTGAGGCTTTATTCTTGTCACCCTTAGTACCTTCCTATTTCTCCACTCTTTTTACGCTACGATGTTACAATTTATGCGCCCCTGGTTTACGCGGGTTATCGCCCACCTCTTGGAGTCCACTAAATTGAGAACATCCAAGAAGATGCGGGGGCCCGCGCTCACAACTGTTATCTTTGTGTCGACGCTCATCTCGTCGAAGTTGCGATATTTCTCAGCGACCGATCGAACGCCGAACTCGTTCTCCCGTCCATGTCCCGGGTTCGTTGATGATCCAGATTACGGAGCATCACATGATTGGGTGGGGGATTGACTTTCATCTCGCGATGTCGATAGCCACAGCCTCGCGTTACTCGAAAGCGACCACGACCTGCCCGAATGATCTTGTGAAATCTGATGTTCGGCGTGTTCTTTGCCATGCATAACGGGCCCCCCGAATCTTGCGATCACTTGAATTAAGATTATTGCGCGCACCGAGTCGCGGCAAGGGCCTAGCCAAAGGCAATATAGGGGTATTCAGGTCGATCAGGTGGGGGTGTTGATACCAACCCGAACCCGTAAAGACAGGCCATACTTATGCGCTCTCAAAGTGCGGTGCGGGCTCAACTCAACTTCGTCCAGCACTCACAAACTCACCTCCCATCCAACTGCTGCCCAGAGCTCCTCACCGCCGTCACCACTGACTTCACCGATTCCGCTTTTTCACCTAACCTACCAGGCAAGGTCACACACTTGTTCAGTGAGTGACATATGATCGTCTGGTTCAAACCCCGCTGAATTTCTGCCACAGAGCCATGTCTGTTGAGGTACCACGGCGACCAGAGCGGAAGAGACGACAAGCGCCCACTCATATCACTCTTCCTGCAGCCGTGCTCTCTTTACCGACACCCCAAGGCAGTGGCGGGAGTGAAGGCTTCAAACATACGTTCCCCTCAACCCCAGCTGCTCGATCCGTCACACCCGCCAGCGAACCACGCAACCCGTTCTTCATCCTCAACGAGGAGTCTCCTCCTGCTCCCGTCTATCCCCTTGGCCAGCGGTTTCGCAGCGGGCCTGTTACGCCCCCCATTCGTCGGCCGGCATTGAATGCCCAAATAAGCAGGGAGCATGCGTTCGGCGATACACGGGGCACGCCCCCGCTCAGAGATGGGCAACCACCCAACGCACAAGATTCGTCCACCTCGTGCCCTCTTCGCACCCCTTCAATACCAAAAGGACGAAAGGAGCTGGCCATACCCTCGCCAATACCCTCACGCAGCCCTTCCCGATGCTCCCTAGTGTCCGAAGCCCGGTCCCAGCCGGAGGCGTCGAAACCCAAAAAGAAATCGACGCGGCCAAGGTCGAGGACGGTCTTGTCTGAGCAAAGCACGCCCAGTACTCGATGGAGCTTGGAGACCCCGTCGTTCCGCTCGAGCGCATGCGTTACTCCCGACACACCTGGAAGCCCCCGCCAGATAAGTATCTCGGAGATCCCTGCATTTGGCTGTCATAATATTGGACGGCCTGTGGACATCTTTGGGCTAGCAGCATTGCAGCCTCCCCGCGAGGCACCCCCGAGGCCCAAATTGCTAAAACGACAGACTGTCGCGATCGTCCCGGATTATAATCTAGCATTCAGTAAAATTGAGGCTGGAGTTACTGTTACGGGAAATCCAGTTCGGGAGGTTAGGAAGGCGTCTAGCTCTAAGAGTGCGAAGAGGGAGTCCAAGCATCGAGACACACCAAATGAGCATTCTGCACTGGCGAAAATAGCGAATATCGCTCGAGAGGAGAGAGAGACGGTGACAGCCCATCCCGAGGGCGGATTGAACCCTGTTCTTGTTGGGTACGTCCTCCCGGCTCGGTCTGTTGTCGCACAGTCGCTGAACCGTCCCGGCTGTAGTTCAGCTGGCTGAAACTGCCATACTCAACCGCATATACCTTCAATCTTCAATATGTTCGCCTCACAAATACGAAACTCTCCTTGACGCTATGTGGGTACATCTTTGTTTTGCTGTTTTCGTTCCTTGCAAAGTTGTGGACGTTTCGCATCCTGTATTATTCTGATCATCAAGTGTAATGCCTTGTACTGCATGTATGTTCATTTCTATAATTTTAGTCGATCACCGCCTCGTCTCTACACCCTGCTGGAAGATTGATATGCTTTTGCTTCTTGCATAAACCTCTGCAATGCATTCTCTAAGCTTCTTACACCCGCAATTCTAAAGTATATGCGTCGAACAGATGTTGCTGAAAGTTTGAAAGTCAGCCGGCATCGTCAAATTAACACTAACGTAAAGCTTATGATCTCCAAGCTGCCTACCATTAAACCTGAGCTGTAGAATCTAACTACGCCTTTGCGGAGCTGAAAATAATTCCCCAAAAGTAGATTGAGCCTTGCAACATGATCAATGCCTTGAATAGCCACTGGACACACCCGCGCGGCCACGATATACTACATCTAAACCCTCCAAACATTATGATATGGTCAGAAACAGCGATTAGCTTGCTGCAAGGGAGCATACACTCTTGATTCAATTTTGCTGGGTAAATGCGCTTGTATTTGCCGCTATTTCATCCATTGATATACAAAAACCTTCTTTGGGAAGATCGATCCGAAGTTTGGGGGGTCATGCGGTTTTGCTGCGCTCACATCCACATATCAAGTTTCGTAGCCACCCCATCTTGTACTAGCACTAGCATCTTCTATCAATCTCTGGCTTGTGGTGAGAGGCACCCAAGTACAGTATATCCGATCTCGTGTTGCTTTTTACGCTGTGTCTGATAGCCACTTGAAAGTTGACTCGTAGCCACTCTTAAGAACTGAGTTGCCTGTGGCTCCTCTAGCCACCCGCAACCTACCCCCCACGCACTGAAGCGGACTATCCAATCTCGTATTACACCGGCATGGAGTGTATGTACCTGAGCCGTGCTTATAGACAGACCATCTCACATTACTCACAGGCTTCTTGAGAAGCATTGACTTTGGCGCCCGAGAGGACGACGTAAAGCTAGCAATCGCGAATGCATTGCATGGCGGGAACTTCGCGGAGTTTGGCCCAGAGAAGATCAACTTCCAGCTAAGGCTGCACCGAAACAAGAGGGGAGGTGGTCGCTCGCATGGCGGTACAGGTACGCACTACTTTGTGCCACTAGAATATCAAGGCATGCTAATTGCGCCATGAAATATCCCCAAGGGTCGTTGACTCTCCCCCAAGTGGCAATCGGCAATGCATTCGTGAGACGTTACGGGTCAGGTCAACTGAGTGTCAACGGCCGCCCGATCATAGTCACAGTCTCAAGGAATCCAGTCCGACAAGAATTTGTTCAAACACTGCGACTAACTCCGTATCCGGACCCACAGAGCGCGGCTGAGCAACAGCGAACCGCTCGTGCCGAGACGCTCTCAGACGAGATCGACGTCGTTCAAATCGATCAAGGGTGGGTTGGGCGCGACTCAAGCTTCCTGTCAGAATACGCACTCAAGTTGACTGAGACAATCAAGGTTTGGCATGTTAGACTGTTTACTGGAACGTACTAAACTGACTGAACTCTTGTAGACAATGTCCTTGAAATTCGACGATGCAAATCGGAGCATTGAGCTGAGCATCACGTCACGTGTAGCCCCGAGGCAGCCTGCTACAGGGGGCTTCCAGTCACTTTTGCATCAATTAACTGGCGTTCTCCCATGGGAAAGCTCAACATATTACATCAAGTTTCGGTATTCCGATATCGATTACATTCTCATCGACCGAGACGCGGATATCAATGTGGTCCTTTTCCAACTGCGCACACCTGTGTCCTACGAGCGCGAAACCAGCCAGTTTGAAAGCCTGCTCAGCTTTGATGAGAAGCGAGCCCCTCGTAGCCGCCTCTCTTCGCTCGAGCTAGACGAGAAGCATACGACCCTGGCGCGGTACATATCGAGAAGTATTCTCATTCGAATAGGCAGACCTGCCGCAGAGAAATTCCTCAAGCTGCGCAAAATCGCTCAAATCGCCCATCCCCAACGACAACATATCCAAATTGTGGAGTCTACTATGTTCGCACCCAGCAAGATATTGGCACTGGAAGATTGGATTGCAGATCAGGAATGGGAAATTGCGTTTCAGGTAAGTGACGCAACCAGACCTCTGTTCGAGTGGCTAACTAGGAAACAGCTGGAGAAGATTATGAACAACATGCTGCTTAATCCCGAAGAGTTCCTTGCTTTGAAGCCGCAAATTGAAGAGATTTTACGCACATCCCCTACAGAGCATGTCGTCGCCGTACTTTTGGACTTTATCAGCCGATTAGAGATCCTGGACCGAGACGATTACAAGAACGAGATGATGAACAGCGAGATGAGGACAGCTAGGCAGTGTCTCGATGACGCAATACAAAAGGCAAGCAAGCCGACGCTGGGCATGTCAAGGCTACGAACCGCTAGGCGCAAAGGAATAAATGGGGACTTCTCATGCCTACACGTGGTGGTAACTCCAACTCGCATGATTTTGGAGGGGCCGAGCCCAGAACAAGTGGGTTCAATCTAAGCTGTTTGAAATATTGTTCTGAGCACGTTATTTCTTTTAGTTGAACCGGGTCCTACGAATGTATCCGGACAACTGGAACAACTTCCTGCGTGTTCGTTTTTCAGACGAGGATCAATCGTCATTTCGATGGTAAGATTCCAAATGATATCGAGTGTTTGCAGCTGGTCTCAAGATGGATATGTTTTTAGGGATCCGGATGTTGACGTACCGGCTCTCGTTAAAAGGCGAGTTGGGGGTGTCTTGAAAAAGGGGCTTGTAATTGCAGGAAGGAGGTTTGAATACCTAGGATACTCCTCATCTGCTTTAAAAAGTGAGTTCTGTTTCAGTTTATATTTGTAGCATGCATCTCAACCAGCGTCGCCTAGCACACACTGTTTGGTTTGTTCAGCCCTTTGAACTTCCTGGACTCGGTGTCCAGGACGCTGCAGCAATCATCCGAAAACTAGGAGACTTTTCTCGGGATGAACAGTATCCGGCTCGAATGGGTGCCCGAATTGCTCAGGCCTTTTCCTCAACGGACCTATCGATCAGTGCGACTGTTGAAGAGATCATCGTTTCGCCTGACATCGAAAGGAATGGCTCGTGTTTTACCGATGGTATACACCTTCTCACAACCGCTGCCGCTGTGTGCTGATAGTTTTGCCATAGGGGTTGGCACAATTTCTCCAGAGGTTGCCAAACAGATATGGCGCTCGCTCAACAAGCTCAGGAAGCGACGGTCGTTCTTTTTGCCCGCCGCATACCAAGTCCGACTTGGGGGTCACAAGGGCATGCTTGCAATCGATTACCGGCTTGAAGGATCGGTTATATGTGTCCGCAAGTCCATGGACAAGTTTGACTCAGCTTCGTTGGACATTGAGGTGGCTAGAGCATTCGACCGGCCGAGTGAGCAAGACTTTTCTCGTTTCTCAACTTCTACTTGGTGTGTATTTTTCCTAATTAATACTGCAGGCCCGTGCTTCCTCAACCGGCCTTTGATCATGATTCTGGAAACGGCAAACAAGATCGAGCCAGGTATATTTCTGAGGCTTCAACAGAGTGCAGTCAAAAACACACGCGAGTCAATGCGCACATTCCTCGGAGCCACAAAGCTCCTTGAGATACACGGTCTTGGTGCATCCTTCAAGCTCCCATCCATTCTTGTTCGACTGCAGAACATCGGGCTTGAGCTTGAGCACTGCCACTCTCTGGGGATCAAGACGGCTCTGAAAGACGCGGAGACCGATATCCTGCGAGAGCTGAAACACAGGGCGCGGATCCCGGTACCGGACTCGTGGAAGCTGGTGGGGATTGCAGATGAGTTTGAATACCTCAAACAGGGGGAGATATACGGTCAGTAGGCTATCAATGACCCGAGCTCTGAATACTTAGACGTGCTACGATTTAGCCTGTGTACGGGATAAGGATGAGCAGCCCATATACCTGGAAGGTCCCTACATGATCAGTCGCTCTCCTGCGATCCACCCGTGAGTTCTCTGCACATAATTAGACGAATCAGCTAACTTCGCTACAGAGGTGATGTGCAAGTGGTACGGGCAATCGGGAAACCCCCGCTAGGCACTCCTTTCGATATCGAGCCTCTGGCGAACACTGTAGTACTATCTTGTGACGGCGAACGGTCTCTTGCAAGCTGTTTAGGAGGAGGGGATCTTGATGGGTAAGTGCACTGTACGCCTTTCACAGGGGAGATCGCTTATGACACATGCAGGGATCTTTATGATCTCATCAACCTTACTGCCTGGCCCGATCTTGCACCTCGAGAAGTGTCTGCACCAGCAGAGTACCCGCCAGCTCCTAAGAAGGCCATAGTGGGACGAAAGGCCAACATAGACGATGTGAAGGAGTTCATATGCGATTTCATCACTTCAGACATGGTTGGGAAAATCTCGGTCCAGCACCTGAAGATGGCCGATTACCTCCCACTTGGCGTCTGTGACCCAGACTGCCTCACGCTCGCGGCACTGCATAGCAAGGCAGTAGACTTCCCAAAGTCAGGAACTCCTGTCAACCTCTCAGAACTCCCGCGATTCTCGGGTACTCGACCAGACTGGGATGCTGGTGAACTTGGGTATAGGAACACACAGTACGTCTACCCAAGTACACGCGCACTCGGACAGCTCCACCGTGCTATTCAATTGAACGAAGACAAACTCCAACGCAAGGGTACATGCCCCTCCTCCCAATTTGCTACTGAACTTGATATCACGAGACACGCCAAACCTCTCGAGCGAGCCAAGCGCGATCTCATCTATCACCATCTACGTGCTAAACTCGCAAAGTACATATACGTCGACGAGGTCCCGAGGGAATGCTTTGAGGCTGCTGTCGAACTGTTGGAAGAATATATCAGCGAGTTGACTCGCATATGCAACACTTATGCGCTCACCTCACGCTCGATCTTGTCCGAGGAGGAAGTCGTCGCTGGCACGATCCTTGAGCCCACGTCGCAACATCGCCGTCGCCGAGACATGATCTCGGAGATGCGTACGGCGTCTACGTCGCTGGTTTCCAACGTGAAGGACGTGCTACGAGGCTCAGATTCGGATGAGCTGGAGGACTGGATGCTAAGGAGCTGGGCGGCGTACCAGGTGGCGCGGGGTTCAGATGAGTTTGGGCACAATAGCTTTGGATTATTGGCGTTTGGGAATGCGTTTGAAGCGGTCGAGGCGATCACCCAGCGGGATACCGTCCGTTAAAGTGGTTGAACAGGAAGCTGTGAACGTCCAGGTCTTATGCTGAAATGTACAATGTATGACACGAATGGGATAACTGAAATGAATAACGTCTGAATGGCTTACAATTAAGGCTATATGCGTCGATAATATGGAAACACGAAGAAGATAATGAGCAAAAAGCGGGACGCGGCGAGTCAAAAACATGCTAGCAAACGCGGGAAAAGACGAGGAAAGCAGGTGGTGAGACATCGTTCAAATAGAAGGGCAATAAAATGGATGTACCCTTCCCACCTCAGAGAGAGCAACATTACCTCTGATTGATCATTTGCTGGCAGCAGAACTCTTTACGTTTCAAGGGCCCTGATGCTAGCGATAGTCAAGCACAACTCACAGCCAGAACACAATCTACTGCTACGATGCCGAGGTAAACACTATAACCTCAAAACAAACAAGCGAAGCAAGATTGCATAGAGGAAATCTCTCCCTCAGAATACACGTACGGTCCACATATGCCGCGGGCTTTACAGGCGTATAAACCAGATCACAAATCTAAATAAACAAAAAAGAAAGGGTCACGCTATGAGGTTGACGTTGGCATTTCGCACCTTGTATTACTCTGATTATCAATCACAAACCCACCTCGGTCACTTTTAATCAACCTACCATCCTGCCTCTGCGCCTTACCCGAAGATTACCATGCCCTTTCTTGTCATGCGTAAACCTCCTCGATACATTCCCTACGGTAAGCTTGCCACTCGGTCTATCTCCGTCGTCGATGATCTCAACCGAGCCCCGGTAGTTGATGACCGAGTGCGTCGGCTACCGTGGGAAAATCTTACCGCCTTTGCGCACAAGGTCAACAGCGCCCAAGGACATCAGAGTCCGCTCTGGCCATGCTATAAAGTCCAGGTCTTCAGCTCGATTCCCACACTATGTTCCTCGTCCGCCGGTCTTTGCTGCCCCGCACCTGTGCCCTTCCTGTCAAAACTCTAGTTGCTCCACCTCGCTTTTACAGTATGTCGACCGACAAGTCTGAGGCTCAGAAGGATATTACCAAGTGGGCGAGCACGGACGGACATTTCCGTCGACAGGTGTCGTCGTTCCGGGACGTGATCGAAGAGGGTGGCAAGTTTGAGCCTGAAAAGGGTGAGTGCCACGGAGCGCATGGTCTAGATGAAGTATTAACTAGATTGGTTGTGGGTAGACCGGTATCATGTTTTCGTGTCGTATGCGTGCCCATGGGCGCATCGCGTTCTCATCACTCGTGCTCTTTTGAAGCTCGACAACATCATCGGTGGGTTGTCCGAAAACTATCGAGGTATCGGGAATCTAAATAAAATATAGGACTGAGTGTTGTATCCCCGCGAATGGGGAGTTTGGGTTGGCCATTCGCTGCTGCGTAAGTACACTTCTTTTGTCACATTCAAGTTGAATTTTAACTGGGGCATACAGCGATGAATTCCCGGGGGCAGACAAAGACCCGGTCCAAAACTCGAACCACGTCCGTGATTTGTACTTCAAAGCAGACTCGGAATACTCTGGACGGTGAGGACCGTCTGTGCCCCACTGTATATTCAATTATTTATACAGTCGGCCATAGATTTACGGTTCCGATCGTTTGGGATAAGAAGACATCGACAATTGTAGGTTTGATAGTTCATTACCTTATATATCATGCTGAAGATCTGTTAGGTGAACAATGAGAGCTCTGAGATCATTCGGTTCTTGAACTCGTCGTTCCGGAAGCTGGCTGAGCCTGTTGATATTGATATCTACCCCGAGCCATTGAGGAAGGATATCGACGAGTTCCATTCGTGGGTCTATGATACAGTGAACAGTAAGTCAGTTATTTTTCAGGTCCCGATGATCGTAACACCGGCTCTTTCAGACGGCGTGTACAAGTGCGGGTTCGCGACCACACAGGAAGCGTATGAGGCTGCCGTGGGACCTTTGTTCGCGTCGCTGGACCGTCTTGAGAAGTTGATCAAAGGCAAAGACTACTTTTTCGGCGATCGTCTGACCGAGGCGGACATTCGCCTGTACACTACCATCGTACGTGTTTCGCGGCCTGCATATGAATCCCGGCTAAATTCCTTGGTGCAGGTTCGATTTGATCCGGTCTACCATGGTCACTTCAAGTGCAACCTTGGGTCGATCCGACACAACTACCCCGAGATCAACCGCTGGATGAAGAACTTGTATTGGAATGTCCCGGCATTCAAGGACACGACCAACTTTGAGCACGTAAGTCGGCCTTTACTTCACGTAGACTGTGGCTCATCTGCTCGGTAGATCAAAACGCACTACTACTGGTCGCATACCCAAATCAATCCCACTCGCATTGTTCCCCAAGGCCCCAATACAAACATCGAGCCTCTTTGAATGTGTTGATCAGATGTCAGACGCCTCGTATTTTGTATGAAATGAAACAGACCGCATATTTCCTTATCAAGCGGCCGTTCTGCCATATATCCGAAAGAGGTGCCGCCGGACCGGCGGTTAGTCGGCATCGAAATCACCGGAATAGAAGTGGGCCTCGGCTCCGTTGTGCAGGCTTCGGTCATCGCGACTCGGCCGTGGCTGCTGGGCCTGGATATGCAGTCGCGCCAGTTACCCGCCAGAGTCGGTGTCTGAAAACTGCTAGTAGTGAGGGGACATGTCTCAGACAGGACCCTTGGCAAGGGTTTTAACGGGATTTTACCTCGCCCCTTAAACGCGTGCTTGTCATTTCTTGACGGCCACCACTCCCCCCCGCGACACACTCCATCATGTCATCTTCTCGTAGATCCGTCGGTCCGACGCGTGCCCCGAGCAGCTCTCAGCAACGAAAGGACCCGCTGGTACGTATAATTCATTTCACGACCGTAGTGCGGCGCTCATCCTCCGTCGCGTCCAGTTCCGAGGCTCTGGCTGTGAGTCGATGGTGCCTTTTCTGATACCGTTTAATCTAAACTCGGACACGTGCAGGTCATCTTTGTCGAGCAAGAAAGGTGGTGAGTAAACTGTGTTTATGACGTTATCCCGGTTTGCCCCTGTCCTAATCCGGTTATTCATACCCCAGAAATGCAATGCCGGAAAGGTATGTATTGCTTTCTCCAGCGATCGCAAATTGCCAACCTTTTTCTTATATTTTACGCGACCTGTAGCCGTTTTGCGATCGTTGCCTTGCCCAAGGAAACACGGAAAAGTGTATCTATGACCCGGTGAAAAAAAGCAAGTACACACTCGCCAAGGAGGAAATCATGGTCTTGAAGGAGCAAATCGCGAGTATGGAGCGTCAGCTGGCTGGCAGATCGGAGCCGACCACCCCTGTTCCCGGACCTTCGAGCTTGGACGACGAGGAAGACGTAAAAACCCCTCCGTCTGGTTTTCTTGGAGGTCTTCAGCTCGTGGACTCCGAGGAGGAGTTGGAACCAAGTCCTATTGGAGAACAAGACTATCCGGACCAACCTGCGCCGTACCCTGTCCAGACCGGAGTGCAATATCCTGGGCCGAGCTCCGTCGTTCCCCCTCCTGCCTTTGAGACCGGCCCTTTCCAACCTCAAGAGAATTACCACCAGTCTTCCTTCGACTACCGGTATGGTGGACCCCAGGCGGGAGTGTCTCCGTCTATTCCAACGTCTTGGTCGATGGCTAGCGCAACCATGGCTGCTAGTTCGTCGACCGGCTCGATCTTGCCTCAGTCCCAATCCGGCCAGAACTGGGAGCCTATGCCTTATTTGCATCCTAACGAGACGCCGGCGTCGCCTGGTGGTATGCCCTTCGGTTCACAAGCGGGTTACGGCCAGGGAGTTGCTTTCGGCAATCATGGGACATATAGGGGCGGTCCTATTCCTTCGTATGATGCCTACCAGGGAGCGCCGAGTAGGAGGATTCCTTTTATTGTTCGGGACCGCGAGCGACCTATGCCGTCCCCACCGGTGTTTGGTGTGGACCTCGTTATGAACTTTTTCAGGACGTGGAAATTGGAATCGCAGTCGAGGTATCCATCGCTGTCAAACTATGGTCATGCTACTGGCATCAACGAGCATTATTCTGGCTCTGGATGGGAGTTGGTAGGAAATTGGTGGGAGAAGGTACGTCGTGCATCTTGTCGGGATTTCGAGTCCTAACTTTGATTTCGCAGGATGATTTGCCAGTTGATCTTCGAGACGAGTTGTGAGTGTTTATGTTTACCCCGCAGGGTCTGAATTACTGATCTTGGGTGCGTAGGCTTGAGTTGTTTTTGTGAGTCTGCTGCGTTGCGCGCTACTTCACCGAGTCTTACCGTTTGTTTAGGCCGTTTCGCAAACAAGTTGGTCTGGAGATATGGGTGCCGGATTTCCTTGCTAGTTTGCATAATCCACCCCATGGCCGGCCTCATCCAGGTACGTGGACGCTGCCTATTCTTTGGTGTAGTAATGACCGACCTACATTCCCCTAGGCCTGATGTGGATGATGTATACGTTTGCCGCGACTTTTTCTGGAGACCCGAAGCTCGAAGAGCTAGTCCCCGACTTCTTCAAAAAGGCCAGGTCCAACTTGGCGCAATCTCTCGCAGACAACGATCGTCTGTTCAAGTAGGTTTCTAGCCAAGCCTTTTATATTGTCCCCAACTTGACTGTCGCCTATGTGCAGCTATGTGCAGGGCATGACTTTGTGCGCGTCTATGCTCTACATGACAGGCAAAATCACCCAGGGCCATATGGAGGCCAACGCGGCTTGTCACGCTGGTGAGCCCGACACATTTCAACCTTGAGCCCGATTATTCACACCTCTTAGCCATACTTTGTGGATTGCACAAGATATCTTCGCCAAATTGGACTCGAAACGATCAGCCGCCTCCCCCGCGTTCGGGCTTGAAGATTCGCCAGATCGATTTTGAACTGGCGCCTGCACAATCACCTCGGGAACATGGTGAACGTATTGCTGCGTTTTGGCAACTGGTGCTCGTTGGTGAGTAGGCTTGCTTGATAGCTTCGTGATGTGTGTTTAACGAAGAGTTTAAGATCACTCGGCTGCGGCTGCTACTGGACTTCCGGCCATGTTTCGCGATGACGGAGACGAACGGTCGAGAGTAGAGACTGTATTCCCTCGGCCACTCGAAGAATACTTGGATGTATGCTCGCTTTTTGTTCGGTGCTTGCACTTTACTGACAACCTACGTCTAGAATAAGGCCGCTGATGCCCCATACGCCACGTTGCGTGACGTTTTCGAGCCGAGGTTCATCCCTCGCGACCCTCCGGATACTATCATGACGCTGCAGGTCAAGTCCACGGCTCTGCTCGAGCGTGCAGTTCGTCTGGGGACTATGTGGCGTGATGGTCAAGACGTGTATGTCTGAACTGTAAACTGAGTTCCAATCGTAAACTAACTACTCGAAAACAGATCCCTCACCAATCCCACAAAGTACCAAGCCGAGTATCAAACCGTACTACACGGGATTCAGCATTTCCGTCACTATTTGCCCCCTTCCTGGTCGGATGAGCCCGGGCCTCTCCCTCGTACGAGCGGTGGCCTAGTCTGGGACCGGCTGTACGCGCATTTCATGACTCTCAACGCGCAGATTGAGTTGTATCATGTCATTGCTGGTACGAACCAGGAGGCGTACGATAATTGTTTATATTCTGCCCGTTTGGTCGTTCAGATGGTTCGGCAGTTGACTAATGATGAGATTTCTCGGCTCGGTGTTATGCTTGGGGTACGTGTCTGATCGTGCGTTGTTGCTGTTGGTGCTGATTGTTCTGCAGCATTGTTTTAATTTGGCTACGCATGTATTGATGCGTGAGCTGAAGGCTAGGAAGGCGCATGGAGACGAAGCCGGGATTGCGTATGTTAATCAGGAGTTGGATGTTATTCTACAGGCCCTGTCGGTACGTAGACGCCAACGACGTACGAACCATTCTCACTCATTTCTGTTCCTCAGGTATTGGGCAAGGAACACCATCTCGTTGGTAAGTTTCTACCATTCTAACCTAAGATGTGTGTACTTATGTGTATGAAAGGCGTCCAATCGTTGCGGGCCAATAGAGCGCGGATGCATGAGAATGAACTGCCGGCTAGCGTGCAGTATTGATTCAACTTCTCCTATAGTGGCGTTTTGTTTTGCGATCCCTACTCTACCGATGTTATTGCTTAAATCCGTTTGTTTTCTTGTCTTGTATCGTTTTGTATAGCTGGAGGAGACTTACGGGCGGTATCGTTAAGAACTGTCCAGATTTTTCCTCCCGCTGTAGACTAGGACACTACATCATACTGCGCTATTACTTGCAAACGTTTGTCACGCTGTGATTTCAGCACGCACGTGATGCGCTTAATTACTTTGCTTGTCTCGCTCTCGAGACCGGAGTTTGCGGAGCCAGCTTAATGGCTGTTACGAGCACGCTACATGAGAGACGGAGGCCAGATATTGAGCGCTCGTTTTGAGCAGCTGAGAAGGAGTCGACGTTGTGGTTGAATGGATTCGAGCCTAGAATGCTGCTCCATGCGCAGCGGCCGTTTTTGCGACATACATGCTCGCCGTTCATCTGGAGATGATGGCTTGATTGACGAGGACGTACCCGGGGAAAGTATCGAGGTAGATGGGCGCTACCTGAGGGGAACTTGTTGGACGTATCGGTCGACAATGGCTCGCCCAAATCCGGAAGTTTGATTTCATGCCTGATTGGGACACTAATCAAGGGTTGTGGTCAACAACCACTACTGGCGGTCCTCGTCAATGTACACTCTGGTGCCTTCCGACCCCTAGACACACCTCGTGTTGAGCGTATCTAGGTTTCGCAACCCATCTAGAAGATCTTCTTGGGATGCTTGCTGGGCGTCTTGGTCTTGGATCGAAAACAGCTAGGAGTCGAGGGGGTAACTCGGAGCTGGCTGTCGAAAGCTTGCGCGCTACATTTAAGCTGAACGTGGCGTTCGAGGACGTCCTTCTGTGCGTATTTGGACATAAAAGGACTGCCATATTAGACTTGCGAGAGTCAACGAGCGCTTGGTGTTCGAGCCAATCCTCGTCGTTCCAGGCACGCTTCTATGCTGAGCTCGACGGAATAACTCAGACTGGGAGGTTATAGGCGCTCAGCCTTCACAAAGGTGCTACGTTGTTGCTCGCGCATGAGAAATAGAGTTCCCTCCCTGTCGTCACATTACACAAACTTCTCCCGAAAACGCAAGTAAGCACCGGGTACCTCCTTTCTGAATACCGGCAAACTCCCAAGCAGCGTCCGCTATTCGATTTAATTTCTAGGATTAATCGCTGAGCACGTGTCGCTCGCTGAATATTCCATTGATAAT
Source organism: Ceratobasidium sp. AG-I (assembly GCA_015039395.1). Classification (NCBI taxonomy): domain Eukaryota; kingdom Fungi; phylum Basidiomycota; class Agaricomycetes; order Cantharellales; family Ceratobasidiaceae; genus Ceratobasidium; species Ceratobasidium sp. AG-I. The sequence goes on along the minus strand of MU132141.1, from coordinate 781,443 downwards.
TATAGTTTCCTCTCCATTACGGGCCGAAATTGGATGTGAATACCGAGAGTCGCCCCGCACATCGAAAGTCTGCCTGGTACGCAAGCCACGATGCAAGCCTTCGCCTCCGTATGATCTACAGAAACACGCCCCCTACCTTGCGCACTAGCTTTTGGAGAGGTAAGCGTTGGGTTTCGCCAGCTACCGTCTCTTTAAGTATCGGTACGTCGCGAACTCTGTGGACCCATCCACGTCCTCATTCGGGGCTGAGAAAGACCTCTCGCTGAACTAGTTACACGCCTTCTCTGTACCATACTTACTTTTGAACGTCTGTTATGTCTGTTACACCCCTTAGTCTTCGTGGTCCTCGGGCCTTGATACCTCATGATATCTCCCGTATGCCGATCTCTGTGTATCGTTCTAAACCGGAGCTGACACATGCTCCCATTCCTTCCAGATACGTCTACTTCACCTCTTTCGCTGCGCCGTGATGCGATCGAGTGCGACCACGAATTTCCTTATACGACATCCAACGAAATCTTCCCCCATGGTTCTCTGCGCTTGCCGGCAGACAACATCAACAAACCAGTCGCTCGTCCCCGTGCCTATTACCCCGGACTCGAGAAAGGTACCTCTTGTAGTCTTATCTACCCGCGCACTCGCTCCATTTCGCCGCTTTCGTGCGACTCGTCCATCTCTCGCGCATCGCCGGTCGACATTTCCGGAGACGACCTTGACTCGCAGCAGCGCGAGATAACTGGACCGATCCGAGTTCCTAAGAGTCATAGCCGTCGGCAACCACCTGGGCATATTCCGCGCCCTAGGAACGCATTCATCTTGTATCGTTCGTGGTATGTCAGGGAAGGGTTCTTGGCGGATGTTGAGGTGAGCGCACACGTATTGCTTACGGCTTATATTTGCTAACTCAAGTTTGTTTTTACTTCGCATTCAGTCCGATCACCGGGAGATTAGGTATGTACTCTCCTATCTTAGTAACGTTCGTCTCTGACATATCGCTATCCAGTCGCATCGTCGGCAAGATCTGGAAGGAGCTCCCTGAATCGGAGCGCGCACGATGGAGGGCGCTGGCTGAGAAAGAGAAGAAGGAGCACGCGGAGAAGTATCCGAACTACAAGTACTCTCCAAACTCGCGTCGAGATGGTGCCCCCCCTCCAGTTAGGAGCGCCCCACTCCGGTCCTCTGCTGCTCGTGCGCGCAAGGCCAAGCCTGCCACCGCCCCTATAGCCCCCAATCGCAACGACGATATCGCCAAGGTGTTTTTGACTGGTTCGCGCAAGGCTAGTCTCACGGAACGCGTCCGCGACTTGGATCAGAAGCGCGCGAAGGAGGAGCTTGAGACTGGTTCCAAACGCCATGCGCCCGCTCTGAACATCAAGGTGCCTCCTCGTTCGGAGCTTATTGATATTGAGGCATCATCCACGCCACAGTCAAGCCCCGCCCTGCCAGAGTTGTCCTACGGTTCCTCGACTTCTGATTCTGCTGCTACGCCCAACGAAGAACATACCGGGTTTGTTTGCGCTCAGCCTTCGCCCGTTTCCGACGTTCGCGCCAACGACGATCCTGCGTGGTCACTGGCCGCTTGTTCTGCGCCTCTGTCTGATCCCGAGTTCGCTTTCGAGTCCGATGCATCTCTCCCTACCTCGTCCCATCACTCATACGATTCAGACGTATCGCCTTCGTGGCCCTTCCGTGTAGGCTTTGATGGCGGTGAAATGCTGAACCGGATTGCGGTAAGTTTTCTCTTCCTATCTCTTCAATTTAGCACCAATCTTACACGTCTTTTTGCTAGTCATGCCAGGACTCGACTGATGGGCATGGCCTGCTCAACTACCAGGCCAACGATTGGAACGCGTACCAGTCTTCTGTCTCACTCTTTCCTGTCATCCAGCATCCCATGCACCCCGAGCCGGAACTTTCCCCTTTTGACCGTATCGCATTGGAAGGAACCGAGGCAGGCCACCCTGGCGCGTCTACCTTTGGCGTCCCAGGCTGGAATGGGCCGTTTCAGACGTCTTCCACTTACGCAACGAGCTCCACGTCGCACGACACGATGTCTACTTACGACACGCTCTCAAACTTCTCTTGGGCCCAGGGGTCTGTTTCCGCCGAGCACGACTACACTCCGTCCGACGCATCTAATGCTGAAGTACAGGCGACGCCGGCCATGGGCGAGGAGCAGGCTTTCCGTGATTGCGGGATGTTCTCTGAATGGTGTAACCCCGACTCTCCGCTTATTTCTGAGGGTATCGACTCCATCTCTCAGACTCCATCGAGTGCCTCGAGCGGGCCGTCATCCCCACCACCAGCGATGGCATATCCCGCTCCAATGTACCCGCTGCGTTCAGGGCTCCTTTGCTCTGCCTGGGAAACGACTTACGAAGATCTCGATGACTATGAGCACGCCATTGGCGGCATCAAGGCTGAAGTAGGCGGGCACGGCGTCTTATTTGGCACGGATGGGTTGATGGAGGTGGAGGGAGAACGAGTTTGATGAATAGTACAAAATGATTAACTAACGCCCCAAATACTGTATATTTGCTGCAGATATCCTTCACGAGTATGTATACCAGTGTTCTTATCTTTTCTGTTCATGTATGTTTGTCGTTCGCATATGTTTTCCAGGCCCTTGCTATGTTTACCCACCGCATGTGTTCGTTCCTGTGCTTGATGCAATGTTAAATAAAACACAACAATTATGTACATTCTCATCTACTCATTAACCCTGAAAGCCCTGGCGTGACCCAATACACCCCCCGAAGCGCGCCACTGGACTCTCACTCTCCACGATGTCTTCTCCAACGAAAAACGAGTCTCTCGAATCCCCTCCTATGAAGCCAGAATCACTCGACGATTTCCCCTTGACTCCAGCAGACGCGGCGAACACGAATGCGGGCGCCTCTGAGTCCTCCGAGGGCGTCTGCCAGGACTCGATAGTCCGACGACCGCGCAACCCGTTCATTCTTTTTAGGACGTGGTATATAAAGCAGGGGCATCTTAAGCAGGTTACTGTGAGTTCAAAAACTGATTGCGCCAATCTTAAGCTCATCGTGAACTCCAGTCTTCCGGTAGTGAGTTAAGGTATATCAACCATCTTCTGTACCTGTCTCGCTCGAATAAAGGCTGATTTTATCCTAGCAAAATTACAGGCAAACTATGGAAAGCTATGCATGAGGACGACAGAAAGTTCTGGGCCGAGCAAGCAAGGAAAGAACGAGAGGCGTCCCAAGGGCGTACGTACACTCCTGCCGCACCAGCCAAGCCTAGAACAGGTCGACAACCGCGCAAAAAGACCTCCACGGGATCTAACGTGCGGTATTGCCCCATGGCTGCTCGCTCGCCTGACCCCGTTGACGAACGTATGGATGACATCGTTAAACTCATCATCGCTGGGAAGACAGGGGATGAAATAGGAGGCGAACTGCAGAAAAAGAAACCAAGCGTCAGCGTCGGCCAACCTGTAGCTGAGATCTCCATCGAAGCTTCGTCTGTAAGTTTTTGTCTTCTAGCTATTAGCGTTTAACTTATGCACGCTCATTGCCTCTATAAAGCTGCCATTGCTCGCGCCAGTGCCCCGTTCTGCGCGTGCAAGTGTCTCACTGGATGCTCTGGAACTTCAGTCTCACCTTTCACGCGCTCAGCTTGAGCAAGAAAGCACTGGTACTTCGCTCAGCCCTAACAACTCCTTGCTTGACCTCCCGGCGACGCCAGAGCATAGTCTGATGTCTGGATACCATACACCATACGACGTTCAACACTCGTACTTGGGAACCCTCAACCCGTCTGTCGACCAATCCCTGCGTCAGAACCGGACCCCAGACTTCTCTTTCAACGCGCCTTCTCTCAGCGACCGTTCTGGCTCCATTGATGCCGAGCCTTGGTCATTGGCCGAGACCCCAGACGCTAGCTCCGCTTTTCAGCACCACCCAATCCCGCCCAGTCACAAGGAATATCCAGAGCCTTCCCAGTTTGGTTATCCTCAGGGTTGGGGTTATTATAGTGCGCCTACCCCCGTCTACACCTTAAATTATCCGCCGGCAAGCTTCGACACCTCAGGACATTCGAATTACACCTCTCACAGTTTGGTTCCATCGGCATCCTCCTGGCGCGGTCCAGATTCTGTTTCAGCCTACGACGTGCCTGGGCACGCCCAAACCACCCACACAGGAGATCTAGCGTGGCCTTCTGAGTGGGTGAATGACTCGTATTAAATTTAAGTTACACCAGCTAGTCCTCTATCATCGTACTTGCACTTCATTATGTCTCGGCATCCTGTATATATACCATCACCTGCCGCTCTGTTAACACTGTATATCTTTGCTTTCGTTCGATTGCTTTCTACCAATATGCATATGTCTATTCATTGTTATATTGCCATCCACTGCTCTACCACTCTCCTTTGGTATGTTTGCTATTAAAAAATAGGGGTCGCTTTGGTATTTGCACTTGTTTCCATGCTAATGTATAGCTCCACGTTGAGTATTAGTCCCGCATCAACCTTCATGCTTCTTGCAGACAGGTCCGTTAATCATTCGCCTGGTGAAACAGGTTACCATGCTGTATGTGATATTGAGTTGAATGACGTGCATTTACGCAGGTAGGCAGGCCACAGCCGCCATGCATATTGTTGGTGCACGTACCATTACGATTTGATTCTTCCATATTGAAATCATGTCAAGAATAGACTCGGACGCGATGACGCACGACATGAGTGGCGGACGAACCCTCTTCAAAAGATAGCACATAGGCTGTTCCAGAATACCCTTCGTGCATATGTTCTACACTATTGTATTTAGGGCAAAGGAGGCAGCAGATGTTAGCTTAATCTATCGACCCTCCCGCCCTTCGTCTCTGGTGGAATATGTTGACTCAAAATATACAGGATTGGATGCCGATACCATCTGTCCTCGCTGGTCGGGTGACTTGTGCATGGACGTGGATGTCGGGTCCAGTCTAGACACAATCAGTTCTAGCAGCACCAGCAAGTCTGAGAGCAAATTCCACATGACACTTCTGGGGTGAACACCCGAGCGAGGTTACATAACTCACTATTTTGCTGCGTTAAATCCGGTAGTTTGGTCGGGGAGACGGAAATGAAAGCAATCGTCTCCGTCACTAAATTAATCTTAGTTTATTGGAAGTACCGGTATGCAGCTAGCAGCAGTACTCTATGATATCAGGACTTCAAATATCACAGGATATGAACATGTGGTTGTTTAGTTCTAGACAATACTAGATTTTCAACGGCCAATGGCGCAACTATATGCGCGTCAAATTGACGAGCCCAATACTGCCTGCTCTGCCTTCTCCAAGGCCACCTTAAACCTTCCCAATAAATCCTCTCTCTCCTCCAACCCCACACTAACCCTCACTAGCCCCGTCTCGACTCCATACGTCTCTGCCCAATCCAACTCGGTATAGTGCGCCAAAATCGTATACGGGCACGCGAGCGTAAAGTTCGTTCCCAGGCTTGGACCTTTGGCGCAGTCGAGGTTATCAAAGAAGGCACGCGAGGCGGCGATAGTGATGAACGTAACAGAGAAAAGCCCGCCAAAGCCGCTTGGGTAGGGTCTGTCTCCAGAGAGACGGCGACAGGCGTCATAGTTCTCACGAGTTTGCCATTTGGGGTAGTAAACTTCTTTAATCGCTGTCGAGGCGGAGAGTGTATTGGGAGCGGGGGAAGCGGCGAGGGAGCGGCTGCGTAGGAAATCGCAGAGGGTTTCGGTGTTTTCGTTGATGGTGTGGACGCGAGGAATAAAGTTTCGGGAATTTCGTTCCATGAAGACTGAGTCTTCGCCCCAGTAGGTGTCTTCGTACTGGCTTTGAATTTGCTCTTTGAGGGCTTTGTAGTGCTTTCCTCCGGGACTGAGTACTAGACTAAATAGGGGTGTGGGTAGGTGAGTAGAATAGGGCAAGCAGGAGCAAGGCTTACCTGCCACCCATAACATTTGTTTCACCGCTGAACACTTTGGTTAAACTGCTGACGACAATATCGGCATACGGGAGAACTTCGACATTCGCAAAGCTTCCAACTGTTTCGTCGACGATGATTAAAAAGTCGTGTTTGTCGGCCAGTGCTCTGAGTCGCTGCAAGTTGGCGCTGCGGAGAAGCGGGTTGGACGGGAATTCGGTGAATAGAGCGAGAATGGGTTCTTGTTCAAGGATCGCCGAGAGCTCGTTGATGTCAGAGTCTTGTCCGTGTCCGAGGAAGTGACACCCAGGTCCCCACTTTTGGAGAATCTTGAGAGTATCGGTATATGGGAACCTACAGAACAAATTAATATTTAACCGTGTTTATGCACAACAGGTTGGCTCACCCGAAGCATACGCTCTTGTGCTGACGACGAGCTGCCAGTGCAAGTTGGTGCGAGGTCCATATAGCAGCCATACCTGTCGGGAATAAATATACATCATCTTCAGTGACGTCCACTCCACGCTTGCTAGCGCCAAGCTCGGGTGTCTCGGCAGACAACGACGTAGACGGAGAGTCGTCAACCAGGACGCCGGCAATACGCCGCCGTAAGGCCATTTTAGCCAGTGCAGCCGAGGTCCTCGGGAGGTTTCGTCCGTATCTCTCCTCTACGTACGTATCATGCTCGGAGCTTACGTTCTCGTTCGGAGGGAGCGGAGTTTGCTGCGACGAATTCGATAAGGCCTGTGCGGGTCGGGATTTAGTACCGTAGTGCTTGTTGCGCTGTGAGAAGCCAGGTTTGGAAGGCGGCGGTGTTGAGGGTGGGGAGGAAGATGCCTTTTTGCTGTTGCGCTCGATCAGTGCGAGTGCAGCTGTGGCAACACGACTGGAGATACCGAGTCCAGTATGTTGCCAGAATTGTTTTGCTAGAGGAAACTCGTCCTTGGGGAACAAAACAATATGGAGTTCCACACAATCAATCTCCGAAACGTCCTGGCTCCGCGAGGTGTCCTCGGGTGGGCAGATAAAGTATTGGGCAAGGCGAACAGGAACAGGGGAGGCCGGATCGGGCGAGCGATTGATCATAAACTGCCGGCAAGCGGTTGCAATATAGGCTGCAGGGAACAGGAAACACTTCTCCCCCGGCTGGCCAAACTTCTTCTCGCATATCTGGGCTAACTACATAAGACAGGGGTAAGTAATACAGATACAAGACATGTAAGAATGCTACTTACTGCCTGGATGTCCAAATGAATAAAGAAACGTGGGTATCCATTGGACATTGCGTCTACCACACGTTTTTCCCCCTCTTCGTAGCCGATATTGTCTTCCCATGTCGGGAGCGAGACGGAGATCGCATGAGGAAGGTTAGGGATTGATCCACCAAGCGGGTTGACTTTGGTAGGCATTTCTGTGTCTATTAGGGCCTAGGGGAGAGCAACTTAAAATATTTTCTAGGTGATATAAAAATTATGCAAGAGCCAGGCAGGTGTCAAGGTGGTGGTAGCGTGTAGAGACACTTTTTGACTCATGAGCTCTGGCAGGCTGGTTCGATCGGGGTCTCGGTGGAGTACCGCCGAAAACAAAGCACGCAACGGGATAAATTGAAATGTAAATGTGGATAAGCTCTGGGCTCAGACTGAGGCAGCGCACGAATCAGAGACAAATTTCCCGTAGAATGTGAAGATTGAGGCGAGCGAGCGAGTGGTAGATTCCTGGCGAATAATGAGTAAGGGTGGAGGTGAGGCTGTGGGCTGGGTATATGCTATCAGTCAGACCAGTAGAAACCCGGTTGGCTCATGGTTAAGCAGCTAGCTTCGGGAAAATATTAGTCAATAAAAATGCTACGCGAGAGGAGTTTACTAATGTGGCAAGAGTTACAGAGAGTCTTGAGAAAAAAGAGCGGAGAGAGGGAATCGATGAATGCGGCGAGGAGCGAGCGCTTAGGTAAAGGCAAGCGCATGCCGGATGCAGATCGTTTGTAATAGACCGACGAGCGCTATACCCTTCCTCACGACCACCACACTGCCCTCGGCGTTGCCAGAACACACCAGCAGTCAGTCCTGCCTATAAAGTCCGCTAACATCCAGCTGATAAGACCCACTCTCTTTCCCTGCTCCACCACCTGCACGGCATTTACACCTGCTTCGCCCTCTGCCACCGGTTACCCCCACAGTCTACTTTTTCTCTCTTCAAGTTACTCTCTAGCAATGGCTCTCAAGCGCATTAACAAGGTTGGTGTGGCAGCGTAGTCATTTCACCACCAATACTGATTAGCCACATGGCGCGTGCAGGAATTGATTGATCTCGGGCGCGACCCCCCCTCCTCATGCAGTGCTGGACCCACTGGCGACAACATGTTCAACTGGACCGCGACGATTATGGGACCGGTTCGTTTTTTCGCTGACTATGACGTTCTCGATCTCATCTCGCCATCGTTCAGGGTGACTCTCCTTATGCCGGGGGCGTTTTCTTCCTCACCATTGCTTTCCCCACCGACTATCCCTTCAAGCCACCGAAGGTCAGCTTCACGACCAAGATCTATCACCCCAACATCAACTCGAACGGCAGTATCTGCCTTGATATCTTGAGGGACCAATGGTCACCAGCACTCACCATCTCGAAGGGTATGCTGCCCATCTCAGTTGATCGAGCGTATATTAATATGGTTTATGCAGTGTTGCTGTCCATTTGCTCAATGCTGACAGACCCCAACCCCGATGACCCTTTGGTACCTGATATTGCACACGTATGTCCTTTTTTGGTAAATTTATTTAGATTGTTCTCATAACCCTCTGCAGTTGTACAAGACGAACAGGGCGCAGTACGAGGCGACCGCGCGGGAGTGGACACGCAAGTGAGTTATTTGGTGCTTTTATTATGCGACGCATTTTAATGTTCCATGTTTAGACACGCGATGTAATGTGTTGTTGAATTACCCTTCTACGCATCCTAGGTCTCTTGTACGATCATGTCATAACTAGTTTACGAATCTGCAATGTTATCGGCTCTTGAACTATCTTGGCGCTTGTTTACCGAACAGTGTGTGAATGCTTTGTTGCACCCGAGCGACGCCCCGCCATTCCCAATTTAGGGACGCAACTGTACTAATTGGACCTTTGTGTGTGAACAATGCAACTGGTCATCAGAAGATTTTGTATGCGGGCGCTTCGTGAGCAGGGGCTTGTGCATGGTCAGGTGTCGAGCGGCTTGATCTCGACGATCCACGTTATAAGAGCCCTTGGATGTGCAAAACGTGTTGCACTCTCCTGGTAACTCAACCTCCGAATTCAGCGACATCAATATGCGTGCGGTTCCCCAACCGCTCATACGCACCGACACGAGGCTGGACCTTGCGCTCGATTTGAAACATAACCCGTCTCCTACGACACCACGAGCCAACGGGCTAGCTTGGTTGAGCCCACCAGACGAGAATACCGAGCCCAAACGGACGTTGAAGCGGACCGAGTCGCTTGGGAAAGCACGACCGGCCGGGCAAGGGAACACACTAGCACCAACAGTATCCATATGGGGAGAAGATTATGTCAAGACACGCGAGTTGGTGCGTTCACACAGGGACACTTTGAAGTCTGTGAGCGTGCCGGTGTTCAGTCAACACGAGGATGATAACAACGTGTGTTTGGACATTGGTAAGTGGCACGTTGATGTACTACAGGCGAGGGAGGGGCCCACTCTGGACTCCACCCGCTTGTGTTGAGAGTGCTCTGCCCTCGCCGTGCTTTGTTCGGTTTAATTGTTTTTTGGGCGTTTTTCTCACTTTGAACTTTCGCAATGGGTATTTGGGATTCAGGTGCTCTTGGAGTTGTACGAGAGGACGATGAGGGGTATGTCGGGTCGTATTTGGACGAGACACCCATGGTCAAGCCGCAGCCTGTGCTGTCGGAAATCATCCCGCACATCGAAATGCTCATCGAGGGCGGCCGACACCTCGAGCTCTGGGACGCAAAGCCAGAGTGCGTTTGTTTCCCCCTGTCTGTCGTCTGGCTATACTCACACGAAGCTGACGACACCGTTTGAGCAGTTTATGCGCGCGTGTGAACGGGTGCGTGAGCCTGAGTCGCAAAACAATGCGCACGATCGTCGATGGGCGCGCGGTGGAGATTGTCCTCCGAGGGATCGCCGTGACTGCCTCGACAGTGGAAAACCCTAGACGGTGTGAGAACAACCATTTCGACTCGGCCCATCCCGAGTGGCATGTCGGCGGGCTAAGTGGCGGGGAGCAGGTCCCTGGGCGTGCCGTGTGGTTTGGGAATGGGGCGACGGGGATTGCTCTGAATCCGGCCCGAGCGCGGATGGAGGAGTTCAACGTCCCATTCCACATTGACATCCCCATGGGGCTCATCCAGTCGCGCCGGGATCGAGTAATCGTCGTCGGGGCAAGTGCGATTTTTGGGTCGACGCATCGACCGGACGTAGTACGACGGGTCGAGACGGAGATTCTGCGGCTTACAGTATCGAACTTGCAGTCGAGCGACGCGCAGATTCCAATGTGGAGATAAGGGGGGCGGTATTTACGCAGCAATATGGTGGTGTGGATAACATATGATGTATTATTAGTTATGTATTGTTTCTGAATGTTGTTTTTCATTGAATATGGCATGTTTGTACTATGGATCAAGTTACTGACTTTATAAGTTATTAAATGTAAATCTCTGGAGACTTGTGCATGAGTTCGACGAGCTGGTCGATCACGTCGAGGTCTAGGGCATCTCCTTGTGGGAAGACTTCGGACGCGACGAGTCGCTGAGAGTCGACGACTTTGCCCAGAATTTCAACATAGGTGTCGCGTGCAGATTGAGACTACAAAACGCGTTTAGACTCAAAATGGCAAACGCGCGTGGAAGAAAACTTACTCCGGTCAGTTTAACCTCGACTTGCCCGCCATCGGATGTCTGTACAATGATGTTTTCGCCCTGCGTCTATTGTTTGTCGCGTCAAAAGCGGACTGGTGGCTTGAAAAGAAAGGCGAACCTTGATGACCTTGCATGTCAGGCGCACATGACGACCTACATACTGGGCCATACGTGCAGAGTTGATGCGGGGGTTGCCACTCTCCATAATAGTAAAGAAAGACCGACGATTGATGGCGCTCTTGAGATGCTGAACTTGGAAGCACCACCGCAATGTTGGTGGCTGAGTGGCGTATTTGCGCATGCATGCGCAAGTCCCATTTTTGGTGACGTTTGGCTGTTGCTGGTGTCAAAACCCCATCACAGCACCACTACTGAGTGTCTTTTGCGCCTCGTATACCTAATCCTAGGGCGTGCTACTGCTCTCAAATTATCTACTCCGGGTACTGCTGTGGTTCTACCTTTTTTTCGCCGGATTTGGGACTGGGAAACCGACAAACAGTTGTTGCTGTTGTTTCCTGCTCGTTTGACTGGCAAAAATGCCCGACTTTTCTCGCGACGACCGCATGCCTCCTATATCTCAGAGCTCTCTACCATCATCCTCGCATGCACCAAGTCAGCGAGAGCGCCGGTTCTCGGGTCCTAGTGATTCTGGTGCGAAATCTGCTCGCTACCCGGGCGTTTACCAGGTTTGTTGTGATGCTTTTGACTAAAATGCATGTCGCAAACTGACCACGGTTGTGCGATTCACGCTCTCAGCGTCCGTCGCATTCGGACTATTATCGAAGTTCATCACCGCCGCCTCAACCATACCGTTGGCCACCGCCCGTGCCACTTGATGAGCCTGTTCACCCACCCCCACACCCTGGTTACCGCAGAGAACACTGGGATTATAGGTATCGCGACGGCGCCGCTGGTCCGCCTCCACCACCTTTGCCATATCCGCCTGCCCGCACACCGTCTCCTTTTCCTGAGTGGGGAAGACCCTGGTCACCCCGACGTGGCCCTGACGAAAGTTGGTCCTCACGTCGCGACTGGGAAGAGCGCGAGAACGGCCAGATATACGCACCTGCCATGGGATGGGAGCGCCCACCGTCGCCTCCACCGCCTCCGCCCCCACCGCGAGACTGGCAGACAGGCCCGTGAGTTGTTTTCTTTGTACTTGCGCTGGCGTCTGTTTTTGGCGCCTGTCCCAGATGCGGTGTTTATTTGGATGTTGTTTTTTTGACACCTGTTTTGCTGCATTGCGGTGTGGTGCGAACAGATACGACCGTGCGGCCATTCCTGCGAATCCGCCACGAGGCTCGCCGCCGCTAATGCATGAAGCCGGATGGGGCCGAGAGTCTGTGCCGCACTTTGATCAGTACGAGCGGGACATGCGTGAGGACTGGATACGTCCCGACGACTATCCGGACGATCACTTCATGCCCGAGGGTCCATATGGGAACGAGCCTCATCCACCTTCGATGCCGTATGGTCCTCGGGCGAGAGGCAGGTCGTTTGCGCAAGAACGGCGCGCGAATCCGGCGCCGGCTGGTTACTCTCATCCCTCCGCTGCCCAGGCGTCTCCGAGAGGACCTGGACATGCTCCGCTCGACTCTGCGAACCGGAGACATTCTCAACATGACCGCCGGTTCAGTGGGGGCCCGGGATACTCTGGCGACGGACGACCGTTCGTTTCAAATAACCCACAGCGACGACAGTTCCAACACGGAAGAGGTTCATTCAACGACCCGAATCATTTACAAAGTCGTAGTGCAAAGCTTGTGCCGCGCGACCAACTGCTTGTGGCGAATACTTCGATCAAAGTTGAGGATAACGATGGACACCCTGTGACTACACCTACACCTGTGCCCATTACTTCCTCCTCTCCTGATAAAGGTGCATCGACTGGAAAGAGAGCTCGGACTGACTCCGTTGCAGCTGATGCTGAACCTGCGTCCCGACGACCGTCTCCATTTGCTAGTTCAGGCGCGACTGTTGCTGAGGCTGCTTCTGCTGTTCCGAGCCAAACGCAGTCTAGTGCTACCTTGCCAGCGCAAAAAAAGCCTCTTGTGACAGAGCCACCTACTAATGCTCAAGTCGAGGCCGACGTCAGCGTACCTCCTGAGACCCTGTCTGGTCAAGAACAGCGAGTATATGCGGAGCCGAACGACGTTTCTGAGCCAGCTAACGAGGTTGAGAGTTCTGCGCCTGCGCCTACTCAGTCTGATATACCTATGGAACCCGCTAAAGAGACAACTATGGGTGATGCATCTGCGGTTGTGGGCACCAGTATTCAGGGCGCTACTGCTGGCGAGACTGTGCCGGATATGGAACCTACCGCTTCTGTTTTATCTCGTCCACTTGCTGACGTCAACACGAATGCACCTACCCTGGCGGCTGATGCCTCTGCTACCAACGCCGGGGCTGGCGACGTGCAACAAGAGGTTATTTACGCAGACCCTCAGCTCCCGCTCTTGCAGTTTGAGTACCTCGAACTCTCAGACGACGACAACGATGACAACAAAGAGAATGCACCTCCATCTACTTTGCGCGATGCTATCCCACTCCGCCGACCTGACTTGAACAAGCTTGCGCTTGATGTTGAGTCTGTCTTGCAGGCAAACTTGAAGCTTGCCCCTCCTTCCACCGACCCACTCCCCGCTACTGAACCTGACCATCCGATCCTTGACGTCTTTGCTATGCCACCTCCCACCGACCAACATGAACTTAGTGAGCTACTATGTAGGGATTTTGCAGAGCGGGAGACGTATGTTGAGTCGAAAGTAGACGCGCTGGAGGACGAATATCTTACTCTCAACGACAAATGGTCGCAGCACTGCCTGAAACTAGACCGCCTAGCGGAGCAACGGCGCGTCAGGGACGCCGCAGCAGCCACGATGGCAGCTCTCAACGTCGTATCCGAGCCCGTAGCAGCGCAGACGCGCTCGACGCGGCGCAACCCAATCGTTAATGCGGGGGTGATGGCCGACGCTGTGCACTCGGACATGGAGATGGAGAAAGTGATGAACAACATGCGCGACGCGGCAGCGGTTGATCCTGACCTGCTTGCGCGGCCGAACTTGGCGCGAATTCCTGATATGGTCACGGTGATGGAGCCCGAGATGCTTCGATTCACGTTTGTGGATGAGAACGGTCAGGTGGACGATCCGCTTGAATTTTACGATTTCCGGGGGCGGGCGGCGGAGCACTGGACGGCGGAGGAGCGGGATATATTTATCGACCAACACCGAGTATTCAACAAGCGGTTCGACAAGATCGCGGAGCATTTGCCATACAAAACCACATCGCAGTGCGTGAAGTACTACTACTTGATGAAGAAGGTTCCCGCGTTCCGGGCGCAGGTCAAGCGTGGTCAACGGAGGAGACTTGGGCGAGGAGGACATCAGGGCAAGGCGAGCGCGCTCATGGCGGATATCGAGAAGGAGGAGGACGGAACAGGGCGCGACGACGAGTTCATTGCTACCCGACGATCAAGGCGGCATGCGGCAGCTGCCTCTTACGCTACGGCGGCGGCGTCTACACCCCCACCCGCATCCGCTGCGACCGAGGCGCCCAAACCTCGACGTTCACGCGTTGTCGAGCTGGCTCGAGCAGATTCGTACGAAACGGACCGTGGGGTCGGCACTGGGACCAACACCCCCATGTCGTTTGCGTCTGATTCGGACGTGGACGTGGAGGTACCGCATCCATCTGATTTGGACAATTTGCTCTCTTCGCAACCGCAACGCAAAGGTGGACCGGGGCGGGGCAGGCGGTGGGCATACAAGGGGGAGGTCGCAAATGGGAGCGGCGGATCCGTGCGTCTTGATGGAGCCGAGCCGTCGAAGAAGCGCCCTGCAACTACGAGCTACTGGACGGTCGCGGAGCGGACGAGGATGAAGCAGAACTTGCTCCGGCATGGGAGGGACTGGAATCAGATTGCGGAGGCATTGCAGACCAAGACGGCGATTCAGGCGAAGAATTATTATTTTAATAACCAGAAAGAGATGGCTGTTTTTGTAAGGGCTTGGGAGAAAGAGCAAGTCAAGGTGTGTTCTTAGTATGTACAACATGTAGTCTGATATTAATGGGTTTTATTTTGGGAAATCAGGGGGAGGGATCTGCTAAGGGCTCGGAGACTAGTGCGAGTGCGAGCGCGAGCGCGTCGCCTGCGTCAGCTACGAGGAAGGAAGAGCCTAAGCGAACCACAGGACCTGTAACAATTCAGCCTGCACCTGGCCAAACCTCTGCGAACGCCAACGCCGGATCGACGTCCGCATCGGGTAGCGGCCGAGGGAATGCGCACTATCCGAACGTCATTCCCCAAGGTTACGTCGTGAAACTACCAGATGCTTGGTTTGTGAAACCGGGCGACCCACTCCCACTCCTTCCTTACCCTACTGGTGCGGCTCCGGGGACGAAAACAGCGAGAGACAAAGCGCTGGCCCAGCCAGCTACCATTCCGACGCCGCCGCTTCCATTGCCTGGTCCAACGTTCCGGGCGTGGTCTGCGTCTGCTGCGCCTCCTCCCCCGCCCATAGGATATGCGTTTGGGTCTTTTCCAGGAGTAGCGGGGCCGAGTGTGATCAAGAATGGACCGTTGCCGGGCCCGAGCCCGAATGTACCCAGGCCGAACACAAACGCTAAAGCTGGTGCAAGCGGGAGTGCGCCCAGGGTGAACCCCGCAGTTGGTGCGCCGCGAGCAGGTCCGGTCCCGGGTCCAGGTGCGAGTGCGGTTGCAGCTGCAGGTACGGGCGGAGTGCAGCGCGGAAATCCGAACCACTATCCAGGACCGATGCGGTACCAGCCATACCCCGTCACAGCGGCGAGCGCAAATGCGGGCGGAATAGGAAAAGGCAAAGCTCCAGCACCGCATGTGGTACCCCAGAAGAGCGTTACGAGCCCCGCAGTAAAGCCCGCTGGTGCTGTTGGGTCGGGTGTGGTTACTGGAGGGTCGCCAAAGGGTTCGCTGCCGAGGACAAGCTCGGGACAGTTTGCGTCATGGACCGGAGAAGGAAAAGGGAAGAAGCAGGCGTAGAGGTGTAATATTGGCCTGGGTTGGATTTGGATTTTTTTACCATATGCATTTTATGCTGTCGATACATTTACATGATTGTATAATTATGGAACGGTACTAGTACATTTGTACGGACAGCGAATGAGACACGACAGCGGACTAGCGACGTCCTTCAACGAGGATGATGTGATATCCAAAGTTTGTCTTTACGAGTGGAGAAAGGATAGGTTTGTCGAGTGTGCTTGGGGTAAGAGCAAAGGCTGCGTCTTGGAAGGTGCCGACCATTGAGCCACGAGTCATCCAGCCCAAACTTCCACCGGCTATGAGTCGAAGTGAGTAATATTGGACCACATGAGTCAATAGGAAACTTACCTTTCGCCTTGTCCTCGCTATACTCCTGCGGGAAAATGAGAGTGTGACTAGGGCGCTAGCGACAAACTCACCTGGGCGACCTTATCGAAACGCTGTCCTTCCTGAATCTTCTCCAGTGCTTCCAACGCGCGCGACTGCTTCTCACAAAGGATATGCCGGACTTGAACAGCAGTAGCTGCCTTGAGCTGAGGGGATGTGAGTACGTAATAAAACAAATATAGAAATAAATGTAACTAACCTTGGAGTCACCAGCAGACTTGTCTCCTCCCTTGTCTGCAGACTTCTTGTCTCCTGCCTTCTTTTCCGCCGGCTTCTTGTCTCCGCCTTTCTTCCCAGCGGCTTTCTTGGGCGGCATGGTGGCCAATAGGGGATGCTGCGTTGGCGTGATTGGTCAGCCCGTATGAGTCCTATGATGATATAATACCCGTGCGGCGATCAGGGTCCCCAAATTTTGGATCCGAGACGTGTCGACGTCGCGCACGATGCCCTCGGACAAGATCACCCGTATTGCGATCATCGAGCCGAACAAGTGTCGGCCAAAGCGATGTGCCCAAGAATGCAAAAAGGTGAGCTTAAGCTGCTTGGTTTGGGGTAAATGCGCTGACAATGCCACAGTCATGTCCAGTTGTCAAGATGGGTTAGTAGGAACTTGTGGCGGGCACGGAATATGTGTGCTGATGGACTTGTAGGCAAGCTGTGTATTGAGGTGAAGCCCACGGACAAGATTGCGTTTCTGTCCGAGGTCTTGTGCATTGGTTGTGGTATTTGCGTCAAAAAGTGAGCTGGATGGATTATGACGTGCTTGCAGCCACTGACCCTGCTCAGATGTCCGTTTGAGGCGATCACAATCATCAACCTGCCCACCAATCTCGACTCTGAAGTCACCCACCGATACACCGCCAACTCCTTTAAACTCCACAGGTTACCTACCCCTCGCCCCGGCCAGGTCCTTGGGCTCGTCGGGACAAACGGTATCGGCAAGAGCACTGCGCTCAAGATCTTAGCCGGGAAGCTCAAGCCCAACCTGGGCAGGTACGATGTGCGTTCTGCCCTGCTATTGCTGCACAGGCTCTCATATTTTTGTAGGACCCCCCGGATTGGGAGGAGATCTTGAAGTACTTCCGTGGCTCGGAGCTGCAGAATTACTTCACAAAGGTCCTGGAGGATAACATCAAGGCTCTCATTAAGCCTCAATATGTCGACCAGATCCCGCGTATGATCAAGGGCAAGCTTTCGGTGTCCCAGATGCTCGACTCGAAGCTCGAGCGTGACAACAAGGATGAGATGTGCCGCGTCCTTGAGCTCAATAACGTTCTTGAGCGTGAAGTATCCCAGCTCAGTGGTGGAGAGCTTCAACGATTCGCCATCGCCATGTCATGTATCCAGAAAGCAGACGTGTACGTTCTGCTCTTTTATTTCTGCCTGTATGCGACTAACTTGGCCACAGATACATGTTCGATGAACCCTCGAGTTATCTGGATATCCGTCAACGTCTCCAAGCCGCCAAAACCATCCGCGACCTCCTCACTCATGATAACTACGTCATCGCTGTCGAACACGATCTGTCTGTACTCGACTATCTCTCGGATTATGTGTGCTGTCTGTACGGCAAACCCTCCATCTACGGTGTTGTGACGATGCCATACTCTGTCCGCGAGGGAATCAATATCTTCCTGGACGGGTTCATCCCGACCGAGAACTTGCGGTTCCGCGAAGAGTCACTATCGTTCAAGATGATGGAGAACGCGGAGGAGCTCCTACTCGACAAGACGAGGCATTATTCGTACCCCTCGATGACAAAGACGCTCGGGTCGTTCAAGCTGACCGTCGAATCGGGCGACTTTACCGATTCCGAGATCATCGTCATGCTTGGCGAGAACGGTACGGGCAAAACGACTTTCGTCAGGTTACTTGCTGGAGAAGCGCCTGATGAGGAATCGAGCACGATGGCGATGAACGTTTCGCTCAAGCCGCAAAAGATCGCGCCCAAGTTCCCTGGTACGGTCCGATTGCTGCTGTTGAAGCAGATCAAGGCTGCGTTTATGCACCCGCAGTTCAACACGGACGTGATCAAGCCGATGCAGATTGAGACTATTATGGATCAGGAGGTGCAGACGTTGTCTGGAGGAGAGTTGCAGAGGGTGGCTATTGTGCTTGCGCTGGGCAAGCCGGCGGATGTGTATTTGCTTGATGAGCCGTCGTCGTTCTTGGATTCGGAGCAGCGTATTATTGCGAGCAAGGTTATCAAGCGGTGAGTCTCCTAGTCGCTAGTTATGCGGTGGCGCTCTGAAAGGTTCTTGGATAGATATATCTTGCACGCGAAGCGGACGGCATTCATCATCGAGCACGATTTCATTATGGCTACATATCTTGCGGACCGTGTTATTGTGTTTGGAGGCCAGCCAGCGATTGCGGCTACTGCTACACCGTGCGTTTTGTATACCCTCCACCTAATTTATGTGGTTTTGCTGACAGCTCAATCATCTGTAGACCGCAGTCGCTTTTGACTGGAATGAACCGATTCTTGGCGTCGCTAGAGATTACATTCCGACGTGATCCTACGAACTATCGACCGAGGATTAACAAGATGAATAGTGTGAAGGACAAGGAGCAGAAATGTAAGTCTCCTTGCTTTTATCATTTGCTTATGGGTATTGGTATTCATGCGAATCTCTCTAGTGTCCGGCAACTACTTTTTCCTGGAGGACTGAGCACCTGGCGAGGATATTTAGACGGACACAGCAGGCCGAGGGTGGCAGGGTGGGAAGGCATGACATGATATGTATCGATGGGCTGGTGCTTTGTCTTGAATGAGCAATATGTATTCACTTGAAGCATTTGTCTTTGAAATATTTGCAGATAAATTTGTTTGGCCAAACGTTGCAAACTTCCTACTAGATAACTACTTCAAGTGAACTCTCCACCATTCAACCAGCAAATCCTCCCCGTGCCATCTTCTTGTCATGACCTCGTTTGCGATCATGGTTCCCTTGGCGCGCTTTGTTCTTGTCCTTGTTTGCACGGTCCCGGGTTGAGTCTCCGCCTCCGCCTCCTCCACTGCTACCTTCCCCTCCGCCTCCGCCTCCTCCCCGGCCGCCACCGCCACCGCCCCTTCCGCCGCCACCTCCACGTCCCCGTGGACCACCTCGTCCACGATTTCCTAGTGGAATATATAATCAATTTAGAGCTTATAGAAAGATGGGGAGAAGTCGGGACCGACCTCTTGGAGCATCGAACTGGGGAGCTGGGGGAAGCATGGGCTGGTTTCCCTTGAATTCATGTTTCTCTCGGATTTTAGATTGACGGCGGGGCTACGAAGATGTTAGACAACATGAGAGACAGGAAGTGTGAAGGGCGTACGTCTCGTTCAAGCATGGATCTCCAGCCCTCGATCTGTTCGTCTGACCAGCCTGTCTTGGCCTTGAGATCTGTGCGAGCTTGGGACCTTCGAGTGTTGGCATCTCGTTCGAATACTACAAATGTACACGAAGATGAATTGTGTTAGACGTATATTTATAATAAAGCAGATATGCGTGCCTTTGGCATCAGATATCCAAGCAAGCTCCAACGCAGTCTCTCCTTCGTCGCCATCTCCCTCTTTCTCACTATCGCTCTCGCTGCTTGCCTCTCCGTCGTTAACACCCGCGCCTCCACCACCCCCATACGCTTCATCTTCATCGTCAAAGAACCCAAAAGCAGTTGGCTTCTGTTTGTCCTCATCTGAGTTCCATTCAGAGTCGGGATCTGAAACCTCGGCCGCACGGCGCAGGATATCTGCTTTTTGAGCTTCAATAAAAGCTTTATCTCGAAGGACTGTGTCTGCGTTTTCGGAGCTAATGGAGCGTGAGTACATGCGTACGCACGAAAGAGTGGCAGGTGGCGCACCGTTTTTTGCCGATACGCATCCGCGAAACGTCCATTTCCTCCTCATCGAATACGTTGCGCCGTTCAGGTAGCACAGACACCTTTGGTTGAATAGGAGCAGGGGCGGGAGTAGGTTCGGGAGCAGGGGCGTCCAGCGATTCGCCCTCAAGGAGTGCACTGATGACCGCCTCTGCTGAGTGTGCGAAGCGCGGGAGCTGGAGTGCAGCACGGATAGTGTGGGGGTCTTGATCTGGGAGTATATCAAGTACTTGGGTGACGAGCGAGTCGAGGACTGGGTCATGCGCTGGTTCGGGCTGAGTTGACTGGTGAGTGAGTGAAGGGAGCCAAAGGGAGGAAGAAGGACATACGTCAACAGTCTGTTTCCCTTTCCCTTTGTTTGTTTGGGGTGCAGGTGTCGGTATCGGTATGGATTTCGCAGGTGGTAGGAAAGTTAGAATGCCTATATCACTTTTCGAGGTGATAGGGCTGAGCTGCGCAGCAAGAACTTGTAGGCGGGCGTCATTTGTTGGAATAGAGTCCTTAAACATGGCTACAAGATCCTCCACACGGTTCATATCGTCGCTCAAGCTCATGTTCAAAAACGGCGTAGGACCCTCCGAATGAAGTCGTTTGTTGGGTACTTCGAGTACCTCAAATACAATCTCCAGCGCACGCTCAGGAGAGCCAAGCACGAGCGAATGTAAGAGCGCACTGTACGAGTCGAGGAGGCTAATTTTGGTCTCCAGCCACGCGGGTTCGAAGCCAGGTCGCGGGCCGGTTGGATGAATCCCTCCAAGTGTGTTTGCGAGATGCGGTAAGACCACTTGGTAGCATCCGGGTAGGGCTTTGATGAACGACGAATCTTGGGCGAACAAGGTCACGACCTCGTCCCCACAGTTCATAATGCACGAAAGGGTATGTATCACCTCACGAAGTTCGATCATATCTGGATGTTTCGGCATAAGAGCGGAACTGAGCGCGGGAATCACATTGGACGTAAACTCGGCTGCGCGAGTAGAATCAGACAGCACATCGCGGAATATGGACCGTAGAGTGCTAGTATTTTGGGGGGAGTAAGCGACTGCTAGATCGACAAGCAACGCAGCTGGCAGAGCGTGTTGGCGAGAAGCCAGCGAGCTGGCGAGGTGCAGGGTAGACTTTCTAATTGCTCGTTCCGAATCTGAAAGATTTTCGATGTGTAAATCACTGGATTCCGCACTAATCTGCGCGAGTTTGTGTCGGGCAACATCCCCCAGGTAGCTTGTCAAGAAGCCGATGACGGGCTGCGTTTCCAGACCTTTGCTAGATCTGGTGGCTGCCTGCAGAACAAATCCAAGTTTCCAAGCAACATTGCCAGTGATTACATTGAATCTCTCAGCTGGCACAGCGTCTTTAAGTTCATATATAGGAAAAGCAGGAAGAGTATCCGTAGCCATCACGATGGTCAAGTGTAAGATACAATTGATTTCTGATCCAAATAATTCGCGCCTGGTCAATTGGCAATTCACACCGTATGTCTGCCTCCACCACATCTCCTCCCCCCACTCCCGCACCCTCATATCCTCATGACAAGGGACGTTTTAAAATAATTCTTGCTTACTGGGCGGTTCTGCTTGTATCCCTGCCTGTGTGGTGGGTGTTAACCACAGTCGAGAGGTTGCCGCTACCAGGTGCTCAAGTCAAGGAGGCTAGCTCGAGAGCAGTGAGTTTGGTTTTTAGCGCAGCTCAACTGATATTGATTTGTCAAATAAATGGCTAGCTTCATATACCCATAGACGTGAATGTACACGTTCTTGACGGATTATGTGACGCGACAACATTGGCAGCCAAGGTCCAGATTGGCTGGGACAGGAGTCGTAGAGCAGACGAAAAGGACATATGGAGTGCACTAGACGTTCGAATCGGCGCATTAGGCTCGCATCGCGTACGAGATTTATGCTCTGACAATGAAAATTAGCTAACGCGTAGTTCAGTCAGACAGGTCGGGCGCCACGTACCGTGTTGTAGTTCGTCAAGGGTATGATGATGACCCCGTGGTTATCCACACCCGTTCTTTTGAAGCTTACAGTAGAAGTGGATGCGATGGTGAGTCCTTATCTATCCTCACGTGTAACGCTGTACTCACAGAATTCCTAGAGGGACTTGTCCGCAAGGTCGTAACTTCATTACAAGAGCTACTGACGCCACCAACGCAAAGCACAGAACTTCGAGTAGCTCAATATGCACCACGGTATCGAGTTGCTTTTACCTTGCTTAACGAAGATGCTGCATATGGCGGGGCTGTTGCTGGTTGGGAGATCGAGAAAGCCATCACAGGTATGAATAGCGTGTTATTCCTTCATATTTTTGAACTAAGCTTGTTCCATAGACTATCTGCGACCCACTCTGGCTGAACTTGGTGCTCTACACAATTTTACTATTGAAAGCCAGGTGCAGTTCTACGCGCCTCTAACGACAGAACCTATCGAGATGCAAGATGGCTTCGCACTCAACCAGGAGCAACTCACGATTTTCGTTAATTCGGCAGAATGGACCTTGTGTAAGTTAGATGCTTGATTAATTCCGAGTTTTTTCTTCCTCTGACTTTATAATAGCGTCGAGCGTTTCAAACGACCCTGTTCTCCATTTTCTACTCTTCGTCCCATCTCTCGAAAGGAGGCCCTTGTATATCCAAGATGCCCAAGGTCAGTTGCTTTGCCAACCCCTCTTTTCAACCACTAACTTAAAACAATAGGTTCTATCTCCCAGTTCAACTCATTCCTAGTACCTCAATGGGGTGGTATAGCCATATTAAACCCCACAACTGAAGGAACAGCCAATCTAGTCTTAACCTCCCAAGATCTCAAGCCGATATTCTACCTGTTCCGCAAGCAGCTAGAAGGATTACTTGGTGTGCCTGCTCTCCCTGCGACAGCCGCCGTCGAACTTGATACCGCCAGCTCACCTCAAGAGACGCTTTCTGGCTGGCAACTTGACTCCTTATTAAGGCGACGTGCTCTTGAAAATGTTCGAGGAAGTGTCCAAGCGTTAGCCAGCATCGTTGGACTTGTTGACCGAATCGAGAACATGCCAGTTGGACAGAATGTGAGGAACGATGTCTTGAGTGCATTGGAGGAGCTGGCGCAGGTGTGTGAAGAGATTATCGTATCAATCTAAGCATGCTCACTGCTCCACTAGACACACAACACCACCCATCCTATCCAAACCCTCGCCCATTCCGCACGTTCTTTGTTACTCTCCAGCCGGGCATTCTTCAACCCTGATATGGTTGGGCTATTATACTTTCCCGCAGAACACAAGTACGCGGTATACACGCCGCTATTTGCGCCCATCGCTGTGCCGCTCATCGTCTCGGTGCTCAGGGAGCTGAAGGCCAGACGTAAGGCTGCTGTTATGACAGGAGGGTCGAGACCAAAGGTTGAATGACGATCGGAGATTGGGTTAATTTAGTTGGAGATACGATTCGGCGCAGTGCGGGGTGAGCGATTCGATTGACCTGATGCGACTAGCTTTGGCATGTGGTGATGCGAGATAGTCCACTTCTCATTGGCCATGCCGAGACCGTTCCAATCCGATGAAGTCTATTCTGCTCCTGCGTGTGTGTTTGTTCACGGCCTCCAAACATTGTTACAAGATGGCCGAACGTCGATGTTTGATACGCGCGGCAGCGGGGCAGCATCGATAGAGCCTCATTCTGCGAGAGCCGCGGCCTACGGGGTGTGTGGCGGAGATGACAGGCTAATGTTCCATGCTTTAGACTAAGGGGTCGCGAGCACGGATTTCCCACTGATGGTTCCAAGTGAAATTCTGAGAGGCACGTGGGGTGCGTTAGGAGGCATCGCTGCATCTGCTTCCGTCTTATAGCGCAAGGGCGGCTCCTCGCATCAACAATGCTGAGGTATGCTAGTGGCACCTAGGCTACCGATCGTTGCATCTAAGCCAGGTATATAAGGGCGACTAGCTAGGCTCCTTGCACCACAGAACGATCTAAGCAACTACTACCCACTCACTCATATCTTCCCCGCACTTATCTTATCATGGCTGCTGCTATCTCGCGCTCTAGGTCTGGGAGGGAAGGCCATCGACGACAGCCTTCGGCAAGCTCAGTGCGTTCTGCATCGAACCACCTTAGCCCACCATATGCGAACTCTGGGTCCGCGCTGGAGCTCGGCGAGCTGGATGCGGAATGGGCTGCCTTGGATATCTCGCGTGAGTGTAACTAGCCGCCCTTATTTCGCAAGGACTGAGTACTAACAGACATGTCCCCATAGAACTGATCGAGCCGATTACTGAGGTTGAGGCTAGCATATCTGTCGAACGAGCGTGTGAGGTACAGGATCGTGTCCCTGATTTCAAGTTACTCTCTCTAACAGTCACTCACCACACCAGGTACTATTGGAAAAGCAAGAATGGTACGTCGCCGTCATGTCCAAGTCGGCAGGTGCACAAGCAGTATGCACAGGCTTATTCGATGTGAGTAGTTTCAACCATTATACACTATCAGCTATTACTAATCTACGCCGTGCACACCAGTTTGGAGATGCAAATGCATATATGCATCTCGCAGTGACAGCAAACAATCTCACCGTAGAAGACATGCAAAACGACCGCATATCGCAAATTGTATCGAGCGCTCGGCTTCGGAAAGAGGTCCCCGTTGAGCTCGCTTGCAGTAAGCCTCGTCCGCATCTTGCCCTCGGACATTGTTCCCGACTAATAGAGACGCCCATAGACCTTTCGGAAAAGAACCCACTAGTCATGCTTCGCAACGATGCGTCACTGACAACTCTACTGGAGATATTTTCTCGGGGCACACACCGTGTTCTTGTTGAGGGTCCCGACCAGCAGTTGCAAGGCATAATCACCGATAGTGCCCTCGTGAAATACTTCGCGAGTAACGTGCGTACATAACATGCAGCCCCTGCTGGGAATCGCCTAACATGAGTCTGAACATAGCACGACACAATAACTACATCACCTGTAATCAGCCAAGCTCTTGCAAGTTCGCTGATCGATCTCGGTGTAATCACACCTCCGCCCATCGTCTCGGCGTCTCCCGATTCCACAGTATTGGACGCTATGACTCTGATGTCTCGGGAGGGTGTAAACTCAATTGCAGTATTTGACCCAGATGTGGGGGTTTTGATCTCTGCAGTGACTGTCACTGATATCGGACAACTCGTAATCCCAAGCGAGTCCAAGAGCGTGTTGACGATGAAGCTTGCAGCGTTTGTCTCGGAAATCAAGGTGAGATTAATCGCTTGAATTGTGATACGGATGACTTAAGGTTGGTGGGTGGTATGCGCAGAATCCACATGGTATGATTGATGGTGAAGATAGGTATCCCGGTGCGAGCTTTCGACCCTTCAACCCAAAAGTGCCCTAAACTAAGCGGCACTTTTCTTTTAAGTGTATAGCGTGATGCCAACTAGCACCCTTGGATACACAATCGAAAAGCTCCTCGCGAGTAAGTAGCTCCCGGAATCTGCCGTATTTTGAGCTACGCCCTAAAGGTTCTCTAGCCAAAGTGCATCGTGTCTTTGTTGCAGAAGAGCCAGAGCCGAATTCCCCACATGGCTTTGGTCAAGGAAATTTGAAAGGCGTGGTTTCAGTCATAGATAGTGAGTTGCATTTTTTATCCTTTCCTTCCTCGCCCTAACATACACTTCTGTAGTCTTGGCTGTATTCGCACGTCGTCTTGGTATTGACGCATATCCAGGACTCATGCGTGACCGTCGTCGACGCAGGAGCTCCGCCTCGGTATCCTCCGCATCTACTAAATCGCATCCAAACTCGAACTCTTTACGCCGCAATAGTAGCATAGGACAGCCACCGGTCGCAGGTTCTCCGAGAATGATTCCTTGAATTAACTCCGGCGTTGAATCACAGAAAGCTCTGTTCCCAGAACCAGATGATTTTTTGTACAATCCAAAAGTTTCGGTACGCTGAATTTGGGTACCATAGTCCCTCCGGGCTTACCTTGATTCAATCTAAATGTACTCTTGTAAAATTAGGCTTTGCGCTACGTGCGTGGTTCTGTCGTGTCATTTTTCCAACTAAATCATCGTTAACCCAGAAATCTTGGATTGTCAGAGGGAGATCGTGAGTGGTTTAAACGCAATGGCGCGCATACATACACATGGTACACAACTAGGAAAACATGTCCAAATCTTGCTGATATTTCTATCCAGGCAAATCTAAAATGTACCTCTATCTCTTTGAATTCTGATATTTGTTGTAATACAAATATTTTAAACGATAGCAAGAACTTGCAGGCACAGCAAAGTAAAATAACACCAAAAGCGAGTCGTACCAGTCTCCCTGGCTAGAAATAAATTAGAAAACGACAGCAGCTTCCGAAAAGCAGAACGAACCAGATGTTGCCGAGGTTAGATAGAACACGAGTTCGGTCCCAGGACAATCGGGCACCCCACTCGGAGGACCGACTAGCTCGCCAGTCGGCGACTCCGCCCCAAGGTGCCCGCCCCATCCCAATCCGAGTTCAGTCTAGTCGGGTTCAGACCCAGGCTCGACCAAGCGCCTCGCACAAACCCCAGAGCCATTCTCGCATCCCAGCAGACGGCAAATTGCAAGAGATGCAATCGCCGCTCTGCCCCAGGATGCGAGACCCAGCTCGATGTCGCACACGCTTCTTGGGAGACTTCAGCTCGAGAGGTACGAGAGATAGTGCCGCGGACTCGGGCTGAAGGAGCAAGTAGTTAGAGTCAGGGGTATTAGCGAAAGAGAGGTCGCCAACCTAATGTAGAGCCATGTATGCACAAAACTCATTGAGCGACTAGGGGCGAGGGTGAAACAGCAATGATCTGAGTGAGGGGTCAACTTCAAGGGAGCAGAGCCAAGACAGGAGCGACTTACTCGTCGAGGACGATGGGTAGACTCCAAGAGGAGCTTCAACGGGTAGTGTTCATAGTAGGGGACGACGGCGATGCGAGTAGCAAAGACACGAGCTGAGAGTGAGAGTCGAGAGGGGTGGTTGTGGTTGTGGTTGAAAGTACCACTCCGTCCCCCCGTGGGCTCTTTTTATACCCTTTCCCTCGCCTCTTAGGGAAAACCTCTCGCAAACAGCCACGCAACTAAAGTCACATGTGTCTTTTGCCCTCGCTCAGCGCGAATGCCCGCGGTAACAAAAGTCACGCAAAGACGTACCAG
>MU132141.1:627007-753966 GCA_015039395.1 Ceratobasidium sp. AG-I | reverse complement strand
CTGGTACGTCTTTGCGTGACTTTTGTTACCGCGGGCATTCGCGCTGAGCGAGGGCAAAAGACACATGTGACTTTAGTTGCGTGGCTGTTTGCGAGAGGTTTTCCCTAAGAGGCGAGGGAAAGGGTATAAAAAGTGCCCACGGGGGGACGGAGTGGTACTTTCAACCACAACCACAACCACCCCTCTCGACTCTCACTCTCAGCTCGTGTCTTTGCTACTCGCATCGCCGTCGTCCCCTACTATGAACACTACCCGTTGAAGCTCCTCTTGGAGTCTACCTATCGTCCTCGACGAGTAAGTCGCTCCTGTCTTGGCTCTGCTCCCTTGAAGTTGACCCCTCACTCAGATCATTGCTGTTTCACCCTCGCCCCTAGTCGCTCAATGAGTTTTGTGCATACATGGCTCTACGTTAGGTTGGCGACCTCTCTTTTGCTAATACCCCTGACTCTAACTACTTGCTCCTTCAGCCCGAGTCCGCGGCACTATCTCTCGTACCTCTCGAGCTGAAGTCTCCCAAGAAGCGTGTGCGACATCGAGCTGGGTCTCGCATCCTGGGGCAGAGCGGCGATTGCATCTCTTGCAATTTGCCGTCTGCTGGGATGCGAGAATGGCTCTGGGGTTTGTGCGAGGCGCTTGGTCGAGCCTGGGTCTGAACCCGACTAGACTGAACTCGGATTGGGATGGGGCGGGCACCTTGGGGCGGAGTCGCCGACTGGCGAGCTAGTCGGTCCTCCGAGTGGGGTGCCCGATTGTCCTGGAACCGAGTCTTACGAGCGCTGTAATACCTGTTTCTCGTTCCATTCCAATTACTATTGTCCAAGAAATCATAACAAGTTACAGCCTCGTTTTGTTCTCCCGATTTGCTTGGGTACCGTTTGAATCAAAACAAACAACTTTACCGCTGGAGGAGGGGGGAGGGACAAATAAATGATATATACCGTAAGAGCCGTCCACTCTGGGCGCACTGCGTTCACGCAACCCTACGGGTCCCTCACAACTGCTAGCAATTTGGATCAATTTATTTTTAGACGACATACACGCAGCTCTATGAAGATCATTGTGAGGTTATACACTGCTAGCAACGGAGCCTTCTTTCTCCCTCCGTTCTCCTGCTGTGATAACGTCCATCTCGACAGCCAAGCTTGTCCTTGGCTCTAAGTTAGCCGATGGCTCAGTGTGCTTGAGTATTTCCATGTCTGAAAGCTTGAGTAGTGATATAACGACCGATATGATTGCCATTCCGAAACACACTGTTCACGCGAATATCAGTAAAACAAAAAGCAAAAGAGAAGAAGAACAGGATCTCACCCCATGCTGCTGCACGATACCCGGGCATAAGAATGTGTGGACCAGTCATATCCGATACGTTTTCACGCTTGGCAACAAGGCGTTGGATACCTGTTGACACGGCGGACGTTACAGCCAATCCCACAGAGGTCCCGACCTATGCAACACGCTCAGCTTCAGTTTCTCTTAGTATTGAAATATGGGAGCGCACCCTAGTTACTACGTTGAAGAGTGCCCCAGCTAGGGCTTGGTTGTGGATGTCTACCCCGTTGCAGATGTGTAGGTTCAAGACGGAGTAGCATAGATCTGGGCCAGGGAGAAGGAGCAGGAAGGGAAGGCTCATCGCCCAGTAGCTCACGTTCACCTTTATAAGAGCGAAGAGTAGAGCCGCCGCCTTGAGTAGTGCAAATTAAACTTAGATTGGGCTCAATAGCAAAGATGTATGCGGAGATGCTCACCACACTAAGCACCAGACCAATCAGGATGAGAATCTGTGGGCGAACGCGATTCATAAGCAAACCGGAAAGGATGTTTAGCTAAACCAACATTGTCAGTTAACTAAAAAGCTACTTATTGGTTAGAACCTACAGTCATCCCAGACATGGCGAGGGGCAGGAAGCTGAGAGAGGTCTGCAGTGGTGACAAAAGCTGTACCGACTGGAAGCTGAAACAGATTGGGTTAGTCCACAGACTGCCCAGCTCGCTTGTCAAAGACTCACAATAATGTAGCATAATAGTTCAGGGCATTGAAGCTCCACCAAGCTGTAAAGACCTAGATTTGACGGGTCAGACAACCTGCCTTGAATCATTATTAACTAGAAATCACTCACCACGCCAAGCAAAGGCCCGAACCTCGGCGCACGGAATATAGACAACGGTACTAAGACTGATTTTCCAGCTCTTTCGCGTCGTCGCTCCCACTCGACAAATCCAACAAGGCAAATTACCGACACCGACAGGAGACTAGGGATGTAGGGGGTTCGCCAACCTCGGGGAGCAGATTCAGCGCCGCTAAAATGACTGTCAGTGATGTCTCTGAAAATGGCTGAAAGACTATGAACGCACGCTAGAGAGAAAGTGAAGAGACCGAGACCAGTGGTGCTCAGAGCGGCGCCCACCCAGTCAATCCGCTTGAGACGTTTGACCATTATCCTAAAGTTCGCGTTTTGCTCGCCCTCAGGACTAGCCTGGTTGGGCGGCAAACAGAACCAAGCCATGACCGTGAAAATCGCGCCTAACGCTGCCTGCACCCAAAATAGTGAACGCCATCCGACGGGCGATTGGCATAGTATTCCGCCAATGACGAGACCACCAATATAACCGAGCGGCTGTGCCCCGCCAAGAACTGAAAGATGGCGTATAAGCATGGAACGAGATCCGTAGTATAGTGTGGGAACGTACTAGCAAATGCCTTTTCTTTCGACCGGCCGACAAAGCGCGCGCCGAAAAGACCAACTGCAGCTGGCGTGTTGGCCGCTGGGCCCATTCCGAGAAGAGCCATTAAGATAATCAGAATCGTTTTTGAGGGAGCAAAAGCCGTAGCAAGGCTGAATGCCGCAAACCAGCCAGTGCCAGCAAGAAAGAGAAGTCGTCGGCCTAGAATGTCCGCTAACCGACCAGAGAGCAGGAGAAAGCAGCCGTATGTCAGAGAGTATACTGAGACTGGCCATTGCAGGTCGCTCTCGAGATTGGTTCGTCAAAAACTGAAACTGACAAGCACATAAAGGCGCGAAGTACCTGAGGAATTGCAAGCTCTTTTTGGATGGATGGAAGTGCTACAGTCATACATCCTGATTGGAATGTCTGGCGCATATAATGTTGTTAGGACAAACTTGTGCCTCAAGTTGGGACGCCTACATTCAGTAGTGTTGCCCCACTAACGGACAAGACCATGAGAGCAGTTTGGACGTTTGACGACATGTCGAACAGCCTCTGAGAGAGAAGGGGGAGGCAAGAAGAGGAAGCTGGAGAGCAGAATCACGACGCAGATTCATCTTGAGGACGCTCCAGGCCGAAAATATCCGGGTGACTCGCTTACAATTTGACTTTGGGATTTGACTTTGTTAGATTTTCTGAAATCCGAGTTTGAAATTCGTTTCAGGGTTCGATGCTCAAACACCTTGATCGCTTTCGTGTCTTGTTCTTGTCCGCCATGGCGCGACGTCTGCTATGTTCGCCGACTGTTGCAGTGCTTTTTATCCTTAACATCGTAACCATTGCCCTTCTCATATCTAACGAGGTTGCTCGAAATGCTATTGTCGACCAGCTCGTTGCTACGGACTTGCTCTCCGACAAATGGGCTAACAGTCATTATCCCAACTTCGACTCAGATCTTGACTTGCAAAAACCTCCCGCACCAAAGTACGTCACGCGCACAAAGCTAGTACATGATACACAAACTGTATTTGCGACTACTACTGCGACGGCCATCCAAACCGTAACTGCGACAACCACCGTGACGAGTGTGGAGACAGTGATAGCATCCAAAGCTCAAGGGCTACCAGGTTTCTGCGATGAGTGCGGTCCAGAAGATCAGATGTGCAAGCGATATGGGTATGCATTATGCTCGGTTGGCTTTGGAATGCAGCTAAGGACACAATTGTGGGTTTCAGCCAGCATAATCTCGAGCGCTCCCGGGCGTATGAGGGCCCAAACACGCGACTTAGGCGTGTTTTGCAGAAGGCTGCTGATGGGCAGCCCATTAATATCGGTGTCCTTGGAGGGTCAGGTGTGTGCTGTATCCTGTTGATAGCTTTTCGGCTAAAGCAGTGTTGCTATTCGTAGTTACCGCTGGACATGGTGTCGTGCATCCAGAATATTGGACTGACGTTTTCTTTGATTGGTGGAATACTACCTTCCCGTAAGCAGTTCTCCATGTCTCATTACTAGTAGTCTAATGTTAAATCGACAGGAATGAGAAGAATGTTTTCATCAATGGTGCTGTCCCTGCTACGACAACCGAGTACTATTCAGTATGCGCTCTCGAACACATAGGTACGACCCTTGCCCAATGTTGAGTGCAGTGAACTGAACTAACATTTTAGATGAGGACGTCGACCTAGTCATTCTTGAGATGGCAATCAATGACCAAAGGCAAGTGTTCAACCGTCGTCTATCCTTGTGTACTAACATCCATTCAGGATTGATTTGTTCGCACAAACGTATGAATGGCTTATTCGGATGCTCTTGTCTTTGCCCAATAAGCCAGCCGTTATCAACGCCCAAATCATGGCTCTAAGCTTCGATACTATTACAATGGGCGGTGATCTTCACACAGGTACGTACCCCTAATGATCAGGTTGCCACGAAACTAACGTTATGTCAGGCGTGGCCGAATATTACGATATCCCTACTGTCAGCCTCCGTAACGTCGCCCTGTACCATGTTCTCGAAAACGCCCATCTAGATAGGGACATGTTCCATCGTTTACCACCGTTTAAGCCCGAGAGCGAGGCGGACCTCCGACACGTATGTAACACAGTTACTGGTACGCTCGCTAGCACAGCATAGCTAACATGTGCTGGACTTTGTAGATAAACCGCGTCGGACATAAGATGCTGGCCGACCTGCTGATTGCTTATATGCAGCGCCAGATTTGCGCCCAAGCAATGTTAAAGCGGGACCCATCTCCATTGAACTTTCAGCCGCCGGATAACACGATCCCAGGGGTGGAAGAGCTGGGCGAAGTGCCCAGGGTGAGTAAACTTTACTATCTGCCATATTTGCTTCCTCTCATATTTCAACCTTCGTCGGTTTCAGCTGCGTATGTTCCAGAAATATGTACGCGACGAGCGAACCGCGTTAATCAAGACGACGTGTCTGTCCACACGAAGCAAGAAACATCCTCTAAAGCCGGTTCGCCAGACGGGGTGGAGCGAGTGGGCATGGAAGGACAAGGCGTATGTTCTCGCTAAGGAACCTGGCGCCCGGGTAACATTCGCCATCAATGTTGGACCCCTTGGGGTCGTCAAGATTTCGTATCTGATGAGCAAAACTTTCGGGTTGGGTACTGTAAAATGCTGGGTCGACGATAACGAAGCTGCTGCCAGAAAGGTAGACGCGTGGTGGGATGTGGATGGCCTGTGAGTGATTTTCAGCCTCAGACGTCCTCTGGAATGGTGTATGCTGACTTGTGCATTGCAGAAACATTTCAAGGTATGCTAAATGTTCATGAAATGTTGGTGGTTGCTAAGTTGATGTGTGCAGGGACTCGGATATTGCGTCCGGAATCTCGAGCGGGCCACATGAGGTGACCTGTGAAATCCTGCAGGAGACGAAGGACCCGGGTGGGGGACATGAGTTCCGACTAATCTCATTGACGAGGTACGTCTGTTTCCTGCTGAAACGATGTGGTTCTTTATTAAAGACGGTTCTTCGTAGTTCTTGAAGGCTTGGTTCTGGCGTTCTTGAGTTATTGGTAGATACGGTAGATATGTAGAATCAGTTTGTATCGCTGTTCCTGTGGTGTATGGTATGCGCGTGGCAATCAAGCGTAGAATTTCACAATTCTGATGAGCTGGGCGTCTATGTACTTTTTGTGCTGCCAAGGGCTGGGGCAACACAGGGACAGTTGGCATAATTGAGTATGGGGGCGGCTATTTTCCATATATGGGACTGCTCGTTCGGACGAGATGAAGCGGATCACTGAGATCATCCGGCCCCGGGGATTCGAAAAAGAATCCAGGCGCTCCGGTACCTAACAAAAAGAACAGAGGGAGATAAGAATGTTCGTCACTCTCAATTTTCTCAGCCTCTATCTTGTCTGTACTTGCTGTCCCAACCATGCTGCGCTTTCCGCGCCTTTCACTCGTTATAACCGCCCTCGTCGTCCTCTACGCCGCAATCCTCACCCTACTTGTGTCGAACGGCACCACACATGATGCCTGGATCAGTCGAGTATTTCCCTCGTTGAGCGACGCTGTTTCATTTGCTCCATACGACCACGACGAGCATCCCGAATCAACCACTGTTACTGTTACAAAAACTCAGACTCAGACTACCACTGCGATTGCGACCACAACAGTGACTGCCGTGCAGACAGTCGTGCCACCTATCCCCGGTCCAGCGTATTGTGACGAATGTGGAGCAGGAGACGTCCTGTGCAAGGAATACGGGTGAGTACATTCCAACAAAAAAAAACCAAATAGGTTATCAATTTCATCTCGTTAGGCGACACAATTTAGAGCGTTCTCGGGGGTTCGAGGGAACAAACTCGAGGCTGAAGCGCGTGCTCAAGAAAGCAGCATCCGGCCAGCCCATCAACATAGGCGTTCTTGGCGGGTCAGGTAATTTTCTCTCGTTTCTATGCATTTAAAGTTGTCATTCAAACCTTTCGCTTTTTATGGCAGTTACCCATGGTCATGGCGCTGTGCACCCCGAATTGTGGACCGACATATTTTTTTCCTGGTGGAATACCACATTTCCGTATGTCCTAGTTTGCTCAGTGTCAAAATTTGAGCTCTGGAGCTGAAGGAATGCTATGTAGGCACGAGGAAAACGTGTTTGTAAACGGGGCCGTACCGGCGACGGGCTCGGAATACTTTTCGGTTTGCGCGCTAGAGCACATTGGTGTGGAAGTTTTACTTTCTTTACCACAAGAAGTCTAACTCGGTTGATAGATGAAAATGTTGACCTGGTTATCCTCGAATTGTCCATCAATGACCTCAGGTAGCATCTGTCATTTACTCTTCGTAAGCCGTATCTCACACAGACTCCAACAGGGGCGAATACTTTGCCATGTCCTACGAATGGCTAGTCCGGCACCTGCTTGAGCTGCCCAATAAGCCCGCGGTCGTCAATGCCAACGTATTCTCTGTTCATTTTGAGTACATCGCGACCGGCGGAGACTTCCATCTACGTGAGTGCTCCTAATGATACTCTTCTCCTTCATCAACACTAAGGTATTATCTTGATATCTTAGCCGTCGCCCAGTACTATGACCTCCCGGTTATCAATTTGCGCCACGTCTTGATCAACCACGTCCTCGAACACGAAAACCTCATCCACGAATTCTTCCACGCCAAGGCTCCGTATCCCGCAGAATGGGGCGATGACACCCGTCACGTAAGTCCTCGACCAACCGACGTCGATCAACTCGTCTCGTGGATTTAGTGCTGGCTTAGAATGCTCACCCTGACCGATGATGTAGATGAACCGCGTCGGGCACAAGATGATGGCCGAACTATTGGTCGCATATACTCAGAGGCAGATATGCCAGATGGCCAAGGACGATGTGCGCCCCATTGCTCCGTACGTGTCTCAAGACGGGTTCTTGCCAACGCTCGATACAATGGAACAAGTACCTCGCGTAAGCTACCTCTCCCTTTTACTTTCCCCTTTTTCAGACACTAAATCCTACATTTTTTTCTATAGCTCCGGCTATTCGAGCACTACGTCCCAGATGTCCGCACCCCCAAAATCCACTCAACTTGCATGACAGTACGGAGCAAGAAGCACCCGCTCACGCCCGTGCGCTCGACGGGGTGGTCCGAATGGGCCTGGAAAGAGAAGAAATACCTCTTGGCACGTGAACCCGGCGCGCAGGTGGTGTTCAACATCGAAGTCGGGCCGTTGGGAACTATCAAGTTGGATTATTTGCGCTCTAAGACGTTTGGACTTGGGAGCGTTTGGTGCTGGGTTGGAGAGCACAGGGAAGGGGGAATGAGGATCGATGGGTATTGGGAAGAGAACTTGTAAGTTGGTTGATTAGATAGTTTGGTAAGGAGTTGCTGATTGTGTCGATTTTCTGGCAGGAATATCGCGAGGAACGAGCTTCTTGCGCAGGGGCACACACCCGGCCCACAATCTGTAACCTGTGAAGTACTGGAAGAGACTCACGACCCCTCTGGCGGACACGAGTTCCGCATGCTCTCTCTGACTAGGTATGCCTTTCCTTTTACCTCAACCCCACCCTAGCAGCTAACAAAAATAAACATCACAGCTTTTAGCCCAACCACTTGTATTTCTCTCTTTTGGCGCTTTGGTCCACTTTGTTTCCCTAGAGCTGGTCCAATCCTCGTGTGTATAGTAATTATTACCCAGAGCAACTCTATATCACATTATCTACCATCATTACTTATTCAAACTCAAGCGACGGGGTTCGGTCCATGCAAGCTTCCCTTAGTCCCTTCAGTGACGACAACGCTCCAGTCACTCTCAATTGTACCCATTTGGCGCGCAACAATCTGGTCGAGAATGGCTTTGCATATCGGGCCCATGCCGGATTCACCAACAGGAATGTCGATGTCTTTGTCCAGGTACCCAATGGCTTTTACGGGGCAGACAATTGCCGCCGTACCTACACCATTGCCGTTATTACTTGGCTAGCTAAAAAAGAAAAAGCCAGTACATACCTGCACCAAACACCTCCAAGAGGCTTCCCGATTCTGCAGCAGCTTTTACTTCACCCATTGTCATCGGCCGTTCAGATACGACCAGATCATCAGGCAAGCCGTCAATATGTCCTTTGCCTGAAATGTGGTCTCGGGCAAGAGCGAGGATGGAGTCGCGCGTGACGCCAGGGAGGATCATGTCGTCAAGTGGGGGAGTGACGAGCTCAGTCTTCCCATCCTTATTCTTGATCGCAACAAACAGGTTCATGGTGCCGACCTGAAAAATACCCCCATATTAATGGTAGCATGAGAAAACCGGTTGCAAAATGACATACCTCGGTCAGATAATGCTCATCGCCAACCAACCACAAGTTCTGGTCGTATCCCCGCTTCGCAGCCTCCACCTGGGGAACAACGCCAGGCGCATAGTTCGCACCCAACTTATATCCTCCAGTCCCACGCGGTGCCGCACGCACGTACTCGGTCGTTCCTAGCAGGCGCACGGGTTTGAACCCGTTCTTATAGTATGGGCCCACGGGACTGCAGATCACGAATAGCAAGGCCTCAGTCGGTGGAGCGACACCCAACGCCCTCTGGGTTCCGACTACGGGCCCGAATTAGATCGTTGTTGGGATTGTTGGATATTCAAAGGACTTACTGAGTGTGGGTCGGATATATAGACTGTGGCCTGGTTCTTTGGGGATCCAGTGTGAGTCGAGCTTGACGAGTGTTTTGATGACGTCGAGTAATGCATCGCCGTTAAATGTCTGAAACTGCTATGAGATAATGCAAAAAGGAGTAGCTGGGTTCACGTACAGGGAGAGCTGCGCGAGTTGCGCTACGGTTCATTCGCTACGATGTGTTAGACTAGTTAGAACAAGGTAACGTAGTATGCACCTTGGACCAGACGTACCTTCATATTCATATCTGGTCGGAATAATGTCACCTTTCCGTGCTCATCCCGATAAGCCTTCATCCCTTCAAATAGTGTCTGAGCATAGTGCAAAACAGTGCACGAAGGATCTAACGAAAGCGGTGCGTCTATGGTACATACAATTAGTAAACACGTATCTATCAAAAAATAGATTTTACTAACAGGGTACAATCTCCGGCGTGCCCCAGCCAGAGATAGCATGCCAAGGAATGGTGATCATGTGGTCTGTCTGATGAGACGTAAATGCTCCGGAGCTTGAGTCACAGGTTTACTATTCGACTTACAAAAGTGTGCCCAAATACAAGACTCGACGAGGCGGGCGTCGGCCTAGGATTCGGGTTCTTCTTTATCTGGAGCTGGGAGGGCTATAGATCCAAGGCGAGCTGTCAATGCATAAATCGGAGAGAGGGCGACTGAAACTTGCCTCGATATCTGGTAATGATATGGGCTCCCCTGTCATCAAATCCAGCTTCGCATTTGATCGCAAAGACGAGAGTGCAAAACTCCTGCATGGTATGTACCTCGTCCTCGGGACAGCTCTGAGCTGGGTGCGAAGTGCGGCGCGCAAGAAAGAAGACATGAGAGCGTGGTTGAGTCAGAAGCCTGCCCAAGTTTTACACAGCCACCACTCTAATAAGCGCTGCATCATTTGAATATCTCACCTAAGCGCCACAGTCCATGGAAGCGCACAATCTGCTCACGCACAACTTGCTCATCTCGTCGTCGGTCAACCATGCTTCTAATCACTTCTGCAACAGTTATTGTTCTCGAGGTTCTGATTGAGTCTGTCTACCGTGGTCTTCATCTTATCATAGGTCTAGTATTGTACCTATCTCTCAGTCGACCAACAGCCCGCGTTTAGCGTGCACTTTGTAGGTGCTTGGGCGTTGTCTGCTGCAAAGTCAAGGAGACCGAAGGAAACTCAGCTGCGGATTCTTCGGCAGTAATCTGGAGGATCAGAGCTTTGGTCCCACACGTTGCCATTTATATAACGTCCTCTGGTCGATAAAAGGCCCCCATCAAACTCAAGCCCTTGACCTTGCCCTCCATTCCCCGGCGCTTCCTCCACTCGGACTGGTTTCCTCGCCACGAAATGCATCATTCTATAGCGGCTTACACCCTCTCGGCGCTCTCGTATATATCTGCTACGACGGCCATGGATATGTCCAGCTCTTCAAGTAGCTCCGGCTCAGGATCGGTGGCGATGATGATTCCCTATCTTCACTTTACGGGCGGCGACTACCTCTTCTTTGCCGGTGTAGCTCCGACTTCCAGCGGTGCCATTGCCGGTGCTTGCATTGTACTAGTTGTCCTCGCTGTACTTGAACGGGCCGTTGCAGCTGCAAGAGGTATTTTTGACTTCAAAATTATTGATCGGTGAGCGCCCGCCACTTCCACTTCACCCAGCCTCTAAGCGCTTTACGTCACTCACACCGGATTTCGTTCTAGGAGACGTGCCTCGCTGCGACAGATGCAGGCGGCAGCGCCTTTGGATAACTCTGAAGAGGAGACTCCTGGTATTGGAAAGACATCAGGCAGCGACGGAATCTCGACTATTACGACTACCCCGCGATCCTCACCCGCCTTCAACGTTCGCCCGCTCTCTTCGCGGCGTCAAAGGACAATGGCTCCATTTCTGTGGGCGCATGAACTTATCCGGGGCGGCCTGTACGTCGTTCAAGCGTTCTTCCTCTACGCAATCATGTTAGTTGTAATGTAAGTATAGTTCCATTTTGACGGTTCGATACCATCTCTAATATAGTAAAATCATTCCAGGACGTTCAACGCTGCCTATACTATTAGTATCATCGCTGGGTCTGCCATAGGAGAGGTCTTCTTTGGGAGATTTATTGTCGAGGCTACTCATTAATCTCATTAGTTTTTTTAACCTACGCTAGTCCATATTAATCAGATTCCAAGATACAACAACAGAATAAATCATGTGTACTTGTAGCTGATTATGGGTGTTGATTAACGGTTTCCCCGACAAATTCTCGTTGTAATTCGTTGCTCTGTTCTATTAACTTCTTTCACGAGCCAAGTTCTAATCTGCGATGAATACTCCATAAACGCAAGAATTAGTCATGTACATGACTGTAAACCCGAGATATATGCACCTTTCGACGACGCTTCGAACATTTCTATCCGTTCGCCAAGTCTGCGAACCTCATCAGCCACACGTTCATCCACCCATTGGCTCCTAGATCAGCTTACAAATCAAGCCGTCGCGCCGCATTGACGTTAACCGACCGTGGTTCAATCTGCTCCACCACCACCAGCCATGTCTGCAACCGAAGTCCAGCTCGAAACACTCTACTCCCCAAGCACAAGCTACGCCCACCGCCTCCCAGACAGCGGGAATAGCCTCAAAACCTTTGCACGCGATGTTGAAGTACGGTCCGCGCGCTCGGATATGACTGACCCGTTCTCGTTTCGGTCGGCCGTCAAGTCTGACGACGAACTTAACGAGTTGAGGAAACGCCGCAAGAGCGGGAAGCAGTTGGAGCAGTATCAGAGGGGTCAGAATGACGTACGTCGTGCTGCGCTTTGTGTAGATGCTCAGACAGGTGCTAACAGTGCGTTACAGCTTATTAAATCGTTGTTGAAGCCCATGGAGACCCATACGGCTGAAGCGAAGGAGGCTGAGGATGAAGATAGGCTACCTGTAAGTCCTTGTGAGGTAACTGCCGGAATATGTATCGATGCTTTTTGGAGGTTCGAATCGCTGTCTGGGCTTCTTTGCTCTCAAATGTACTCCTTTCGGGTCTCCAACGTCCGTACTTATTTGCTTAACTGCTTACTTGATCTAAACAAGCTTCATATTAGTCTATGCCGCAATCACCTCGGGCTCACTTTCCCTCCTCGCAACCTGCATCGACTCAGTCTTCGACCCGGGTTCCAACCTGATCCTCTACTGGCTTCACAAAAAAGCTGGCAGATTAGATACGAACAAATGGCCCGTTGGGGGAAGCCGTCTCGAAACGATCGGCAACATCTCTTACGGTTGGTGCTTTATTAGCCGCCATTCTGCCTTATTTACTCAAATGTCTCGCTTAATTACAGGTGCTTTGTAAGTTTTTGTAGCTAGTCTTCCTGCTGTTGATTCTTGATTATTTACAGGATGGCAGCCGTGAACTTGGTTATTGTCGTCGAATCAATTCGTGCGCTTGCTAGCCATGGAGATGCGGAGACCAACAAGCTGCATATTCCGTCGATTATTGCCGTAGCTGCTGCGTTCGGTGCGCATCCCAAATCTTGTGGGCAACTCGGTGTACTGACTGGTTTCTCGATAGGTGTCAAGTTGGCGCTATTCCTCTATTGCTACGCCCTGCGCAATTCATCGTCACAGGTTCGCATGCTCTGGGAGGACCACCGTAACGACTTGTTCATCAACGGATTTGGTAAGCGTCTATACCTTGATAAAAACGCACCCCTTTGCCTAACAAACTCGAATGAATAGGTATCTTGACTTCAGCCGGAGGCGCTAAGCTCAAGTGGTGTATGTAGCCTCTCCTAGCTTCCCTGTCTAATGTCATACTGATCTTACTCTGGGGTAGGGCTCGACCCTGCTGGTGCTGTCCTGGTGAGTTACCTTCGTCCAAATTCACCGGCGCTCTAACCTAACAGTCTCCCTTAGATTGCATGTGGTGTCATGGCCTCGTGGACGCGTACAATCTACCGCGAGTTCGAGCTACTCGCTGGCAAGTCCGCGCCACACGAGTTTTTGCAGTTGGTCATCTACAAGGCGGCAACATTTAGCGATGATATTCAGTGTTTGGATACCGTTCGGGCTTACCACGTTAGTCCTTTTTTCCATTCCCGCTCTTGATCATGTACTGATAGATAACAAACTGGTTTAGAGTGGACCAAATTACTTCGTGGAGGTCGACATTGTTATGCACGCTGATACGCCGCTGTGGAAGGCCCACGATATTTCTCAACAGCTGCAGGACAAGTTAGAGACCCTTCCTGGGGTTGAGCGCGCATTTGTGCATGTTGACCATGAGACCACGCATCGTCCTGTGAGTTTCTCCAACACCACACTTTATCGCCCTGTTTTCTCATAATATGTTTGCAGGAACACCGCAAATACGACTAATGGACCCATTAGACTACCGAAAAGTTATTTTTGGAAATACAGGATTCTATTTTTGGATGTTTTCAGCAGGTTTGATGCAAAATACTAAACCAATCTCAATAAAGATGTATTTACAGTCATTTTCTGTTGAGTTTGAGTCCAGGAAGGCTGAACATCTGTCCAATGCACAACCAATCAGGAAATATTATTTAGCCAGCATGGGGAGTGGATTTACCTCAAAAATCAATTCAGCGGGAACGCCCCATCCTCTATTTCCTTCTACACGATTATCCATTCTTGTGCCCAAAGCCATCCCAACCACGGCGCCATATTCATCTACCAGTGGGGCGCCAGACGAACCAGGCGTAGGGAGAGTGTTGAACAATATGTGTGAAAGCGCATCGTATGTTCCTGTCTAGAAGCCGCGCATACAGGCCGGTTAATACCCCTCAACCAAACATTATATATGCCTTGAGGGAGATTAAGGGAGAACTTGCCTCTGATTCTCGACCTGCAAGATCTCGATATCCCAACACCTTACCTCCTGTTGACCATTTCCGTAGCGCATGCCCATCTAACCACTGTGTCCACCCTTCTTGTTCGCCTGCAGATTGAAGCTCAGGTCTGCCGGGTGAGGACAACAACCTGACAGACAGGGCGCTATCTCTGGGAGCGGGATATGGAGAAAGAGGTAGTGTGCGTAGATGAGGTGTCCCCTGACTTGGAGAAGGTAAGGAGAGAAGAAGAATATCGTGTCGGGGAAGTGATGAAAGAACGCCTGCCACCGGGAT
Source organism: Ceratobasidium sp. AG-I (assembly GCA_015039395.1). Classification (NCBI taxonomy): domain Eukaryota; kingdom Fungi; phylum Basidiomycota; class Agaricomycetes; order Cantharellales; family Ceratobasidiaceae; genus Ceratobasidium; species Ceratobasidium sp. AG-I. The sequence continues at coordinate 739,545 of MU132141.1, read as the reverse complement.
AGGCTCTCCTAACGCTGGAAGGACATAGATCCCGCTTGGCGGTACAAGCGTTTCGATTGAAACACTGCGGTTTATCTAGGCGTCCACGCGGGATGGTGCTGGTGAGACCTGTTGGTGCGCTTGTGAATTGTGTGAATACACTGACGTACCTCTTCAAGGGTGTGACAGCATGTTACCACGCACTGGCCGTTCTCTTTGTTCTCCTCCTCAAGCCTGTCTGGCGCCAACGCAAAGCCTGAGCTCAAGCTAATTCTACGCTGGCCATCCTCTCGGATCGCAACGTGTGCAACTAAAAACACGCCATCATCACCTGTCCTTCCCTCGCCTGAGGGGTGCAAATCAAAGGCCCCAGTCCTCCTGGAAGCGTTTGGCCGAGGTTCGTATGGAATTTGGGAATTGAGCACTCGTCCAGCATTGGATTTGTACTCCCTGTGTATGCGGAGAAGTGGAGCGGAGGGAGAGACTGCCTGTACACGGTCGTAAATGTATCTCTCTAGAGGTGGGAGTTCGTCTTCTGAAGAGAGACGCTTCCCCTTCGACACAGGTTCAAGTTCTAACTGATTAGGGGGAGGTATATCCGCTAGCGTGGCAAGTGTCCTTGGGTGATCCAGGGGTTCGCGCTGTTGCGGGCGTCGATGAGAAGCATGGGGTGCTAGAGTTGCCAGAGACCCACTGCCAAACCCTCGTTGGGAAGTTCCTAGCAGCCTAGCCGCAGGCCCCTGCGCGACAACCCCCCGGGCTGGCAAAGAAACATAGGCGGATTTACACAACCTTGACAAGCTCATGGTGGGAGAATACAAGGCATTACGAATTCCACTGTCGTCATACAGGTCACCATGGACTTCGTAAATATATAATATTGTGTACAAAATAAAACACGTCGCAACTCATTTTGTCGAAATCAAGAACTCCAGTTAAAGCGAGAAGAAAATGCCAGCAGCGCCGAAGAGAACAGCAACTCCCGGAGCCCACTCAGAGCCCCTCATGGCGGCATTCGGGCTAGTGGTCGCAGAAGCGGCAGATGAACCTGAAGCAGAGGTAGGGGTGTACTGAGGGAGGGTAGTAGAATCTACGGCAGTGGTAGAAGCGACAGACGCGTTGGCAGCACCCTCCTGGACGGTGAAGTATGTTCCTGCAAGGGGCTCGCCAAGGTTAGCAGCGGAGGTGTACTGGGTCAAGCTTGGGTATAATTAATATACATGCACAATGGGGTTGAGACGGTAGTTGCTTACTTGAAAAGTGCGACTCCGCTTCCGGCCGCAGGAGTCGATGGAGCCGTGAAGCTGTCGGACTGCGCGTAGGCAAGCCAGATGCTATAAGCGTATTGTAAGTATGCAATTAAACACGAGCACCATGATTAACTGACTAGCGGTGGGGTCCAGAGCCGGCCGGTGGGGCAGGGCCTGCGTAAGCGACAACAGGGGTCCCAGTCGAGTTGAGCGTAACAGTGTGGTCGTGGTTCTCGCCGTATGCTACAGATGATGTTAATTATTGATCATTCCGTTAAGAGGATCACGTCCATACCTAGGTTATTCTCGAGGTAATGCAAGTTATAGCCACGAGGGTTGGAGCTTCCGGCCGTATTTCCTAGAACAGGACACCTAATCAGTAAACCTGTTCGCAATAATCTTATTGCATCTATACTCACCATCAATACACAGAACAGTGTAAAGAATATTGGTAACATTGAATGGTCCACCAGAAGTGGCCTCAGCGGCCTCAGTCCCGCGAATCCTGATAAATGGAGCATCGGTAACATTGCTACGCGAGACGTCTTGTCCAACAGTTCTAAATAATATGGTCAGTATGAAAGCAACTATTCATCACCCTCAAAATAAAGTCGACTCACGGCGCCCCCAGAGTAGTGCTGTAATTGAGCGTCAATAGTCCCGATGGGTTGAAGCCGGAGAACACATCCTACAGCGCCAAATGTTTGGTTTTCTGCAACATCATGAACTGGGTGTAGTCGAGACTCACTGGGGTAATCTTAGCATTTTTAAATTGCTCAATGGCGACAGCAACAGCAAGGGGCGATGCGGCTGATCGAAAATGGCAAAGCGTAAGACTACTACCAAATCAGCACATTTAGCCTCAGCTTAGCTTACCGTGAGCGCTAACACTAGACACAACACTCAAGAGTGCAAGAGCAGCAGAAGTCGTATAGCGCATCGTTTTTAATCGTCGAGTCGTTTTAAGAGGCGTGAAAAGAAGGGGTGGAACACAGGACGAAAGATTCATCGGACGAGCGAGATTTTAAGCCAGAGCTGAAATCGAGAACCTCATCGATCATTAACATGCTCGCGCTTGGCAGGGCAAGTAATGTCCGGTGTTTCTGGCACCACTGCGGCCACATCTGAGCCGATTGGTGCGGCAGACTCGCAGAAAATCTACACCACTCTCTTCACTCTTCAATCAGTGATCTCTCTCCTTCGGCAGACCGGGCGTTGTCAGAAAGAGTCTAGTATCATGTGCGCCAAGGTATTTCACGGGTAGTTTACGTTGGAGCTGGTTCAAGGGCAAGACTGGACATTCGTGAACAGCAATGCTTGCTGGCAGAACATTCTGAATGAGGGGCGTTGTCATGGAAGAGAAGCAGCAAGCTGTAACCAGAGGCGAACATAGACACAACGTCAGATATTTCGAAAGGCTTTCTCTGGATCCAAAGATGAGAAAGATGAGACAAAAAATAAGAGAGTACAATTGAGGTTAGCGATGCGGGAGTTGGTGAGGCTTTATAGCGTTTAAGCGCTGAAGAGTTATTTTTGCGCTGATCCACGTGACCAACTATTTATTTATTTATTTTGGGTACATTTATAACGTGCCACGTGACCAACTAAGCTCAAAGGTCCTACCAAGGTCCTTTAGTCTTAACCTAAATCCCACAGCTATCCTCATCTGGGCGGTTTGATCCAACTAGACTGATCTCAGCGAGGAGCACACGTACTGGACACGATTGTGATACGTAGCTACCTTGGCCAAAAAGTTCATCGAACACTGCGCCGTAGCCGTTTAACCTTACACGAGGTCACACTCCAGGCCATTCAAAGACCTGAGTGCTCTTACAGAACTTCACATCCTCTAGGCAGCTGTTCCTTCCAGCATTACTAGAGAACTATATCGCGGTGCTTGCAAGCCTCCCGAAACAAAAACTGAAAACAGTATGGATCATACAGCAAACCGCAAAAGCCTCTCTCGATCCTCCATTCGTTGGCTCTGTGGCTCATTTGTGCTGATCTCAATTATCATTCTCGGCAAGGAGGCAGTCTCGTTATTGGTACGAATTCTGGCTTATCCATGATCTGCAGATATGATAACACTGGTTGTTATAGCGTGCCACACCGCAATATGTCGAGTGTGTACCATACGGTGGCGGCACAACTGTTACCTCCATTCCCGTGCTCTATCCAGAGCCATTAGTCTTGCTTCACCCAAGTGTATCGTCCGGCGATGTCTCAGTAACACGCGTGGACAAGTTCGCAAAGGAAGTCACCCTGACCCTTGAGGGTGAGACGGTGGATAAGGATGCTGGGATTCGTCTTTGTACTTTGAAAGAGGGCAAATTCACTGGACTCAGCATATTTGTAAGTGAAGCTTCCCCAAGATCTAAAGTCTCTTCATCCTTACACTGCGATTCCAGGTTGGTAAAGGAAGAGGACGCCCTGCCCTGCCCATAGTCAAGTCGCTCAGGATCGAGATACCGAATTCAATTCCTTCCCCCGACATCAACCTGATCTCTCGTTCGGAAGAGTCCAATGGCGCAAAGTTCTTCAAGTGGGCTAGTAACTGGATTGTTACGAATCCCCAGGGCACAAAAATTAGGGTTGAAGACGCCTTCGAGTGAGGAACAAAGTCGATGGATCAGTTCTGTCAGTTCCAAATAAAGCATCTTGTTATTTTTTGTACGTCAAATCATGTTAAATTTCAGTTAAAGACGAATCACACTGTGGCATGCAGGCATTAGTTGATCACGCCAGGCTCACGCAACGCCCTGGTTGTGCTATTTCAGCACTACTCTGATAGTCTCACTCGCAACTAGTCCTTCGGCGGCATAACGTACCAATAGCACCGTAAAGACGCACGCATAGGAGGAAAATATTGAATTGAACATAAAACTATTGTACTGAATATCCTCCGTGTTATCTGTTGCATGCACCCAAACTTGGTGTCTGGGCTTTAGACTTGCGCCTGGGGCCCTGATTTTTCAGGCAGTTTGAAGTCCCGCTCATTCGATACACGGGGCTGTCGCTCCATGGGCCCCAAAATCATGTCTTGGTCATTTGGCCCAACAGGGGCTTTGCTGCTTGGAAGCACGTCCTTGTCACCAGGCAAACGCACAGACTGTAAATCAACCACATCGTAGTTTAGCGCATTCTGGATTATGTATCTTAGGTTTATCCTTTGGCTACTTACCTTCAAGAATACGGTCATAATAGCACTAAGCCCTGCCACCGGAATAAAAAGTACGAAAACGGTGTGGAGAGCTACCATGTATGCGCTGCGCACGGCGCTCTCAAGACTTGAGTTTGTCGAGGCTTGAGGGCCAGATTTGATAATCGCTGTAATTGACTCGGCGGCAAGTCCTGGGATCTTAGAAAGCTGCTTTTTGAGTACCGCGTTTTTGGCGGTAGTACAGACTGTATATTTATAAGTTGTCAAAGGCGTTGCTACTTGGGCTAGAGACATGATCACTTACCTACGAGCCCGATCGCACCACCAAGCGTACGGAAGACTGAAATAGTTTGGTTGAGTGAAAACATAGTTGAAGGACTAAAACAAAACAACACACAGTTTCGAGCACCAGTGACAACAGCTCGATCTTCCTTTGAGACGCTAGCCTGAGCGGCAACCAAAGCTTTCGTACGTCGGTTCAGCTGGCGCAGACATGTAACAGCAAAGGCTCGGCTTACTTGTCTGTAGGGTGCATCCGACACCTATGCCCTGTAGGATGAGATAACCGCTTATCATCCCCTTGCTCGAATCCAGTCCAAAGGTCGACTGCAGCCCCGCTCCTATACACCATATCGAGAAGCCTGCCACGATGATAGGTTTTGGGGACCGGGTCTTGACCAGAATCTGGCCACACAGCGAGCTCGAAAGTGTCTGGATTAATATAAGCGGGAGCAGGAAGACACCCGCTTGGATAGGACTGAATCCGAGGGCATCCGTGTAGTAGCTCGGCAGGAAGTAGAGGTTGCAGTAGTAGATGACTCCAGTCATAAGGGTAGTAGTGTAGATGATCAAGATATTCCTGACCCTGAATAGGCGTAACGGGAGAATGGGTAGTGATGCCACTCGCCACTCGACAAGCAAGAAGAGCATGGCAAGGACAGATCCGACAGTAAGCATCGCAATTACGAGAGCCGAATGCCAGGAGTAATACGACCCTCCCCCGGAGATAGGGACCTTGAAAAAAGAGTTAGGAGTGCTGAAATCGGAACTCATAACCAAGCTTACCAGGATACAAACCACAGCTACCAGACTGAGAAAACTACCAATGAAGTCGACCTTGCGAACCTTATCCATGAAGTTGCCGCTCAGCTTGTTTTGAGGCAACATCCACCATAGCTGGGCCACGCATGCCAAGCTAATTGGAACCGTGAACCAGAACACCCAGCGCCATCCAGCAGTCGACAACGCACCGCCAATAAGCGGACCCTTCACCAATTTCAGCCTTTGAACAGATGATAACAGAAAGTGACGCACAATTCCGGAGCCTAGCGCAACTGCGGCACCAAGAAATCCTTGGTATTTACCTCGCTCTTTCAAGCTGACAATGTCGGACACTAGGGGGTAGCTTAGACATCTGACTGTCAGAAATGGATCGCAACTTACTGATAATCATGCACAAGCTATTTATCCCACCACCGCCGATTCCTAACTCATTCAAATGGATTAGTCTATAAATAGCAACATACGGATAATTTGATCATACCGCTTATTGCACGCGCAACAAACTATGAAGAGTAAGAAAAACAGGCGTAAGATAGAGTCGGCGGGGTTGGTTGGTTTTCAACTCACCAGCCATATCGCCGATTGCGCGAACCCACAAAGAAGATTTCCCACTGTGAACAGAATAATAACCGATATTAAGATAAATCTAAGGTATGTCAGTATAGCTGACGCTCAGAACCAGAGCTAGTTAAATACCCACTTGCGACCAAAAATATCGCTTAGTCGGGCAATAACGATCTGGCTGGACGTAGTGGCTACCAAGAACGATATACCAACCCAGTTAATACGGTCTGCCGCTCCAAGATCATGGGCGATAGCCGGGAGTACAGTGGAGACACTAAACATTAATCAGCACCTTGCATTACTGAGTCGTGTGACGTTGAATACCCACCTTGTTTGGTCCAAAAAGCTAATAAACAAACAAATAAAAAGACTGAGAAATACTACGAGGAGTTTCTTGAAAGGTAAACGTGAGGATTGGTCCTCAATCGTTATAATTGGCCTCGAGCTTTGGGGCGTATGCGCTCCACTGCCGGGGTAAGCTGGCGTCAGAGGACGGGATGAGGCAGGGTGTACTTCCGATGTTGTGTTCATGGTGGCAGCGGATGCTCACTAAAGACACATGTGCTCTTTTATTGAGCTTGTGGTCGGCAAAGAACTGACTCGATGTTCAGTACTTCTTCATTGGAGCTGTTCTCAGGATGAAATTATAAATGAAATGTGCCGAAGACTCACGTGACTATTAGAAAGGAAAACTCAACATCGGCATTAGACAAGTACGAACTATAGCTCTGGCGATTTATATAAGCAGAAAATACTGGGGTACGTTGGGTGTAGTGCAGACGGAATATAGGTTTTAGAAAGAGATAAGCGTTCAGCAAGCGATTCTCAAAGTCACGTGACTATGAGATGAGGCAATTGCGCGCAATCATCAGTTTAAGCCAAACGACGAAAGCTCTTTGCTGTTGTATTTCTTCCCACGAATAAAACTATTTATCATAACCCAAGAGAGAACACAACGGCTACAGGATACTCAGCAAGTTGTCAACTAAGTTGAGTATGTAATTCATTCGATACGTTTCGCGCTAATCGCGGACGTATAAATACCCTCTAGGATCGTTTATCGAGTCAAGAAATGTCGGTCGATTAGGTCAATCATGGAAGTCTTTCAAAGCTACGGAGAGTCGTGGCACTTTGGGTCATGTGTCCTCTCTCACCCAGTTGGTACACCTCGAACACACGGACACCCTTAAGCCAGGAGTCCAAATTGCGCCCCACGCCGGTGAGCATGGCATTTTGTGTCCGAACGTACGAACTGAGGCCAACGTGCCTATCCAACAGCTGACTTTTATCGCCTAGAACTGATGAGGTACGCATGGGAGTCCACAAATGGAGGGAGAGGTGGACTCGGGGTACCCGGGGTTAGGCGGGGGGTGTCCAGGGGCTTGATTCCGGCGAATTTGTAGTGGTCTTGTCCTTCCGCACTACCCGACGGTCTCAGCTTGCTCCCGCTCACACTCTCGAATATAATACCCAGCCGACGAGGCAACTCCCACCCCCTCGAGATCTCACCATGGTACGACCGCTCTTCTATTGACACGCCTTCTTGATTTAACACCTTGTTTTAGATTTTAATTGACAGCCAGAAGTTCGCATGGTAAGTTATGCCTTCACGACGTAGAGGCCCGGCCCTGATTGAAGTTTGTGTAGCTCTGCGTGTATCAACGGCCACCGCTCGTCATCGTGTCAACACACGGAACGGCCGTTGTTCGAGATCAAGAAGAAAGGCAGGCCAGTAACTCAATGTGAACGATGCCGCGAGCTCCGCAAGACGAGGTCCTACCATTCCAAGTGCCTCTGCGACAAGCCCGACGCCACGTCTCAAAAAGCCACAGAAGACGATTCTGTGCTAAGTACCGATAAGACTCCGGGGAACAAACGCAAGAACGGTGTGTACCCCACGTCGATGGCCTCGATGCACTAATTGGGTCACTGATATGAACCGTTATGGCTCAGTGTCACGGACGACGTCGGGAGTCCCCGCGCTACCCAATGGCATTAGGGACATCGTCGATAAGAACAAACCGACCGATCTGGAGCAAAAGGAGCAATCTCGCAAGCGCTGTGAGTGATCGACGTGGTCTTGAACGTGAAAACGCCCCGCTCATTTAATACTATATTTGTCAATAGTCAAAGCCATGCTTAACTCTTGCAAGTGCGGCTGCGACAACACCAAACGCTGCAGATGCAACGGTGGCGATCTCCTGGCTCCCATTCAATCACAGGCCGAAGGCGGTTCGTGTTGCGGTGGAAAGTCCGGTTCCGCCCAGCCTTCCAAACAGGGCAGCCCATCCCGCAGGCTCCTTCCCAAGCCCAAAATATCCGCACCTGCGTCAGGGAAAGAGAAAGAGCTTCCGCAAGCACCCCCAGCACAATCTGTTCCTCCTACAAATAGCTGCTGCGCGGCTAAGGTTCCACCAGCAGAACGCCCCTCATTCCAACACCGAAACTCTCCTATCGTGATCAAACCGCTCAGCCTTCCGCCTGATTCTGCTGGTCCCGCACTGCTTCCTAGCATTGCAACATGGACGACGCCCATTCCTTCGCTGCACAAACATACGACTACTACTATGGACAGCTGCGGATGCGGGGACGGCTGCGCGTGTGCCGGATGCGTCGAGCATCAAGGTGCAGTCGCCGCGGCAGCAGCCATTGCGGCAGGTCATCACAGTTGTCCAGACCGTTGCGGAACCTGCCAGGATATGTCTTCAGCCAACATGGAGGTGACGAGTTTGTCTGGCCCCTCGATATCGGACAATAGCTCCATCGAGAGCCTGCTCGCGCGGGCGATTGCCAAGCTGCCCCCACCCCCACCTGGAAAGCTGAGCGTGTTCCAGTCGGCGTCGGGCGGGGACCGAGTCGCCCTCGTTGTCTTGCCAAGACTTAGTGGGGCTCGTGTGTCTGGAGGCAGTTCCCCCTCGTTCGGCTTTGCCTCGAACAACGATACACCTTCCACCCCATCAAGTACATCTTCGGCCGAGGCTTCAACAAACCTTCCTCCTCTTCAGGCAAAGCGGGTGAAGAAGTCTGCTAGGTTCAGGCGCCAAATCCGTTCGCTTTCACCATCAGATGACGATCTGACCGACGCCGATGCGGAAGGCGAACTCGACCCAGAGAACATGGACGCTAGTCCACCACCAGCCCCCGTAGCTTCCAACAGCTGGGCTCTCGCGCAGCTTGATATTGACGTCGAGCTAGAACTCGAACTTGCCGCGGACGCGATCGACGGGTTACGTTAACGAATTTCAAGTGCACCGTGACGAACTTTATCTTTCTCTTCGGATCTTGGGGCACGTTTTTGGTTTGGGTGTATAGTATCTTTGGTGATTTTTTTGGACCGGCCTCGTGTTGAACCTTTGGTGTTAAATATTGTGAATAAACTGTCAGGTATTTTGAAGCTTGGACCGTAAGTTGGTTGGGTGTATGTGATCTGTTCCGTCCGGTTTTTTAAATAAGGTTGTATGCAGAGCTACTCGAAAAACAAATGGCAGAAAGCAAAGGCTATCCCACGATGCCATTGCGTCTACGCAACGGATATTTAGGGCGGCCGCCTAATAACTATTGTTCAAACACTGTCCAGGTAAAAGTTAGCTATTCGTTTGCATGCATATTAAAAGCGATAAATGAATCTTACGTATCATCTACGACCGACATGCGAACACATGAGTAAGCGACTAGTGCGGAACACAAGTCGCACTCACCATCGTAGTGGAAGCGTGTCTGCTTCGGGGATAGAGGTGCGTTCCTTACATACCTGTCGTTGTCCACCGGTCTACCGAGTGTGAAGAGATCAGCCGAACGCCGCAACCTATACCACTGGAAGCACTTGCCGTTCTTTCTTCTGTGCCACATCAATTCAATGCAATATCAGTGAGACGAAACGGCTATAGGCGAAGATACTGACCTTGCATGATGCCAGCATGCTCTGCAAGGTTATGCACACGGCAGACGTGTTCAGCACAGGACTCCACTCGTTCCCAAGGATAGACGCGCAGATCTGCACACGCATTTATATCAATACTGAAAATCTCATTATACGAGATAACTCACGTGGCCATTGGAGTATACATGCGGGTGAAGAGGTGCTTGATACTGCTCGTTAACGACAAACACCACTTCTGGAGATTCCATGGGATAGCGGTCGGTGAATGTGAAGCGCAGGGCAAATACCTCTCCCTGCTCCTGTCAGAGCTATGAATAGACTTGAACAACATTCACGAACCTCGTAAACGCTCTCTCCCAGTACTTCAATAGTAAGAATCTAACCACAGCACGGGTTAGAACAGGATGCGAAGTAGCCACTTTGAGCCCTCGCTCACCCATGTCTTCAAATTGTCCGTGTTAACCACTTTAATCCCGACTGGTGGCCCCTTTTCTGGGTCTAAAAGTTCCTTTATTTCCTTGTTCAGTCGCTTCGTGGCAATCGTAGACATGGTGTGGAGGAGAACAGGAGATTTTGATTGGCGGATTTCTCGAGGGGCGTTTTACCCTGATTTGCCGGCAAGACACTTGATTGGCGCTTATTTCGGCTTGCCAGCACCACATCATTTCAGACCAACTTTCAGACAACTTCTTCGCGGGTCTAAATTTGGCTGCGACTTGAATGGCAGAGTCGAGTCAAACGTACATACGTGCAAGTCAACTTCCATTTCACTGATTGGTTTATTGCCGAAGACTCTCGCCATTCATGACTTCAGCGCGACTGCGGAGAATGGCCGGGTAGTACGACTCGACACAGCACCCGCCAGTTAGAACTTTCGCCGGCGCCGGAGCTCTTCGTGCCGACTCTCAAGGCGTACGCAATCCCCTCCCGAACCAATCAGGTGCTCGAGCTTGGGGCCTTTTTACCAGCCTGGGGCCGGTCCGCAGCAACGACGCAGCAGCATTTGACTCCGACCGCATGTACATAAACCCCAGTGCGTTGAGCCAAGTCTGTATCACCCTCAGCTACCACAGCTTTATTACCCCATGTTAGTGATTGAGAACGAACCTCAGGTTGACGAGCAGCGCCGTCACCATCATCACCCACACCCACACTCGCACCGCCGCCATCACCACCACCCGCACCATCGTCGCGGCTCTCCTGGTATAAACGGCGACGAAGCGCCTTTTGAAGGACACCACCACCGTCGTCATCATCACTCCCACCATTTTGAGGGACCTGAGCATCCCCATCACCCCGGTCATCCCCACCACCACCCTCACCACCCACCTACTTTCCCTTTTGATCTCCCACCTTTCCCACCCCCACCCCACGGTATGGGATCTTGTATGTCCGGTGCGCACCATGGACCTCCTCACCACGGACCTCCCCCACATCATGAGCATATGGGTGGACCAATGCCGGGGCCTGAAGGGCCATGGATGATGGGAGGGCCTGGTGGAATGCACCGCGGCGGATGGCAGCGCGGACGCGGAATGCACCATGGCGGGCGAGGCATGCATCGCGGCGGACACGGTATGCACCACGGTGGCCCTGGCATGCATCACGGACCCCCAGGAATGCGAGGTGCGCATATGCATCATGGAGGCCCTCCAGGAGGCGGGCCAGGCGGCATGCCTGGTTTCTGAGATATGTTAAGAATCATTTGATTGAGAGTTGAGTAGCTGAGAATCTGCCTGTTGCGAGAAATTCCATAGTAAGTAGTGTGAGCGTCTGACTTCTATATAATATATTGTTTCAACTTCAAAAAATTACTATATATGTGTGACCTACTATAGGCTTGTGTGAATGGCAGTTTCAATTTTGGACGTCAATCCCAGGTAACGACACTCGTGCCCACTATATGATTGACATCAACGTTGTAATGGATAGGTTCATATAATACATCGCATATAATTATGTTTAGGGTCCGTTTCGTTTCACTTACGCCTTGGGCTGGGTGGTTGTGCGGAGGTAAGGCTATAGGTTGAGGGCAAGTTCGTGAGTGAGGCAACCCATAGACAGATGCGGCGCATACATACCTTGTGAGTAACGTAGTTGGGGAACAAGGTCTTGGCCTCATCGTTAGACACGCCAGGGTGGATAATAACATCGTCACCCTTCTTCCAGTTCACAGGGGTAGTGATACGGTGCTTGTCGCCGAGCTGAAATTATTTAAGTTTAAGCACCAACACCTGTGATAGCACTGAAAAACTTACCTGAAGGGAGTCGATGACACGGAGGATCTCATCGAACGAACGACCGGTTTGTGCCGGGTAGCTGATCGTAAGACGGATAACCTTCTTAGGGTCAACAACGAAGACCGTACGAATCTGCACAGAGGGACGTCAGAAGAAGCCCCGGCAACGAGAAATAACATGTCACCGACAGTAAACGGAATTCCCTTTGCGTCAACGTTGGTAGCATCAACGGCATCAAGCATATCATACAAGGTGCTAATTTTGCGGTCCGCGTCGGCGATCTAACATAAATTGTGAGGCAAACGCCGAAGTGTCCTTCACACAATGTACTCACGATAGGGAAATCGACGTTAGTAGGTCCGATCTTAGATCCAACCTCGTTGATGTCTTCAATCCACTTGGCGTGCGAATCGAGTCCGTTTGCAGAGATGCCGATGACTTTCACGCCACGGGCCTTGAAGTCTTCCTGCCGGCGGGCAACCTCACCAAGCTCGGTAGTGCATACCTGACCGACAGACACGCGTTGAGTTTAGTTACCGAGCATATGACCTATGCCCGCTCAAGTGAGACTTACCGGAGTGAAATCGGCAGGGTGAGAGAACAGGACACCCCAAGAGTCGCCGAGCCACTTGTGGAACTCGATAGGGCCCTGGGTAGTCTCCGCAGAGAAATCAGGAGCAATGCTGCCCAAGCTCATGGTTCAGAGGCGGAATCACACTACAGTGTAATCGGTTAGGAGCTTACCTTCCGAGACGAAGAGCGGTCATGGTGGATAGAGTATGGATGTGGGTGGAGAGAGCGGTTCAGCTGGGTTGTTCGTCATACGAAACTCAGCGCGTTCTTATCCATAATTCGTTCAAATAGAATTCGGAGATGAGGACCGACCGACCATCACAAATCCTTTCGTGCTGATCGCGCAATTGCATGCTGTTTAGCCAAGCAATCCCGCCATTGGTTCTCACGCATCCAACGCACGTGATCTCCAGTCTTGAGCTTATGGAGTAGACCGAGGACTTAACGATCGTCACATAGGGGTAAGCGAGGCGACTAAAGAAGATTGTAGAGCTCGCCTGCACGATCATCAGTATCGCCGATCAACGACTGCTCTTTTAACGTTGTATGATAGCCAGCTGGATGTTACATCATCATTGAAAGCGTAACAAAGCAAAAAGTCTCTGAAGTAAATGTCAGAAACAAACCAGGATGTCCTTGTTGGTACTCACAGATTAATAAGTACACCAAGTCATTATAGGCAAAGGTGACCAGCCCTTCCTAAATATCCCAAAATTAGATCCTCCTTTATGATACCCGAATAGCCAATGCGATACAGATGCAAATAAGTGAGTCCTACAACAAGGTGTGCTTCCAAGTTAGTTGTGATACAAGGGATTTGTATTCGAATCTTACATTCGTAAACATTTCCTGCGCACAGGCATCTGACTCTTCCCAGTGACAAGCCAAGCCTGCCCTACAAAACTCGTTTTAGTATTAACCTCGAAAGGCTGTCAAATGATAAATACTTACCGCCCTCCTTGGCCCAAGTTCTCATTGACTTGCGTTGTAACCACGAATTTACTGCAACGAGTCAAATCAAGGTACTCAAACCAGCCTAATGTCACTCACAATCCGTTGGGTTCAATCTCTATGATTTGTGCACGTGTCAGAATGAAGTATCCAAGGCGCGTAGACGACATAGACTCACCTAGCATCCGGTCCTTTACGCGTTCTCCAATCTCTTTACACCAAGCTTTACTCTTATCCCTATCTTTAGGATCCCAAACCATCCCCTGCAGCGTGGACGCTAGCAACTTTTTCATGTACCCCCGTAATTGATCGGAGTCAAACCTACAGACTCCAAACATTAGTTTGGCTCAGCTTATAGGAATTAAACTCACTTTTTAGGGGCAACGGGTGACATAGGGGCTGTTCGAGAGATGGAGGGCGACTGGAGATTAGGTGACCGTACACGAGGGGACAACATTCTTAATGTATATGAGGTATGGCTAGTATGTTAGATCTTGCTGATAATCGATAACGCGTTGAATTGTTCGAGTAATGGGTGTGGGCAGTATGTCAAGGTTGGCGCCAGGAGAGTGCGTCAAAATGTCACGTGAGCGTTCGGCCAATTCCCTCACCACGAGCGGCGCCAAGTGAGATATTTACCTCGCCTTCGCTCACAACATACCTCTTACATGTAGACTTCCTAGATTAGAGCACGATGTTTGGGCGATTAGGTGCAAGGAGAATGTCTTCATCAGCGGGTAAAACACCTTCTCGGCATGCCGCCTGGTACCGCGACACGATTCCCGCCATGGGCCCAGTATTTTTGATTGGCTCTGCGGTGTACATGGTATGAGTGTACAAATAAGATGATTTATAGAACCTAGTAACATCTTTCTTCTAGGGACTCAAGCTAGTCCAGTCTCAGCTTGCGCATGAGAAGTTCGTCTTGGATGCCAAAGCTCGGATCGGTGTGTTGGAGCAAGAACTGGAGAGTCTGAGGAGCGCAAGGCTATTACCTGTATCCCAGAAAGCGAAAGCTCCGAGCAGGGCGGCTGGGACACCAGCATCAAAATCCTGGTATATGTTCTGGAAGTGAATTTATATCCCTGACTCAATTCCCCTCGAGACCTTCAAAGCCAGACACTCCCATGAATATTAAGTGATATGGAAACAGCATAAGATGCAAGCAGATCGCACATAGAACACCAAGATAAAAACGCAAATGGTACTCTAGCTTAGTGCGAATCACTTTTTGACAGCTTGCCAAGGTGCTTGTCGTATAGCTTTGACGAGCTAGTAGGGAGTAACTACGATAAGAAACGGCATTGCTACCACTAAGATATTCATGCTTACCTGAGAACTGCCGAAGCCAAGCCGGACAACGCCATCGCGGGCTCACGAATCTTTTGGAACTTGAAAACGTCGTAGGCTGTAATACCAAAGTCAGTACGCATTCAATCTGGTGTGTAGAAGTGACTTACAAACGAAGACGAGATCACAGAGTAACTTCATCCGTGATACTTGCAACCATTTGTACCGATTCTTCAGCGTGTCCAAATCCTCTTCGTCCTGCTCGAGCGCGGCGAGCGCATTGTCGTGCACGTGTTTCGGGTTGACTCCCATTTGATCAGTATAAACGCGCGATTCGTCTAACATTCATGTCAGGAATAATCCGAGCAACAGTCAGAAGCGACTTACGTTCCGCGATCATATTTTTAACCAAGCTACGGTCTGCGCCAACTTCTACTAAGCCAGCCAACGTGCTCAACAGCCACAGCCAGTTGGACATCTTTTCGGCTCGGCTTCCAACCTTCTTTCCTACGAGACCCAATCGGCTTAGAGTGTAGATGTCGTCGGAGAACGAGTTGAAGAGTTCCAAGAGGACGGGAGGCGGGGCATGCAGGAAGCGATGGAGAAGCGGACGGGACTTGCCCGAACTACGAGATGCGAGGGGATCTGACTCGCTGAACGGAACAGAAGAGGGATGGACTATTTGGAGCAAGGGGCCTAGCCAATTAAACAAGATAAGGCATTTTCGGACGAGGGATAAGCCGGCGGCGGTGGAACGCAGGCGTGTTTCGAGCTGGCTATTTTTGAGTAGGCCACCTTGTAGCTTTGCGAATGTGCGGACATGGAATTGGAGGTAGACTTTCATAGAATATTGAATAAGTTTCTAAAGTCTAGGTGTTATTAATTGTAATCGTGGCGAACAAAATGAACGCACAAATGCTTTATCCCGTCCAGGTGAAGTTGCCAGCATCTCTTTCCATACTTCTTCTCGGCGCACTCGAGGGGGCTCAGCGCGTATGATTCTTGAGCTTGAGCTCATGGGGATTTTTGAAGGGCCCTCAGATCGAATTACGCTCTGACTCGGCATCGGCGTTCGGTAGCCTGAAGTTGAGCTCCCGCCATAAACCGAGCCAGATGGACCAACACTAGAACTCATAGAGGCAGACATATCACTATCCCATGTTGTCCATTCAGATGAAACCGACGCGCGCGACTGAGCAAGACCGGCATCGGCAGGATTGTACGTTTGGCCGCCAGCAGGGTACGTCTGGACACGGGATCGCCTAGGTAAAGCAGAGGCGGGGTTTACGTGAAAACCAGGTGTGTCGGTAGGTGGAAACACGATTTCCGACATGGCAGAGGAAAGGCGGGTCGGCAACTCGGGCAATGCTGTGCGTTGAAGTCTAGCGGACGCGCGCTTGGACGTGCGATAAGGCTTCTCTCTAAAGTAAGCTATTTTGCGCCCAATGCAACCGTGCCAGCAGAACTCACTTGCAAGGTCAAGGGTGAATGCTCTGTCAGTGGATGGTGGCGACGCGAAAGACAGGCAGCCCCGTGTACCGGGGGTCACGTGCTGATGGCCATTTGCTCCATGTTGAAACAGCCAGCGTGCTCAAACGGCAGACGTCGCCGCAGGTTGGAGCAATAAGCGTGTCCTGCCACAAGAGGAGTGCTTGGGGTTGTCCGATACGATGAGGACGGACTATGCTGATTGGTTTGAGATCAATCTTGCAAATGACAAGACAGCGACCACTAAGCCTTCCATGACCCATCCCGCATCGGTCTGGCAGGCGCATCTCGTGAGCGGCTCAAACGTTCGCGAGCGATGTCTTTGTCCAGTGTGACCATGGTTTCCCTGGCTAAATGCGTTGGTAATTACACATTTCCCAAAACCAGCCTAGAATTCCGAAATTTAGAACCCTGAGATTCAACAACCACAAAACGTGCCTCCACCCGACTTCTCGCGCCTTGTGCTTTGCTCTCCTCTAACGCTCAGAGCGCGCTCTTTTCCTCCCTCAAGACACACTCCGGCCCTTCTCTAACGAACATATTATAAACCAGTACATTCCTGGGATTCTACACGTACTTTCTTTATCTGTTTCTGCTTACTGTTCACCCCACACATTCTCCACTATGACCCCCGGCAACGACGCCTCCGTTCGCTCTGCGAAAACCATAGGCCACTCATCGTCTTTTCTCAACCTCAAAGGCATGTTCAAGATGAATGAGAAGGCTAAAAAAGACAAAGACGGTCTGGGATCGCCGGCTCTTGCGCTGGACACGCAAACGCTGGGGATCAACACGATACTTCCAGCCGGCACCCCCACGGTGAACTCGCCTACTCCGACGCTAGACACTCATGGTGATTATGCCTCTCCATCTCCTGTCGTTCCTATGACTCCGGCCTCGAACGATGATCGCTACTCGTACAATTCCTCAGAGACTCGGTCTAGCGACTCTGCTGGTGGAACACGCATCCACCGCACACAAGGCCGCAGCTTGCGTGGTCCTCGAGCCTCCCAGACCCCATCCACTTCCCCCTGTGTCTCCCGATCGACCTCCTCCAACGCTCTGAAAAGTGCTGCGCAGTCTCAGCCCGGCAGGTCGGAAAAGCATCGCGGAGCAGGCCGCTTCGACTCCGTGTCCAAGCCTCCTACCGCCAACTCCTCCCAGCAGTCTATCCAGATTCCCAACTCGCCCTCTGCTAGAAATGCACCTCTGTCACCACGCACTATGGGTGCGTCTGCATCACGGTTTATTCGACGTGTAGCCTCAGCCCCAAACGCCAAAAATCTATTCTCGATCAACACGGGTTCCAAGTCCACCACGCGCAACGGTCTCTTGTCGCCTGCACTGGACCCATCGATCCCGCCTGTGCCCTCTTTCCTTTCGGGGCCTATGACGCCTCCTGAGAAAGGATCCGGGTCCCCAGAGTCTTCCCGACCTCCATCCTCGAGGTCGTTTGCAAACCGGGCTTCGCGCGCCATGTCCGCCTCTGTGAATGGAAAGCAGAAGAGCTTGTCACCAAACGACAAGGCTGGTGATGGCATGGGCCGTGCGCAATTTAGGAGAACATATTCCAGCAATTCAATCAAGATTCGATCAGTATGTCCCTTCATTTATATAGACTAACGATGCATGGCTGATGTCTGCTGAATAATCTAGGTCGAAGTAACTCCTAGCAGTTTCCAAAAGATTAAATTGTTGGGTAGAGGTGATGTGGGCAAGGTTTATCTTGTGCGAGAGAAGAAATCAGATAAACTGTTTGCGATGAAGGGTTCGTTCCATCTCCTTGATCAGCTCCGTCTCGTGTATCACTAACGGTTTTGGTTAGTGCTGTCAAAGAAGGAGATGATCGCACGGAAGAAAATCAAGCGCGCGCTTGCTGAACAGGAAATCTTGGCTACGGCGAACCATCCCTTTATCGTCACCCTTTATCATTCCTTCCAATCAGATGATTACCTCTACTTTTGTATGGAGGTGGGTAACTCATTCACGTCGTGGGATGTTGCTTTTCTCATTTGCTTTCACAGTATTGCGCTGGCGGCGAGTTCTTCCGTGCTTTGCAGACTAGACCTGGCAAATGTCTATCAGAAGATGATGCTAGGTTTTACGCTGCGGAGGTTACCGCGGCACTTGAATACTTGCACTTAATGGGCTTCATATACCGTGATCTTAAACCCGAAAGTGCGTATTCACATGTCCCAAGCCCGTTTCTCCTGCTTATTGTAATACATTAGATATCCTCCTCCATCAGTCTGGTCACATCATGCTTTCCGATTTCGACTTGGCAAAACAATCTGGGTCGCCAGGAGGACGCGCTGCGACTATCATGCATTTGGAGCCCAATGGGGTGTGTATTGTTTGGAATTAACCATTGCTTTGTGCTGACCTTGGCTTTTAGATTCCGCTAGTTGATACCAAATCGTGCACGGCCAACTTGCGAACCAACTCATTTGTTGGAACTGAGGGTATGTCATTCGTCAAACCGACTCCTCAACCCGGCTAATGTCGTTTTGGCAGAATACATCGCTCCCGAAGTGATTGAGAACAGCGGGCATACCTCAGCCGTTGATTGGTGGACACTTGGTATCCTGATCTATGAGATGATCGTGCGTGATCCACCCAACCTTAGTATATGCTAGCACTAACGTCGATACCCTAGTGTGCAACCACACCCTTCAAGGGCTCGAACCGAAATGCAACCTTCCAGAACGTCATGAAAATACCTGTGGCCTACCCTGAGAACGTCAGGATATCACCGTAAGTTTAACGTACGAACTACTCTGTGGCCTAGTTAACAGTTTTGACAGGCAAGGGCGAGATGTCATCGTTCGTCTGTTGGACAAGAATGAAGCCACTCGTCTTGGCAGCCAAAGCGGGGCAAGCGAAGTGAAGCAGCACAAGTGGTTCGCGAAGCTCAACTGGGGTTTGTTGCGCAATACACGCCCGCCGGTTCGTGCCTCGATTAGCCTGTTCTCTGCGATCATTCCGCCCTGACACGCTCGTTCTCTAGATCCAACCTGCTGTATCACGCGGCATCGATGCGGTGAACTTCCGGAACATGAAAGAGTCGTCATCGCTTGACTTGGACGGCACGAAGCGAGTGCCGGTCCCGTCGACGCCAGTGCCTGGCACACCTGGCCTGTTCACTACGGAAGACGGGATGGAACCTCCATCAAACCCGATGGACGATCTGTTTATAGGCTTCTCAAGCGTAACGTTGCAACATGACGGGGAAAACTAGGTGCTATTTGTGTACATCTGCTATTTTGACACTTTCTTTTCTATCAAGACACTGTGCTGGCTCGTGTTTCTCCTGGTGGTGTTTGCGGTGGTTATGGTACAACTCGTATTGACTTTTATCTTGCTTTGTCTTATTCTCTCGTATAACCTTGACTCGTTCAATATTGCATTTGCGTGAAGTACATAGTATGGCTTATAGGATTCTACTCAATGTGGTTTTCACCCCAACCAAATGATGGTGCCGCAGCGTAGCTCAGTAACGACAAAGGTTGTGGCCTAATGAGTGCTTCTAGTGGAATCGGTAGTTTTCGCCAATCGATTGACGGACAAGTGTATGCCAAGAAACTGAACACTCCGCTGAATGTAACCCAAATCCAACGTGTCCCTTTGGTGATCGTCAATCCTTTTGAGTTACCTAAATGAGGAGATCCACAGAAGAAACCAAGCTCCCACAGTCCGCTAGTAATGGTATGCTGAACAGAGGTAGTTGTGCAGCGGAGCCACTTTCAGCCATTCAAAGAAGCATGTCAAGGAGACGCCATACCAAAAGGTCACCGAAGTCCGAGCGCACCCCACACGATCTCAAGTGACACGATGCACGGGGGGCAGACAGACACCAACGGCCGTCGCTGCACCCGATGGGATGCAGCTGTACCCGGATAACCACACAGGAGCTGGTGGATGGACGAGGGACTGCCGTAACTTGAAGTCCCTGTACGCAACTGAACAGTGTGCAGAGATGGGAGCCAATCATGCGTAATGCTTTGGTGAGCCAACTTCCGTGCGGTTGGATAATGGGCGGCGGTTCAAGAAGACTGGGCCGTGCTCGAGCAGAGCCTGATTCAGCGGGAAGTTGCCTCGAGACAGACGGTTCACAATTAGAGGTGCTAAGACACGAACGAGGCGACCCTGGTTCGAGAAAGCATGCAGTTAGGGAATTGGGGATCCAGCAGGAAGCAGTGCTCCAGGCTAGGATACTCAGCCAGCAAGCAAGCCAACCAGCTGAAAAAGTTAAAATAAATGAAAACACGAGCAAGTCCCCCCCAAGAGCTGGCTCCAACGCCCTCGTCGGATCTGAGCGTGGGGAATCAAGCGCGATGCGGATACGGGTGATCCTCGCGCACAAGAGAGGGTGATACGAGGCCCGCGGAGATGCGCATTTCCGCTCGTGCGCGATGGGTGTATTACAGGTTACCGAGCAAGGTTGGGGTTCCAAGGTTCTTCGACCGGGATTCCATCTTGGGCTGAACACCCCGAGAGTAGGGGGAACCGCGTTCTATATCGGCTCGCGTTACAACGCAAGGTCTCGCGGTAGGGGTTCTAATACAAGGCGGTCGGATGTGGTGTTAAGCTATATGGCGATACCCCAGGTCCTCCCGTGTCCGGCCAATGCCATCGAGAGTATCCGGCGGAGTTCGTCTTTCGTCGGTGTTCTGGCTTGTCAAGGCTTAGCAGGCCTCATGCGAGGTCGGCGGCAGGAGGGACGCATAGCAGAGCAAGAGTGTGCCGTCGGATAGTGGGAACATTCCACAAGGGCCGAGCCAAAGCAGAGTCCGCAAAGCACCAGCCGCGCAAGAGCACTTTCCACCACCGACATAGCCAAGCGAGCGCCGAGTGACCGCATACACCGAGCGCACAGTCGAGTCGGCAAGTGTGTGGACGCATGCACGTACAAACAGTGACCAAGCCAATGCGACTGATGCTGAGTCAGCACTCGCTTCTGCCAACCACGTGCCATACAGGACGGGTTTCTCTTCTGAACGTCCAGAACCCCCGGGTGAAGAAGGCGATCACACGTCGATCTACAGAACCGGAAAGTATCGACTTATGGAGTTCACCAGCCTGAGCTATCTCCGGCACAGCGCGACGCGCGTGCTTATCCAAGAGTCAAAAGCGAGCGGTGACGAAACCCAGAGGGGTTTTGGCGGCCCAGTGGTGTCGCATATAGTATAGTCGAATGTTGAGCTGTACCGAGAAGAAATCCAGAGTGCCGAGTCTGATCCGTTGCGTCTCCCGCTCCCCCGCCGAGCATCTCAACTGTGGCGGGAGGTGCAGCATTGCACATCCAGCCACTGGTTATAAATGGTGATATTAAGTTTACCCAAAAACACTAACGCTAAATGCCAACCAGAGCGTTTTCTGGACCGGCCCGCAACGGAACAAGTCCGGTCATATAGAACGTTTATCCCATTAGACTATCTCAGCGCAGGGCCAGCAAACCTTTCTGCCACGCCCTATCGCCGTCACGAGGCTTACGTGCGAACCAATAATCCCGGACCCGTTTTACGCACCCGCCCTATTATCTAGACACCAAGCGAAGCCATTGTCCGTACGTCAACAAAACAAACATTTCGAACGCCATCTCTTCGAACTCGCATGGTCTGGAAGCAGAACCAAGAAGTGCCATGTCAAACTGGCTCATGGATGATCAGCCGCCCGGCGCTTACACAAAGTTTGACAGCACGAGGCGGGTCCGGGGCAATTACAAAGAAGCTCAAGGGTCCAGCCTAGTCGGTATCTGGGGTCCTGTACTCATAGACTCTGGCTATTGCGGTTGCCGGATGCGGACGATGAGGGTGTATGCCCCGAGGGGTGATGAGCTCGCTATGCTGGGCTGTATGAGATAAGCCTGGTTGTTTGTGGTAACTTGCGCTCGAGCAGAAAGGGGACGACGTGAGATGAGATGTCGCATTGCTGGTGATTGGCTGAGCCGCCGAGGAGTACAGGAGGTTGGCTCTTTGGGTGGTGGGAACGAAATTTCAGCACGGAAACGATCGATTTCACCAGAGGGGGCGTAGCGAAGGGCGACGCTGGCGAGACCGCAGCAAGTGCGACCGGCGAGGAGGGCGAGGGGCAGAGCAACGCCGAGTGCAACACCGGCAAATTTGTTTATGCACAGAGACTAAATATCGCGGGGCGTAATGGGGTGGTGCCCGCCTCGTGCTGATTTGTGATGGTTTGTGTGATTGGGATGGGCAAGGCGGTTACTCTAACACTACTCTAACCCGATTGATCTAGTGAGTTTTAAGCTTAAATTGTGACAAACATGGATGGTGTCGGAATCAACGATCAAGGCGGGCGTGACAGGATGTTGGAGAAGTCGCGAATTCTGACGCGGGCGCGGCGCATATGGTGCTGATTAGTGTCTAAATCACACACGCCGCGCGCGCCAAGTTGATTTTGTTCGGGTGCCTCAGCGAAGGAGGCGAGTGCGTAGGTAGGAACGTGCTTGATTGACTTTTCGTGGCAATGGTTCGCGAAGGCGAGGGTCGCTGCGTTCTTGTTCAGACGATTCGGGGCTAGCGCCGCTCACGGATAGTGCTCACTCGTCCGATGGACATGTATTTTGAGTGGGAGTAGAAATTTGCAGGCCACACCCATGGGCAGTGTACAGAGGGTGCATACAGGGAGGGTTGCGCCAGGCGACTGGGCGTTATCTCGGTTATTGGCGTATATGAGCGACACAAAGGCGCATATCACCATGAACGCGTACGTACAAAAGTGCGTTGTCCGAAGGAATGCGGGATTTGCTGAATGCGTGCATAAGAGAGGGGAACAGTGGATGCTTACGCTCGCAATGGGGGATGCTGGCCGGCTGCCAGCGCACAAACTGAATGGATGGAGCGCGGGCCGGAGGGTATGAAAGAGAGTTGGTGCAGGCATCCGGCGGTGATATGGGAGCCCTTGCTCACGCCTGCAAACGGTCGATGGGCGGGCGTAAGAACGTGCTCGGACTGTAAAGCAGGCATGAGCTGTGGGGGGAGGGGTGGCCTAGATTGAGCCACCCATGGCAACGATCTGAGGAGAGGACCCCGCGGGCAAACGCTATGGCGTAGGCAGCGAAATGAGCTCGCGTGGAGGGTAAACAAGGAGAGTTGGGACGCAAAGCGGGGGGCTGACGGCTGAAAACGGCTGGAGCGAAGCACCTCGCGATCACAGAAGCACAAGGATGCAGGGTAAGTGAGATCTGAAATCGCCAGCACAGCGAGCAGACTGGCGATGAGCACAGAGACGAGCGTGACGGGTGCAGAGCTAACAGCGGCTTTGCACTGGCACTGAAGAGCTGGCTGTGAGGAGCGGTGATCACGTGGGTGTCGGCAGCTGGTTGTGCTAACAAAATCCGACGGCAAACAAAATCCGACCGCCAACAATGCGACCGCCAAATGCGACTGCCAAAAGAGAGGCTGGCGAGAGCTGGCTCAGCACACCAGCAGGCGGGTGCCGTAATGTGAAAACAGGGTGGGCGGGAGCAGGCTATGTCCGAAGCGGGACGACCGCGGACAGACCCTAGGACCCGGCACACTGGGCTGAGCGAACGCACGCTCCGCCGCCGACGGACCCCAGAGAGTACGCGGGGGTGCCATGGGTCCGGGTTGTCCTGGAATGGCGAATATAATGACCCGTTGGTTCTTGTCGATCTCGCGTTCTTCTCGCCCCCGTTTGCGCCGCTGCCAGTTGACTTCTGCTCGCCGCACACCACGCACATCACGTGCACAATTGCATGGCCGACGTCTTCCACCACTACCCCCGCACAATGAGCTCCAGCTACTCCCCCACCCAGCAGCAGATCTACCCCCCTGCGCTCCCCCATGTCCAGCCCACCTCCTCCTCTTCGCCCGAGGACCATGACGATGGCGACGCGACGCCCCCCAAGTCGGCAGACGCCCAGAAGCTCGAGACCAAGCCCCAGGCGACGTTCCTCACGAAGCTCTACGCGTATGTTCTCTTCCGCCTGTTTGTCTTGCGCTCACTCACATCTTTCTAGGCTGCTCGAGCGACCCGAATACCACTCGATGATCAGATGGGATGCCGCCGGCGAGCAGATCATCGTCGAGCGTCCTGAGCAGCTCGCCCTGCACGTCTTGCCTAGCATCTACCGCCAGTCGCGTTTTGCCAGTTTTTCCCGTCAGCTCAACGTGAGCACGCTCCGATTGTCCGTGGCACAATACTCATTGGCATTTCAATTCAGATTTACGGTTTCATGCGAAAAGTCAACCTGCGCAATGTAGATCCTGCGATCGACGACCCGGACGCGAGCACCTGGTGTATGTCGCTTTTTGTTGGCTGTAGCTCCCGTCTGACCTGATTTGCAGCACACCCAACGCTCAACCGAAACTCGCCGCCAGAGGTTGTCGCAAACTTCAAGCGCCGCGTACCTCCTCGCTTGCCGAAGCCTAGAAAACGCGATCAGCTCGACATGTCTCGCGTCGGCCCCGGCTCGCTTGCGCCTGGCCTTACCGTGCCGTCCTCGACCCACATGCTTGGCGGCATGAACCAGCACCAGCACCAACATCAGCAGGGAAAGCCGCGCGCCAGGGGATTCTCCACTCCTTCGCTGCCCTTTGGCTTTGCGGGCACTGCCCATCTCCAGCCTGCGGGCCAGCCCCAACCTTACTACCACAACGTGGCGCCTCCGCAAAAATGGGGTGGCGGAGCCTCTTATGGAAACAGCTTGCCCCCTCTTACCGTGCCAGGAGAGCATGGATACAGTGGTGGCTACCGCCACCTTGACGACCCTCATGCCCCGTACGGCCACTCGAGCCAGTACGGCCCGCCCCACCACTCTGGACAGCAGCTGCCGGTCCTGCGCGACTCGACGGCCTTCCAGTACCCCGGATATGGCACAGGGGCACCTGGCAGCGGCGCGGACACTTCGAGCTGGTCTTTCCTCCCTCCTGCGTCGTCGCTTGCGTCTGGCCATTCCGGTAGCCTGTCTTCGCTCCTGAACCCGTCCGCCAACTCGAGCTCCTACGGTCGTCCTCCGAGCTCTGGTGGTGGGTTTGGCCACGGCTCTCCTGATAGTCGGCCGAACACTGGCTAC
The DNA here is from genome assembly GCA_015039395.1 of Ceratobasidium sp. AG-I. Taxonomy (NCBI): domain Eukaryota; kingdom Fungi; phylum Basidiomycota; class Agaricomycetes; order Cantharellales; family Ceratobasidiaceae; genus Ceratobasidium; species Ceratobasidium sp. AG-I. The sequence goes on along the minus strand of MU132141.1, from coordinate 714,050 downwards.
AGCGTTGCATCATCCGTGTCCTCCATTGGGGGCGGATATGATGCGGGCGAGCAAAACCCTTTTGCGCTTCGGCCCACTGCCGGTGGCCGTGATGATTCCGGCCGACCATTGACTCCTACCTCCGCCAGTGGTGTACGGCCAGGGTCGAGCAAGGGTCAAGGTGCGAGCTCCTTGAGCGTGCGCAACGGCCGTCCGCGAAGGCACAGTCAAGTCAGCCCCTATCCTAGCCCATACAGCCCGTACGATTCCGAAGCTGGCTCCAGGCCTGGAACCGCGCCGGACGATCATTTAGGTCCCCAGCGAAGCCGTAGCATGGCAGAGCCGTATGGCTTCCAGGGCGGACCAGCCCCCGCAGAGTTTGCCTACTCGGCGTCGGGCGGGGGTGTCGACAACGGGGAATGGATGGGGCAACGCGGAGTCCGACCGAGCACGTCAACCTCGACCATGTCCGGGCACTCTCCCGCCTCCAACTCGGCCCTAAACACGCCTCCTGGCATCGATGATGGCGGGATTGCGACCACACCACCCGCGAGCGGGCATGGTGCATCCGGGCCGTTCGGAGCCTCCGAAGGGGACATGTCGCGGTGTGAGTAGCTCATCTCATCTTTTTTGCAGTGCTTGCTTTTCTCCGGCACGGCGCTCTTTACTCCCTGTTTCACTCCTTTTCACTGCTCGCGCGCTCATTCCTTGCGTTCTTATTGCCTCTCACTTGGCGCCGATCGCTTTGCTCTTTTGCATCTGGGCTCGTCTCGTCTTGTTCTTTTTTGGGGATACCGCTTTGCTCATGTCTAGCTCATCCAGCTGACCTGCAGTTTTGAACAACCAGTCTCGTCCGACCTCGGTTTCTATGGGATGACCGATGGAGGCAAGCCACCGATCCACGCGTAACGACTCGCTTGCTCGCCCTCGATTACCCGACCTTGGTTTTCAAGCATACGTGCGACGCCATATACCCCTCGTCTGTCCCGCTTCGTTTCTCGGCACCGACTTGATTAGCTGTTGCGCCTAAAACCGTCTTGCGCGCGTTCTTGCGTATGCCGACACTTTAAACTGTACAACCTTTTGGCTTCAGACTTTGGATGGGACTCTTGCTTGCTTATTTGTCTCGTCCCTATTTTCACCACCTTCCCTGTGTCTATTTTTTTGCCATACCCACCCGCGTCCTTTTTTGATTGTCTTCACTATGCTACGACGACTATGCCATATGCATTCCTCGTCGTTCTCTTTCGGGCTTGTTTGACTTTTATCTCTAGCTTTATCTCTTTGCGCTTTCTTACCCTGTGCCAATAAGTGTAAATTTGTCCCACTGCTTTGAGCGATCTCCACCTTTTTTTCTTTTCTCTTTTTCGTAGTTTACACGAGATCAGAATAGATGTGCATGCCTTATATGAGTATATTTGATTGCTGGATCATGGGCGTAAGGCTGGGTGGGGTAAACGCGCGTGAATGAACGCATCCTCTAGTGGAGCGAGAGTTGAGGGTGAGGGATTTACATGGTGGAGCATCGCTCGTGAGTTTGTTTTTCCGCGTGTATGCGCACAAGGTTTGGCTCGCTGGCCATACCCGCTTCACTCTGCGTTTCTTTGCCGTTTGGAGCGCGACAGATGATCCGTCCGACCTCGGGCCTAAAGTGGAGTGACGAGCCTTTCTAGAACGTCTTCCCCCGCTCGTTTGGTTGCGTCATGATAGGATAAGTGATAAGCGCAGATGGATTGTGTGTTATAAAATAAGCCGGGCGAGTAATTAGCGTGGGGAAGGAGCGGTGGGTGGGTTCGGATTTAGGTGGGTTTTGGGTGGATTGGATTGGATGATCGGTGTGCGCGGTCTCGGTACGAAGCGAGCGGCGGATTGATCAGATGGAGATCTTCTTGCATGTGAATGCTGTGGTCGTGCTGGATTTCTCCGGACTTGGGAGGAGAGTGGGTTACTGGGGAGTCGCGTGCGAGAGAAAGGAGGGCACTGCAAGAGGGACATGGGAGCGCATATACCCTGCTAGGTTGTTTGGATCCACCGGGCCCCGTTGTATTGCGTGTGGGTGTGTGGGTGTTTGGCTCGAGCGGGGAGATCGGGATTACCGAGTACCGACCGAGTATTCAATATTGCCGCGGTAGGCAGGGAGAGGAGGTAGGCAAAGCAACCCTGCAAATGCAGCAAAGTTACCTCCACCGATACAGGAGACAGTTCAGTGTGGTCGCCAATCGTACGACTCCCATTCCAACTGCGCCTCACTCGCCGCACCAGGTCTGTGGCTTATCTAACCTACCAAGCACACCGCTCACAGCGCTTCCTGCTGATGAGAACCAAGCAGCGTACCCTGATGTTTCAGCGGTCCAGGAGCTCGATGTAGTATGGACGTCGAGCAGTGTGCTCCTCTTACCCAAGTTTATCGCACTTCTGTGGTGTACGGCATCGTCCACCCGCCTCTGTTGTGCCGACTTTCACATGCGCGGACAAGGTTGTCAGAGAAGGAAAGAGCCAAGGAAGACGCACGTATTGCGCACGTTCTAATCAAGGACGCTCGGGAAGAATAGGCCTGATATGGATGTGCACGCCTCCGAGACTTGTGGCAGGGGGCTTCTCGCGCAGGAGACCATGCGCCAGCGCACGCATCCGCACACCGGCCAGCCAACTCCTATGTGTGTGCTGGTGGAGATAAGCACACACTTTCGACATGGGTGCGTACGCTGCTGGGAGGCAGATGGGACAGTGATGGGAATCCCCTGTCTCGGGCATCGGCCTCCAGGTCTTGCTCGTTACTGCGATTGGACGTGATGTCCCGGAAAACACTGGGTGTGGGTGTACCAACTCACTAACCATTGTGGGACGTACTGTAGGATGGGTGTAAATACAATTTTGCTCTGCCTGCCAAGGTAGGCGTATAGTCCGTAATCAAATCCTCGAAAGATGAGAGAGAAAACAAGGCCTGGATATTCCCGACTAGCTACCGCCGCCGTACCCTCTCGAGCCGCTTGGCGGGCTAATCTCGGTGGGCGGATAACTTCGTTCCCGGAAAGGGGACTGTCAAAGATAAGCAGAGCATCAGAAATCAGGCCTGGAATCGACAAATTAAATCAGCTCACCTCAGCCATTTGGGCCTCTCGCGAACGTCCATTGCTGTTCACGAATTCGTCCGACTCATCCATCGCAGCGGGCGAAAGGAACGCTACCGCTTCCTCTTCATCTCGTCTGCCCCGCACAGGCGCTAAACTCCGGGTCACGAGACCGCGTCCAGATCGTCCCCCGGACACCATGCAATCATCCTCGTCATCCAGCTCGTCCACGGCCCGGCGGGCGACCCAGGAGAGATACATAAACAGCATAACGCACAGGGTGATTCCGATGATCGTCCATGCACGCCCCAGACCCGAGTCATCTTCGTCTTTAGCTCCGTCTCGCATGTGATAATCCGCAAATGAGTGGATGCTCGCGCCGATGCTGGTGTGAATGATGACTTTGAACAGGCTGAGCGCGGTGCAGGCAGTGTAGGTAGTGAGCGTCAGACGAGGCGACGAAGCTAGCAGCACGTTCATGACGTTGTAGGGATACGGCGCAAGTCGGATCAGGAACAATAAAGAAGGTCGTTTCTCGATCGCACGCAGGATACGTTTGAACGTTGGCGAATGGGAGATCAAGCGAGCAATGTGCCAGCGAAGGAAAGTTCGAGAAAGAAGGAATACTACAAGTGCGCCGCTGAGAGCGGCGAAATAGGAAATGACAGCACCAGTCATAGCACCGAAGCAATAACCCGAGAGACCAATGAGTGTAGAGTAGAGAGGTAAAGGAGCTACAGCCAACGTCAGGCTCACCGCGCACATAGAGAGCAAAATCACTTACGGAACGTCGTCAAGAATATAAGAAAGAAGAGAATAAATTGCCCTTGGTACCCTTGGCTCTGCAGCCATTGAGATAATTCATCCAAACCTGTCAAACTGTCAGCGCTAGACACATGACCAGACCTGTCAAACATACCCGTGAAGACCTCAGTTTTGTAATAGGTAATCGCAACCAAGAACACCAGGCTCGACAAAGCCCAGACCATCATCGGAATCCACGGCTTTAGCGAGTCCGGCAAATCGCAAGAACTGCAATTCCCCCCGCCGATCCTCAATTCCTGGGAATGCTCTGGACGAAGCGGGTGTGGCGAACGAACTGGGACATAAGGATAGCGCGGGATAGGCGTGCGCGTGGGGGGCGGGTGGGAATGCAGTGCGAGAGCATAGGCTGGCGCCGGTGTAAACGAACTGCCCAAAGAAGACCGGCTCCTTTCGTCGACAGATTGATGGGTCTGGTGTAATGGCGGTGGGGGAGCGCGCATCCGTTCAACAGAGCGTGCTCGCCGAACACCATCATCTAGCGGTTGGGCCTTCTCGTTTGGCCATTCGGCTCTGGTGCTCGATTGGGAACTATGGGATAATGTAGGGTGAAGACTGGGGATATGTGCAGTGGTGTTGGTGTATGTGAATGTAGGACGAGGTTGTCGTGAGCTGGAGTGAGAACGAGGAAGAGAAAAAGGAGAGGACGGGGGCGTTGTACTCGAGGATGGCTGGTTACGGGACATCGTTGGACCCAATATAAAGGTGCGTAACTCGGTTCAAGGATCCAACACCGAGCAGGGGCTTTGCGACCGCCTAAAGACCACTAAGAGCGTGTGTTGAGACGGTTATGGGCACTGTACTCCACGATAACGAGTATAATCCACGAATGTTGCTCAATGGTTCGATAGCTCGACCGTGCCACGGCGACTGCGGAATTGGATATCAGCTAAACCGGGTAGAGCGACAGAGTGTAGCTACTCACTAAAATAATAGTAAACCTGAAAACAACTTACTGTTGGAGTCGACGAGCGAGGTCGGTGTGTATATCGACGTTGTCGCTCGGAGCTTGCTGGTGGTGGTTGGGAGTGGCGTTGGAAAGGACCCAAGACAATCGAAGGCAGTGTGGGCCCTGTTTCGGCCCTGATATCCCCATGTGCGAAATTCACCTCATGACACCGACTTGAAATCATTGATTCTCGACCCAAATGGTTCATCCTGCAATTACTTTCTTACACGTATGCCAGTTCTTCACTAAGACACCACCCAGCAGTCTTTGGAATATTAAAACCGCTTCACGCATCGATGTATTCACGGCGAAACTTCACCCAACAAGGCGTCAATGAAATGAGCAAATGAATCGAATGTCTCCGGTCGGGGGTCATCTGCCCCACCTCTCTCTTCGTCCCCCTTGCGGTATTTCCCCGTTCTCACTATTATGAGTGGCGTGAATATCCCAGTGTGGTAGTATAGCATACATGCCCCGAGTGCATGTACTCACCTAGTATACGCCGTAAATTTAGTTCAATCGCGCCCCCACCTAGGTCGTTATTTACGTCGTCGCCAACGATAATAATAGAACGAGAAGCAGAGTCTCTGTGCCCGGGGTGAGAATTGACCCACATCTCCCGCTCAATGCCGTTGCTGGCAAGACTTTCTATCACGACTTCGAAAAAGTCACGAGTCGGCTTGCCTAAGATTTGGGCTTTCACATTCGCTGCTGTTTCGAGCGCCGCTACAAAAGGGCCTATTCAAAATGTCAAAACCAAACGACCCAGAATCAAGCATAGATGGTACCCACCCGGACCAAGAGACAGCGCGCCGTCCGCATTACGAATGTACGATGCCTTGTGCATCGCCAATAGTGGTGCAGTCCTATGCGACCTGTCCTTCCCGCATGCAGTCTTATCATTCGGCCTCTCTCCAGTCAAAATTCGAAACGCGATGTTCATGTGCTCATAAGTTAACTTATCAGGTGCGAGACCGACTACCACCGAATCATGGTTGTATACATTTGAAGACTCTCGAGCGTCTGTAAATTCCGCACGAGCCGAGGCTGAAGTTAGGAAGTACGGGCTGAGCGACGGGTATTTAATATTAATTTCTAGTGCGGTTGTGGAATTGCTCACTTTAATTTTCGCTTACGAACCACCTCACGGGTTGCGCCAAGGCTCGTGAATACCTCGGTAGGGCGTACTTGGAAACCCATTCTTTGAAGGGACTTTACGAGTGAGTCTGTCGAGTCCTGAGAGTTGTTGGAACTACGATGCAAGACGTCGAGTCTGATTTACCGATCTAGTAACGACTTGGCTCACCAAAACCTAACGGGTATGCCTGCTAGCCTGACCTTTTCAACAGCACCTACCGCCCCAGGTAGTGCATCTTTGCCAATGTGGAGAGTACCACTCAGATCAATCAGGAGCGCTCGAATGGCAGGCGCAGCCATTGTCGATCAAGATCAATGGAACCGTATATCTTGCCCTGGTCGACAGCGCACAAGTCAAGAACGCTCAAGATTAAATATAAGATCAAGTAATGTTTAAATGCCCAGCGCCTGGGCAATCGCGTTGTATTGCGTAGGGTGATAATTGGAAGATGAAGTGCCTAAACAGGCCGGACCGCACGTGACGAAGTGCATCACTCTAAAGGCCCAGAGGATAGGGGCTGCGGATTCAAGAGACTGCATTGTGCGATTGGGGTTATATTGAATACTGGGTGCAGTTCAAAAGTAGTCCGCTCATTTTAGTTTGGGTTTTGTACGTTCTCAAATATGAATATGATTGCCTCAGGCGCATACAAACAATAGGGGAGAATACTAAGGTTACATTAAAGAGAGCAAGACTGTACTCGAATTGAGTAGGCCACTTGGTGACTTGGTGACTTGGTTACTCGAACATCTGCTCGTCCTTGATCTCTCCGTGTTTGGTGTCCTTGGAGTTCCAGACACCAGCCCACTTGAACAACTTGGCCATCTTGTGGTGGCACCCGCGCTTAGGAGGAAGCACGGTGATGGAGGGGGTAACACCAGTGGGTACTTCGACCTTGATTGACTTGATCACTGGAAGGGGGGGAAGGTCCTTGCCCTTTCCGGCCTATATCAACAACGTCAGTATGAACTAATCCAAATAGCCTTGTGTCGAAGAGCTTACATAGAGACCGACGCCGGTAAGTTTATATCCCTTCAGCGTGCAGAGACGAATTTCAGAGTTCTCAACGAAATCATCAGAGTCCTCCACGAGAGTGATTGTGACCTCTTTAGCGTCCGATTTGACATGAGTCACAGTGACGTCGTTAGACGCCACGCTGGAGTCCAGAAGAACAGAGACTCGAGGATAAAGGGCAGGGAGTTTGACGACTGTTGTGCCGCCCTCGTAGGCCACGCACTCGATATGCGAGCGAGTGTACTATATATAACTGTGTTATCATGTGTGTGGACTGAAATAGATATGAACTCATACCGTATATGCGAAGATTCCTTGACCAACAAACCACAACGACACCAACGCAACTAACGCAACGAGGAAGTGACATAGACGACGACGGAAACGCCTACGCCTCTGCATACGGTCCATGCCGACTATGAGCACCTCGGTCTCCGAGGCCTCCGAGGTGGGGACCTCCTTGTAGTCGGTTGGGGTCGAGTTGTTGTGCCTGGGGCAAGTAAAAGGCATGTCTGACAGTGAATAATTGGTTGAAGGGTGATTGGTAGCAGTGGAGACAACAGGCAGGCTTTATATAGCCTACATAGCGCGGGTAGAACTGCGTTAGTACTGCGGTCAGGAGGGTTGCGTGTTCACGAGGCCGAAGCCGAGACGGAGACGTTGCGGGACCTGGCTTGCGACGTGGGGTGCTGTCCAGGACCAGTGGATTGTTAGTAATAAGAGCCCTTGCGGTGCACCTATTTAAACATGAGCAAACAGAGAGTGAAAGTGTCAGTAAACGGTGTCCCGAGAGCGATACCGATAGTGGTTGACTAAATTACAATGAATACGAGTGTTTTTGTTCCCACAGCGCGTTAGCGACTGCGCGCGTGGTCTTTTGTCGCGTATGTGCGCTCTTAATAAAATCAATCTTTCAATGCAACATATATATATATATATATATGCTGCGTCGCTTGATTCTTTCCATGCGTGTATTTGTTCGTATCTGAGCCATTTACCCGCACGCGGTTAAAGTAAATAACTCTCAAAATATCGGCGTAAGCGCCTGCCTTCTCAAAAGGGCCGAAGCCAAGGTAATCTCCCACTGTAGGGCGAAGTTAGAAAATCGCTGCACATAATCGCTGCCCGTAGCCCTGGGTATACTGTACACACATATGTCTTATTTTAGTCATTTCTTCAGCCATAGCCTTTAGAGAATTGGTCTGTGTACTCTAATGTATAAATGATCCTGTTTTGGACTCTGAGGTCAGCATTTGATTGCTTTTTGATGACGAACACGAGTATCGATTCTCTAAAGACTTTGGCGGAAGAAATAATTAAAATCAGACATATGTATGTACAGGATACCCAGGGCCACGGGCAGCGATTATGTGCAGCGATTTTCTAACTTTGCCCTACAGTGGGAGATTACCTTGGCTTCGGCCCTTTTGAGAAGGCAGGCGCTTACGCCCCCCCCCCCCCGGGGGGGGGGGTTTATACTTCGGGAATGCCCGCGCTAAGGCCGCGGGGTCTTCGCTCCAGACTGCTGATCGACCGAGGAAATTGGTGGTGGCGCTAATTCCGAAAACCATTCGTATATGCATTCGGAATTGTTTATTCGGATATCAATCACGCAATACTTAGCCAACTGGAGGCTTATAAGATTTCGCCCCATCTTCTGTCTCTGCACCTTCCCCGCCATCCTCACCAGGCAAGTTCCCCCAGACCCCCCTAGTACGACTGCTGACCTGTTTGATAGCATGTCTGGCATGTCTACCCCTCTCAGCAGCTCCTCTACCCTCACTGCGGTCAGCGAGCCTTCATCTCCTAAACCCCACACAGACCTACCGAACACCCATGAATCTGCTTCACCGTCAACCCCAGCTGGAACTATCCTGACAGGCCCTGTTGCCTCTACCATCGAGGCTCTTGCCGTACGTGAAAGCGGCACGATTGTAGTCTTTGACTTGGCCGAGCAGGCTGGCTTTGGAGCACACACCGTAAAATGGATCAGCGAAACCCCGGAAGTCAAGCTCGTTCGCTCGCAGACTCGTGCTGGCGCTGGCCTCGGACTCGCAGGGCGACTTAGCGAAGGCACGAGCGCGGATGGTGCTCGTTCTGCTAGCGGTATCATCACTGCATTCACCACGCCAGATGGGCTCGCCCAGATGATTCCTGCTCTTTCTGTCCTCCCGACCCCGTCTGATGCAGGCCGTTTGGTGATCCAGGTCGCTGCTTCTACCCCTCTGTCGACGCTCGAGCTTTCACCTACGCTGGCACCTGTTGCTAGAGCTCTGGCCTCGCTTAGCTCCGATTTTACAGTTCTGATCTCATCCACTACCCAAGAGGCGGCGGATTTAGCGGCCTTCTCTTACTCCCTTTCTACCCACGTCGTCCACGTATTCGATCACGCCGGGGCCACTCGTGAGACTGGCAAGTCTACATTCCCAGAGGTCATCGAAACTACCACGGCACTCGACGAAGCGGCGAAATCGGCGGGCATCGAGCTACTACCTTTCACGGGCGACTCGAACGCCGAGGTTGTACTTGTTCTTCCCAATGGTCCTTTGGCCGCTCTTGCTCGTCTCTTGGCTACTCTCACATCGGGTCTTGGTGTCGTTTCCGTGAAGGCCGTTCGCCCCTGGAATGCGGAAAGCCTTCGTGCTGCTCTGCCTGAATCAGTGAAGATGGTTCATGTAGTCGAGGAGCTTCCCAACGGCTCGGGCTCTGGTCCTCTCTTTGGCGACGTGCTCACGTCTGGCTTGACTGGTGTTGCCGTGCGCGGCCACCGGGTCTATTCTAGCCAGTCGCACGCATTCCACAACTCTGGCAGCAAGTTCGCCGACTTTGTTGCGGAGATCACTTCCTTGCCCGTTGGGCTCTCTGGTGTGGCCAAGTACAAAAGCTTGGCCTTCTTGTCGACTCCGGCCACGTCTGCGCTCCTACACCTCCCCCAGATCACTGCCCACACCTTCCTCACTCAAGCAGGTCCGATTGCGGCTCGCCTTATTTCCTCGTACGATGCGTTCGCCTCCTCCAGAGGAACCAACGTCTCCCGACTTGTCCTTTCCCCCTCCAATGACGCCCATTTGTCGAGTGCTCCGCTTGCGAGTATCGCGAGCCTGGACCAGCAAATTGACTGCCTTACCGTGGTCGATCCTAGCTTGCTTGCCTCTCACAATGCGCTCGGCCTGGTGAAGAACGACGCACCAGTGCTCATATTCGCTAGCGGTGGTGCCCCCGAAGTTGCGTCTCGTCTCCCCCGAGCAGCTATTGAAGATATCCACGCTCGAGGCATTCGTGTCTATACGTCTGATACCGAGACGATTGCGTCCCAAATCGGGTCGAGAGCGTCGGACTTATCGCTGCTCCAGACTGCTCTGGCCCACATCACGTTGCTACGCATTTACTTGGGTGGCGCTGCGACGTCTACCGGACTGGTGACGCTTGCTACGAGGCTCTATGGGGATGGCATCGCAGGTGTCCCGACTCGAGTTGTGTGCGACGCTGCATGGGGTGGTCTCGTTGGTGTTGAGATTCCGGCGTTGGAGCCGTTGGCCGAGGACGCTGCTCCACTCCCTCATTTGGCTCGATTCGCGTTCAATGCACTGTCTCTCGACGATCCCGCGTTCGATGGTCGTCCAGACCCTGTTGTTCCTACGCTCGGCTCGTGGAGCGAAGCCGCAAAGCGACTCATCTTCCGCGAGGCGTTCGTCCCTGCCGCTGCTCCCGCTGCGACTACCAACTCGGACGCGGCCTTGCGTCCCGATCTATCCGAGGAGCGCTTCCTCGTTACATGCACAGTTAACAAGCGGCTCACTCCGATGTCCTACGACCGTAACGTCTTCCACCTCGAGTTCGACACAGCCGGAACGGGTTTGAAGTATGCGATCGGCGAGGCACTCGGCGTGCATGGGTGGAACGACGAGGCCGAAGTGCTCGATTTCTGCGAGTGGTATGGGACCGATCCCAAGTCGGCGATCACTCTGCCCGTCCCCGGTGAACCCGGTCAAACGCATACTCGTACTGCCTTGCACGCACTGCAACAGCAAATCGACCTGTTCGGACGGCCGCCGAAAAGCTTCTATGGTGCACTTGCTGAGCATGCGACTGCTCGTGCGGATGCTATGGCTTTGAGGTTTATCGCTGCTCCCGAGGGCTCTGCGACGTTCAAGAAGCTGTCCGAAGGCGATACCGTCACCTTTGCGGACGTGCTACGCCAGTTCCCGAGCGCTCGTCCGCCACTTTCCGAGCTCGCGACGATCGTTGGTGATATCAAGCCTAGGCATTACAGTATCGCGTCGGCACAGAGCGCGGTCGGAGATCGGGTGGATTTGTTGGTTGTTACTGTTGATTGGGTGACACCCGGTGGTTAGTTGGTTTTTTTTTAAAGATGTGGTGACCTAGTACTAATGAGTTTGGGTTAGGCTCTCCACGATATGGACAGTGCACGCGGTATCTTGCTGGGCTCAAGCTCGGCCAAAAGGTCACGGTGTCGATCAAGCCGTCCGTGATGAAGCTTCCTCCGGATGATATGCAACCTATCATCATGGCGGGTCTTGGTACAGGGTATGTAGTCTCGACCCTACACGATCTTCACGTATTCTAATCATTGCCTCCAGAGCCGCGCCGTTCCGCGCATTCATTCAGCACCGCGCCCACCTCGTCGCGCAGGGAAAACCCGCCGGCCCCCTGATCTACTACTTTGGCTCTCGCCACCGCTCTCAAGAGTATCTCTACGGCGAAGAACTCGACGCATACATCGCTGACGGGATCATCACCCACGCCGGACTCGCATTCTCGCGCGACACGAAACAAAAGGTCTATATCCAGCACAAGATGCGCGAAGACGGGGAGATGCTCGCCAGGATGCTCGCTGGATCCGATAACGGCGTGTTCTACCTCTGCGGACCGACATGGCCTGTTCCAGACGTGTACGAGGCCTTGATTAATGCCTTGGTCGAATTTGGAGGCAAGGGGAAGGGGGAAGCTGCACAATTTTTGGAGGATTTGAAAGAGGAGGAACGATATGTCTTGGAGGTTTATTAGATGTCATGGGTTTGAGTTTGCACAAATTCAAATATATGTACCGTAATTTCGGGGATTGAGTCGGATAGAGATACAGGTGCCAATACTACAGAACTAGCATGAAATATAAACATAGCGAATAAAGCGATATAGAATAAAAGAACAAAGTAAAACTCGAGTGCAGACAGGATGCAAGAAAGTCCTAAATAGAAACTCAGACTACGCGGATATGCTTGGATTTGGCTAGCGAGATGACTCTGGGATGTAATTTCTCAGCATGGGCGAGGAGCTCGGACATCTCTGATGAGTTCAGGAGTGGTACGCTCGCAACGCCTTCGGGGCGAGACCTAAGATTAAGATTAAACAAATTTAGTTTTTTTTCAAGATCAAATTTATGGGAGGTACTCACTTGCAGAGTTTGCATTCAAGATGTCCGGCAGTAGTAGGAGGGAACAGCTGGAGCAGGAATTCTTGGAGAAAGGCGGGGATGGACCCCTTTAGAGGTGACCTCTCGGCAAGCAATGGTTGGGCGGCAGAACGGGACCCAGACGGCGGTGATGGTGCGCGGGATGGGCGAGGAGCAGGCACCAGAGTTACAGTTGGGGGAGGGTTACGAGGGGGCACAAAGCAGGTGAAACCGTCCGTGTTCACCGGGCCAGATAGCGAAGAAGTGGGAGCAGCCTGCGAAGGCGTAGTGATATGAACGAACGTCGACGGCGAAACAGGATGAACAGATGCCGTCGGCGAAGTAGAATAAACAGACGCTAGCGGCGAAGCAACGTGAAATGACTTTGTCGGCGAAGGAAGCGGCTGGGTTGTAATCGTACGCGGATGCTGGACGGGCCGCAGGGTAAACGTTTCGGAGCCGCTGGAGGACACGCGCGAGTGTGCGCCGTCTGTAGATGTGGACGCGGTAGAATCCACTCTCGGACGCTTTACCGGACGATGCTCATTTGCGCTGAGACCTGGGTATTGAACTCCATTCGGCGAGGTCTGTAAGATGTTTGGAGCGGTGTTGCGACGGTTGGTGGCAGCCTGGGGTACGGAGAAGTAGACTGAAGGGGGTCCTGAATTAGGGGTCCTAGGATAATTTGGGTCTAACTTAGAGGCAGCGATCGCAGCATAGCATTGCCTCCAGTGCTCGTTTTCATTGCTCAGCTGCACGACGCGACCTTCAAGCTGATCACGGATGTACGACGTGTCGTTGAGCTGGGCGACTTTGAGTGCAAACTGATCATGCAACTCTGATAGCTGGGAGGAAATAAGGACGTTCTGAGCTTGGAGTTCGTCTTTGGCGATGACAGCCTCCTGCTCTCGCCGAACGGCTGCGTCCCTTTCGTTGCGGAATTGGGTGTAAGTCGCCTTGAGAGAGACCTCCGCCTCGGTGAGTTGCAGGATCCTCTGTTCAAGCTGCCTGAGTTGGGTAGCGTAGGCCCCCTGTTGGGAGTCGTATCGCACCCTGGAATTATTCAACACTGTGCACGCACCCCGTGCCCGTTGTTCAGTAGCGACAAGCTGGTCCTGGAGGGAGGCGATGGTATTGTTCAGCGTCTGTCTTTCGGTTTCAGGCAGCTCGGGAACCGGGTTATTGCACGAATTGGGAGAGTTGCGATCCGGTTTGATAGGATGTTCGTACTGAGTGCGCATCTGAGCCATCGCGGCTTGGACAAGACTCGCCACCTCAGCCTTGAGCTCAGGGGTAAGTACTTGTTCCATCTTGGGTGTGTCCAAACTGGAGGGATGTGAGCACACCGAAGAAAAGCAATAAAAACTTTGCCTACACTTCGGTCTTGATGTCTCCAACCATAGCGAGGAGAATGAGAGGGGGGTGGCGAAAGACTTTGGCTCGAGAAAGAGGAATTTAACAGGCAAAAGTATGAAACAAGGTGCAAGCAATTTTAAATTGCTGAGCTTGAATGGCTTACCGCTTTTGTATTAGATGCTACCAATGAGGTCACATTTGACTACAGGCACAAATGAATCCCCGGGGACTATTTGATCTTACGAGGAGTAAATTTTAGACAAAGTCAAACGCGTCAAAAACATCTCCCTGAGTAAGAGGCTGAATTTGTATCTGTCTCTTGTATAAAGACATTTTTCAACAGCGACTCCGGGAGCCCACCTTCTTTCAAATCAATGGACATTTGCTGTCACACCATGGCGGCTAGGTTCTCCGTGGTTGAAGGGCATTTGGCAAAGTACCCCGCTTCGATGTCCTAATCGAGTAAGACAGCTTTTGAATACAGTTGAAGCTCCAGTCATTTCGCTTACTATTTTTCGATGATCAAAGAATTCAGCCACATACTGCTGTGGGATTGCCTTGAGTCCGCATAGATTCACAACCATGCCGGTCTTTGGATCAACCTGTTCGTAAAGTTGGCGTAAGTTTGACATATGTTTAGGTATTACAACACACACCTGGCCAACAAGAGAGACAGCAATGCGGCAGTTGTGTCCATGGCCATGCGGTCGATTGCATGGGCCATAGAGTTTTGCGTTCCCCTCATCAGTAAGCTGGACGGAGTGTAGTCGACGAGCTGCAGAAATAATGAAGGTTCTAGACAATTGCACAACGGGCCAGCCTGACGGCGCTCCACTGTCAATATATTGGGACGATAGTCTACATCGGTTATTGACCCGACAGGGGTATAAACTAGATTCAAAAATAAATAAATAGATAGAAAATCATTCTGATTTTTGAATATTCTAAAACATTCTGCACAGGAGCTTTTATACGCGGCCGTGAGCGAATGTATGCAAGACTTCGCACACGAGGCCGTAAGTAACCTGGCGGCTCATGCGGATGTGAGCTGGAGCGACAGATGGTGCTGCATTTTGAATGGGAGAACACGCCCTGTAGTTTTATCATCAGAAATTTGAGAACATGAGCCCTCTCAAAGGTCAGGGGGGTCTATAAGCCCGGGAGAGCTGCCCTACTTGAATATATCCTCGTTGCTGGGGCAAGACGCGCTGAAATCCAATTTTGCAGTGAGAAAGTTCGCATATATGACCTCAACCTCTTATGATAAGGAGTAACGGATTTAAAACCGGATTTTCAAGCTGGAGAGAAGCGATTAAATGAACCCCTCTGAGCCCGGCATGCATTGGCGGCTTTAGTTTGGCCGTGATTGTCACACTGAAAGTTCTTCAGAGTCACGTGAGCAATGACCAAACAAAGACCTATCGCTCATCGGCCACCATACGGTAGTCACGAATGTCTGCCGCAGCGTCACTTCTTTCTCGGGCTCTGGGTAGGCAACCCGTAGTAAATATAGCGCTGAATATACCTGCTTATCTCGGGATACCTAGTTCCCGCTGCGTTTGGCCTGGCATTAGTGCAGGCTAGCATTTATGACGTCCCTGGAGGCTACCGTGCGGTTATGTTCGATCGGTTCTCTGGTGTGAGGAGTGAGGTGGGTACCAAACAGTATAATTATTGCTGGCTCAACGATTTCATGAGTTTAGGCCTCAACCGAAGGCACTCACTTTCTTGTCCCTTGGATCCAACGAGCAATCTTGTACGATTGCCGTATAAAACCTCGTGTGAGTACATATGCCTTTAGGATTCTGATGCTTCCTGAAGCTGTCCATAACGCAGAACATATCCACCACTACTGGGTCTAAAGACTTGCAGATGGTTTCGATCACACTTCGTGTGATGTCGCGGCCTGACGTTAGTCATCTTGCCAGGATTTATCAGACTCTTGGTTTAGACTACGATGAGCGCGTAGGTTGCCAATCAATAACCAGGATTTAATCCGTGCCTCAACTTTGCGATTAAACAGGTTCTACCTTCCATCGGAAACGAAGTCCTCAAGGCCATTGTGGCACAATTTGACGCAGCTGAGCTGATTACCCAGCGCGAAGTTGTATGTTTTGTTTCCTGTCCTTTCACAGAACATCCCACAGATAACGCATCCCTAGGTCTCATCGCGCATCCGTGAGGATCTACTCGCCCGTGCTGGAGAATTCAACATTAAGCTTGAAGATGTGTCGATTACCCATCTTACTTTTGGTCAGGAGTTCACGACGGTGCGTGTTTCGTGAACTTGATCCGAGTCTTACTATAACTTGCTTTCTCCTTAGGCCGTTGAAGCTAAGCAAATTGCTCAGCAAGATGCGGAGCGAGCTAAATTTGTTGTTGAGAAGGTAAATGCTATTATTATATTATTATATGTTGTTCCCGTACTCATTCCTTGGTCAAGGCTGAGCAAGAACGGCAAGCGTCCGTCATTCGGGCTGAAGGGGAAGCAGAGGCTGCAGCTACAATTTCTCGCGCATTGGATCGCGCGGGAGAAGCGTTTGTTACGTTTAGGAAAATTGAAGCCAGCAAGGTTAGCTTGTCTCAATTCAACGCATCAAATGTTCCCTAACAGCGCATTTAGGCAATCGCTTCTGCCTTGTCGGCGAACCGCAACGTATCGTATGTGCCGAGTTCGGGAGGCAATGTGCTGCTTAACATCCCAGCATCCCAGTAAAAGCGCTCGACATACATCCTTATGTATATTATCGCTCCAGCATGAAAACATTCCCAGCTCTGAAATTGAATACGAAACTATAAGCATTTTATGTTGGGTGTGCTCGAAATGAGAATGCGAAAATAAGTATTAGCGCTGATTAGGGCCGGCTTGAAGTTTACTCGTAGTTGGTTGTATTGCCGCGCACGACCTGGCGCTGACCACCGCTGTCTCTGATTGATCTGACGTGTTCCTCTCGTCTCTTTCTCTCCTCTATTTGTCTCTTGTCTCTCTCCTCTTTTCCTCTCATCTCTCTCCGTTTTAGCTTGTCTCAGTAAAGTTTTCAGGTAAGCGGCATAACATTAGGTCAACGGGCTCAGGATGCTAACGATCAACGTCCGATATACTAGATCCACATTCCATTCTACTCTGTACGACAGCGTATATAACAAAAAACAAGATGATGTCCGGACCATCTGCCGAGGCGCCCGTGAGTTCGAATTCTCGCTATAATTTGGCGATTTACTGAACTTGTTCTGCCTGCAGCGCCGTGCCCATCTCTATGTCGGCAATCTGTCACCTCGTGTGACGGAGTACATGCTCACGGAGATTTTTGCCGTAGCCGGGCCAGTCCAACATGTAAAAATCATCCCTGATCGAAACTACCAGCATGGCGGCCAGAACTATGGATTTGTCGAATATATGGACATGCGTGCCGCGGAAACTGCGCTTCAAACGCTTAATGGTCGCAAGATTTTCGATACCGAAATCCGCGTGAACTGGGCGTACCAGGGAACCCAAAACAAGGAGGACACTACAGGGCACTTCCATGTGTTCGTTGGCGACCTTTCTCCCGAGGTTAACGACGAAGTTCTGGCGAAAGCGTTTGCCGCGTTCGGTAGCATGAGCGACGCGCGTGTTATGTGGGACATGAACTCCGGCAAATCTCGTGGCTATGGATTCCTCGCATTCCGGGACAAGACGGATGCTGAACAAGCGATCGCCACCATGAACGGCGAGTGGCTGGGGGCCCGAGCAATTCGAGTGAACTGGGCGAACCAGAAAACCCAAACTGGCGGTGGGGGCGGGACGCTGGGTGGAATGCCTTCCATGGATAGTCCTATGAGCATGGGCGGTGGGCATATGGGCGGCGGCGGCGCTCCTGCCCCTATGAATTTCCAGGGTGGCCCTCTGTCCTACGAATCCGTGGTCGGCCAGACTCCTGCGTACAACACCACCGTCTACGTTGGAAATCTGGTCCCCTACTGCACGCAGGCCGATTTGATTCCTTTATTCCAATCAATTGGCTACCTCTCCGAGATTCGCATGCAGGCTGATCGAGGCTTCGCGTTCGTTAAGCTTGATACGCACGAGAATGCAGCAATGGCTATTGTCCAGCTACAGGGCCAGCTCGTTCACGGACGTCCTATCAAGTGCAGCTGGGGCAAGGACCGGAGTGCTGCCGAAGGAGCTGCGCCTGGTGCGATAATGAGCCCGGCACCGGGAGCTGCCGCTTATAGCGGAATGGCAAGTAGTTTCGGTGTTTCCCCCCTCTGTTAGAACTAACCAATCATCCCACAGCCTATGTACGGGATGCCACAGCCCAACGCCTACGCTCAATACGGGTTCGGAGGAGCAGGCTATGGTGGTTTCCCCAACGGACAAGGCAACGTTGCCGGTGGAGCAAGCATGCCTCAGCCCAATCCTGCGCAAGCCGGTGGCGGAATGGCAATCGGACAGGGTGCCGGCGACAGCTCCATGGCCGGACAAGGAAACCAAGCTCCCGGTCAGTGGGGCGCAAGCGATCCGAACGCGTTTTATCAACAACAATACTGGGGAGGTATGTCTACGCCCCTCCGTTGGTTTCGAACTAGAGTGAATATTGATGTTCATTCGTCTATTTTAGGTTACTATAATCAGCAGGCTCAGCCAGGAGCCAACGGCCAAAACTAGTTGCCTACGTGGCGATTATTGTGAAGTGCCGAGTAACGCAGGCGTTGTAACCTTTCACCATTTCTCTCATCTCCGGTGTAGTTCTTTCTTCTGGTCTTGGGTCTTAGCCTTCTTCATGCTCGCACTTCACTCCTCGCACGTCTTCCTCAGCATAGTCGGTCCTACAAGTGTTTCCATATTTTCATGATTTTATCGTGTCAATCTTTGTGTCTGTTACGAAGCCTTTCTCAGTTTCTCCTTGTCCAAGCATTCTGTTTAAACATTTACGATTCGCTTGAAGCCACACATTGCCTCTCACTCAATCGTTCCACTAAGATCTATCGGACCTTTTCCTTCGTCGCTTGTAATTGCCAAACCTAGGATCGAAGAAATCAACTTGACTGCAGACAAGCTGTTGGAGCACCCAGTGTGTAAAGAATTATTGCAAGACAAGGAATGTGATATACATAAAACAGCTATTGATCTGGAACAGGAGAACAGTGTTCCCAATCATCTACCTCATTATTAGAAATAGTATCCGTAGCCTCAGCGTCACGAAGGTCGACAACCGACCAGCCCATGCCGCTAGGACTGGCTGACCTCTCTACAAAACCTCCAGATTCTCCCCCTCGCATGCTAGCTATCAAAGCATCTCTTTCCGCAACGGCGCGCCTCGCTTCGTACCATGCCAAGGCCGCGCGACCATCCTCTCCAGCCACACCCCTCTCATCTGTGGGTAAGAGACACCCACAGATTATGCCACTCAACCGTTCGGGTTGAGCTGTAACATGTTGGGCGAGCTGGAGGGCGCGCCGTTGCGCTCCTCTTTTCCCGACGCGGACAAATTATCTCCGTTTACATCAACGATATCGTCACCTAGCTCAGACGTGGCGGCTGAAGCAGGTTTTGAAGTCCAGCCCGTGGCACGGAGTTCCGTGTACTACGCTCGTATATTATTATAAGTATATAAATAACAGCCGTAGGCTCAACTTACAAAGTTATTGGCATGGTTCATCTTGTTGGCGGCCTCGTTCATATGATCCAGCCACCTCTGAAGCAACCCCGCGTTGTCTTTCTTCAACTCCTCGTTCCTCGCCTCGATCTGAGAAAGCTCCAGTTGGTGTGTTTGCGCGTCGTCGATGAGCGTTTGTAATGCCCGGTTCTTCTCGGCGATTTGCTCGTTGTGATCCTTGCTAATTCTTCGGAGCCGCTCGACTTCCTCCTTAACCTGGCGTAGCTCCTCGAGGTTAACGCGCGTTTGTTCTTCCTTCTCTCGCAGGGTTTCGTTCATGGAAAGAAGGCGTTGAGCGTTCTGGCCTTGTGTTTTGTATACAGCGGCTAGCTCGTCGCGTAACGAGGTGATTTGAGACTCGAGCGAGGCGACATATGCAACTCGTACGGGGTTGCTGGAGTCGGGCTCGTAAGCAATATTCATGGACAAGTCCTAGACGCACGCACTCTTGAACTGACGACGATCCTACTGCTGCCGGACCTCCCGGTTGCGATTGAACAGATCCAACAGCGCGTAGCAGAGTGGAGTTCCTCTCGCTGAGTAGTCGTGCCTGTTGAGCCAATCGACGATCTATAATATAGTTAACGTTAAATGTAGCGCGAAGCTAACCAGCGCATAATAAGTTACCGACATTGTTCAATGATACCCGAATATGCAGATTCCTCGGCATTCCTCTCCAACAGTCGCTGCCGGAGCTCCTCCTGCCACGACATGCTGCAATAAAAATTAGGTTAATATGTCTGTAGATTTGCACGTAGACGTAATTGTGCGAACCTGCCAGTAATTTGTACGAGCGCGAATTGGGAAAGAACGGGACCAAGGATGTAGTGGCAAAGACGAGGTGGAGGCACGCGGAACAACGAGGCTTGTTGTGACTTGATTGTTGATCACGGATGCCCAAATGCAATCGTCATTCCTCCCTGCCACCACACCCGCTGTCCATTGATTGCCACTTGTCATCGTTTTCCACAACCCTTGGTAAGTAACACAGAACTCTCATCGAACAGAAGTAAATTTGCAGCTCTGAACTAATCCTCGAACAACTCGACAGACTCTCCCTCCCCTTCTAAGCCTTCGTTATCAGTCATGGGGCGAGTTCTCTTGAAGGTGTGAATTTCTTGCTCCCCTGGTGTATTCGTACAAACTAATTTGCCGAACGCTTGTAGGTCATCATTCTCGGTGATAGCGGTGTGGGAAAGACATCGCTGATGAACCAGTACGTCAACAAGCGATTCAGCAACCAGTACAAGGCTACAATTGGCGCAGACTTGTAAGATCACACCATTAGTATACGCTATCGAGTACCTTGCTAAAGCTTGCTGCTCCCCTAACCTAGCTTGACAAAGGAGGTTATGGTGGATGACCGACTGGTTACCATGCAACTGTGGGATACCGCTGGTCAGGAGCGTTTCCAGTCCCTGGGAGTAGCGTTCTATCGTGGTGCGGATTGCTGCGTCCTCGTCTACGACGTCAACAGCTCTAAGGTAATCATATCATAATTTTCTAGCGCACGCATTCGTTAACCGAGCGCAATTAGTCATTCGAGACTTTGGATAGTTGGCGGGACGAGTTCCTCATTCAGGCGTCACCGCGTGACCCGGAGACATTCCCATTTGTTGTTCTGGGCAACAAGATCGATGTGGAGGAGAGCAAACGTCAAGTGTCCCAGAAGCGCGCCATGACCTGGTGTCAGTCGAAAGGCAACATTCCTTACTTTGAGACTTCCGCGAAGGAAGCGATCAACGTAGAACAAGCGTTCCAAACTATCGCCAAGAATGCGCTCGCACAGGAAGAGGAAGTTGAATTGTACGTCATGTCCCCTTATTGCGTATTCCGGTTGTGTTTTGTATTGACGCTTGCGAGCAGGTATGCGGACTACCCTGATCCCATTAGAATCGACTCGGACAATACTCAGAACTATGGCTGCAATTGCTAAGCCTGAGAATTACAGAACTTGAAGTAGCAACACAATTGGACTATTACTTGGTCATTCTTGGGGCTCGTGTGGTTTGAATCAGTCATTAGTATAGCTTCCTCGATTCAAGGCGACGACCACTGCATACCTGTCCTCATCTTCATTTTACTATGCTTAATTTCACTCTTACTCTCACAAGCCCAATTGTATTTTCATATCTCTAACGATTAGGAAATTTCCTCAGTATATGACGAGTGCAGATAAGCCGGGCAACCACATGTTCTAGTCCGCTTGTCGCTGGATAGAATTTAGGACATGTGCCGGGACCGGCAATTGCTCGAACAAACCCCGCCACATCTTGCCGTCGCTATTCTATTTCGTCGGCTGACTCTTTCTGTGACTTCTGCTGAGAACTTTGGCTGCTTGGCGGATAACCTTTGGCTTACGTATCTGTATGGGCCAGTCGCTTCGCCCATGGTGTATCGTCTAGTCCTGTGCCGTAGTTCCAGGCTTGAGCTACACTAGCGAGTTAACACAGAAGTCAACCTTGGGCTTTTGCCATATGATAGATGCTTGGCATTTTTTGCTTCATTATTAGGGCTTCGCTTGAGCTGCCTATGTTCTACCTTGGCTGCCACTCGCAATCCTCGGGGACAACGGCCTTCTTCTGCCTCCTCCCGCTATTTCCCCGCCCATAGCCCGCCAGAAGCAGTTATACAAGGCTCGGTAACGGCAGAATCTCTCAGCCCGCGTGATGAATGCACGGTCACTTGCTGGCAGAGTATATAAACTGTTACGGCCAACCTGGGTCTGTACGAGTTGACCCTCCAAACGGCACTATGGCAAAGTCTACCTGGCCTACCCTCTCAGTTTGCTTGATCTGGATTCAGTTTGCGCTTGCCCAGCAACCCCTTTATGCTCAGTGCGGTGGTATAGGCTGGTCGGGGGGTACGGTGAGTACAGCTTCCAATCTAGCTAGTACGCCTAATCCTTAGGATAGATAGACATGTGTCTCAGGGGCGACTTGCACCAAGCTCAATGACTGTACGTTGTACCCTATGTCCAATCCGCCCTTAAATTAACTTTGAACAAATTCAGATTATTATCAATGGTGCTGCCTGCTACATCCATCTTTTTACGCTCCTGGCTGACTATGTTGACCGACTAATACAGCTTGGCCTCAAGCGCAACTACCACTACCTCAAAGACTACTTCCATTCCGGTGACAGTCACAACCACGATCTCCGCGTCAAGCACAAGTGGTATGCTACGTTCTAACTCTTGATGCAAGCTATCATTTATTTATTTCGTTTAATTTAGTCAGTACAACTTCAACTACTTCCTCATCCACTGCAACGACTGCAACCACGACCACAGCAGGTAGGTTTCCAATTGACCTAAGTTGAAAATACCGGTGGTAAAACGAACTTTTACAGGGAGTACACCAACTGGAGCATGGGCAGCCGCGATTACCAAGGTACCTCCCCTTCTCCGCTACTAGCATTTGGTGCCGTTCATTAAGCTAGTGCACATTTAGGCCAAGACCGCCGTAGCAAAACTCACAGTGGACCAGAAAGTAGCTCTGGGGACAGGTGAATCAGTTTAATGCACCCTTCATGTATGCGCCCTAACTGTTTCCACTAGGTGTGCAATGGCAGAGGGGACACTGCGTTGGGAACACTCCGGCCGTGTCTGCCATTAACTTCCCGGGGCTCTGCCTCCAGGATTCTCCTCTGGGGGTCCGTTATGCCGACAAGGTTTCAGTCTTCCCGGCGTATGTTCTTCCTTTATTCTGATAAAGAAGTTCTAACCCAAGTATTTCTGTAGAGGCATCAATGCTGCAGCGACGTGAGCTAGCTTGAGCTTTGTTTGAAGCCTAAGGCTCATGCAATATGTTTCAGATTCAATCGCGATCTCATACAAAAACGAGGAGCTGCTTTAGGTGCCGAATTCAAAGGCAAGGGCGTGCATGTACTGCTAGGTGAGTTTGATTTATAGTGCGCCTTAAAGGTGGGCAATCGAGTTCTAACGCAGCAAAACATAGGTCCCGCTATGTAAGCAACAATAGGGGTATCGACTTTGTGGCGAAATATGATCTAACGTACTCTTGCAGGAACATCGCGAGAGCTCCTGCGGCTGGGAGAAACTGGGAAGGATTTGGTGGAGACCCGTATCTATCAGGGGAGGCAGCGTATGCAAGTATCGTAGGGATTCAGTCACAAGGAGTTCAAGCATGGTGAGGATGGCGCATATATTGTTCGGAGCAATGGACTAATGGGACTTTCAACCGAATCAGCGCTAAGCATTATCTTAATAAGTACGTACTCCGTTCAATGTCATCGATAACAAGCTCATACCCTCCTAGTGAGCAAGAACATTTCCGTGAAACTAGCTCCTCGAATGTAGATGATAGGTGCGCCCTTCCCTCTGCATCACTGAAACATACCAGCTTACCCCCTTTTTTAAAATAAATAAATAAATCAGGACGGTCAGTTCAGATTTACCCTTTGTATGCCTGTTTCCTCACGTATTGTTTGGAATAGCAACATGAGATTTATCTGCCTCCCGTACGTCCGATCGATTTATTCCGCAGCTAACACTAACACCAAACCTATGCAGTTCTTGAAATCCGTGCAAGCTGGTGTAGCCAGCTTCATGTGCTCGTATAGTAAGTCTGTGTTCTTTGTATTGCAACTGAGCTAACATACCGGTTACATTGCAGACCAAGGTAATGATAGTTCTCCGAGCGTGAGTGGTGAGGCTGACTCTTCACTACACCAGTCAACGGAACCTACGCCTGCGAAAATAGTAACATTCTGAACAACCTGCTCAAGTCAGAGCTAGGCTTCCAAGGCTGTAAGCACTATTTGCCTTTCTCGGCTGCAAAAATGATATTGACTGGTGCTTCCGGAACAGATGTGATGTCAGGTATGTGCAAAACACCGCAGGAAGTACGTACTATTCTAATGGTTTGCGTAGATTGGTGGGCTACGCACTCCGGAGCGACTGCCGTTAATGCTGGTCTGGACATGACAATGCCAGGTGCGTTTCTGCATTCTCCCTTCATCTCCAGTATTAACTCTGCTTCAGGTGATATTGCTCTGAATTCTGGAACTACGTTCGTAATAGCCCACACTACATCGCCCAGTGAGATTGACAAAGCTTGTTTTTTTAGATACTTTGGGTCGAATCTAGTCAGCGCTGTTCAGAGCGGGCAAGTTAGTCAAACTCGCATCGATGATCTAGCAACCCGCATCTTAGCTGCCTGGTTAGTGAGATGTTTGTATAATACTGAAGTTTCGCTAATGTCTCGAACAGGTATCTGCTTGGCCAAGATTCTGGATATCCTGCGGTCAATTTCGACTCGTGGAATATCAATGATGGATTCAACCAACATGTAAATGTCCAAGGGGATCATGCGACGTAAGCCTTATCAACTACACCAAAATGCGTTTATGTAGCTCATAAATGGACCTTCAGACTCATCAGGACTATTGGTGCCGCATCTACGGTACTTCTCAAAAACAAGAACTCCGCCTTGCCTCTGAAATCGCCTTCTACGATTGGAGTGGTTGGCAATGACGCTGGCCCTAACTCTCAAGGCATTAATGGCTGCACAGACAGGTCGTGCGACAATGGTGTTCTCGGCCAAGGTTGGGGTAGTGGTACAGCCGAGTATCCCTACTTGGTCAACGTAAGTTTTAATACTTGCTTTCTGCGAAGTCTTAAGAGCTGAGTAGATGTATGCGCAGCCGTTAGATGCCATCAAAACCAAAGCCTCGAGCATTGGAGCGACAGTGACAAGCTCCCTAAGCGATACTGACCTGACCGCAGCCGCGACGGCAGCCAGGGGGAAGGATGTTGCTCTCGTCTTCATCTCGGCTGATTCAGGTGAAGGTTACATCACTGTTGAGGGGAATGCGGGTGATCGGTGAGTACTTGGTTCGTTAGGGTACTTGTGTTTTCTAATTCTAATACATCTTAGGAATGACCTGAAAGCATGGCACGGCGGCGATGCTCTTGTAGCGGCTGTAGCAGCGGTTAACAAGAACACTGTGGTCGTTGTTCACTCTGTTGGGCAGATTATCATGGAGTCTTGGATTGACCATGCAAATGGTGGGTGCACTCGTAGCTTCGGCGGCAGTTAGTGTACTTACCCAATACTCAGTGACTGCGGTCTTGTGGGCTGGGCTACAGGGTCAAGAAGCTGGCAACGCAGTGGTAGACGTACTTTGGGGTGCCGTTAACCCTAGCGGAAGACTTCCATACACTATTGCTAAGTCGGCCACGGATTATTCTGCGTCTGTCATCAGCAACGGTGGAGGTATCGTGCAGATCCCATACGCAGAAGGGTTAGTTCAAGGCTAAAATATTGTCCTTTGGGACTACGCTTACGGATATGTTAATACAGATTGAAGGTCGATTACCGGGCGTTCGACGCTAACAACATCACCCCGCGGTTTGAGTTTGGCTTTGGGTTATCGTAAGTCTTAGTGTTTTCCAACGCCTTCTTGTCTAAAATTGGCCAATTACCTCAGCTACACAACTTTTACCTACTCGGATCTCGTCGTCACACCTGGGGCTTCGGGTGGGACTCAGCCAACTGGGCCAGGTAGTTCCCTCAGCAGTTGGTATGCAGGACAGATGAACATTATATACACATGTTATTTACGCTTCTACATAGGTATCAAGACCCATGGGTCAAGGTGACCTTCACGCTCAAGAACACGGGGACTGTAGCAGGCACCGAGGTGATTAATCTATACGGTAAAAAATAATAATAATCTAAACACACGCTTTTAGATCCCTCAACTTTACATCTCGCCTCCCAGCTCCTCTGGTGAACCGCCCAACGCATTGAAGGGCTTCTCTAGTGTTGCTCTCCAAGCCGGTGCCTCGACAACTGTTTCGATGACTATGAGCCGGTAAGTCGTTTGGATCCATTCCTTACAATGCTCTAAACGAAACTTGTAACTAGATACGACCTTTCGTACTGGAATGTTGGAAGCCAGAAGTGGACGTTGATACCCGGGACAACTTCGGTGTGGGTAGGGTCTAGCAGCCGCTCCAAGCAACTCACGGGGTCGCTAGTCATTTGAGTCTAGCTCTACAATATTTGTTCATTTGGAACGTAGTATTTGGCAGGGTACGGTAGCAAAATGTATCGCATTTTATCATAAAGCCGTGGTGTGTATATTGAGCAAAAATGAGTACAAGGCAAGTTGCTATTGGCAAGGGTAGTCGTGTGTGCGTGAAATCCCCTTTACGAGATTCTTGGTGGTGGAACATTTATGAAGGCCAAAGGTCGTAAGCGCTCCAGAGAAGCTGCATTGATCAAGTGATCTTCTTGGTCCAATCCCCACAATTGTCACACATCTGCACCCTTCCACGACGTACTTATATCTCGCAAAACACTTGACATCGCTACTCAAACCATCATGGCGTCCCTTGGTGAAAGCTCACGACCGGAAAAACACCAGGCAAAAGATATTTTGCGCCACGCTTTCGCCAAAAATCCCCAGCCATCGGATAGCCAGCTAATTAAGCTGGCCAAGCAGTGTGGTAGATCCGTAACAGTGGTTTCCAAATGGTAGGTATATATTTTGTCCTACTTGTTTCTGAACTAATATTTCCTGTTAGGTTCGAACGAGAGCGGGAGAAAGAACGGAGTAACCCCGCTCACAAACCCACCAGCCTTTTGTCTAAAGACCATAAACATCCAACCCCAGCCAAGAAAGAGTCTCTGGTTAGTACTCATACCAGGGGATCAACTCTATACTAATTGTTCTGCTCTAGCAGCTTGCTAGGAACACGGACGAGGTCGGATCTAATAAAAAGCCTGCTCTAGCACCACGTCAAGAAAATAATGTTAGCTCCATAGGTAAGTACTCATAACTCGTTTCATCACTATTGTCCTAACCTCGGTCATATCGATACTAGACAAGAGTAGCACTATAAACCAAAGTATTTCACTCGATGAGTGGGACCAATTCCCTTTCCCCGACGCTGACAACATTCCTCCCATGGCCTTTGATGGAATACCTCAACACCAGCACGAGTTACATTGCGCGATGGCCCTCTACCACCTAGCCACCCAGGGCTTGCCTATGTCACTAGCCCCACAAACAAAGTAGCTGTCATTTGAACGAGTGAGTGCGGTATCTACTGGCGTAACATCTTATTCGAGAGTTGTGGCGGAGTTATGTTGGCGAGAAGCAAGAAGAGGCTACCAAAGTGTAACTGGAGCCCAAGCTTGAGCCTTTCTCGCTTCCCAGTATCCCCCCTTGTACTTCCATTCCCCCTCTGCATCTTGCTCGAACCACTGGGGAGCCCACGTCTCTCCAGCAGCGTCTCGTTTCCTTTTCCTAGCGCGCTGTCCCTCTTCAACTTGTATTTTTAATTCATCCGCTTCGTCAATGCGACCTTCTTCCATCGCCCGTTGATCCGGTCGCAATCTTGAATCTGTTGGCGGCAAAACACCCTCCAGATCTGGAGTGATCTCATTGAGAGTGATGGCGAAGGAAGTAAAGCCGTAATATTGATCCGCATTTGAAGGGAAAGGGTGTGGTCGCCAAAGAACTTTTAGATGAGAGCCTGTGGAGTCGAGGTGCTGAGAGATCCCTTCGTGCCAAGTACCTTCAAGTTTGGACGGAGTTTTCGAGTCGGGCGAATGTATCGTTCCAGCAACATGATTTAAGGTTGAACCCCAGAATCCACCTTCCTTGAAGTCTAAATCGCAGCGGAACCCTGTGGACGATCCTATTGACATAGCGCCAACGTGTTCGAGGTAGCGGCTGCCGGCAATCAGGTTGCGCATGAAAGACGATGGCTTTTCCCAAGTGTAGGTTTCCTCGCCAATCTTAACGTGCGCTGCCCCCATAGGGATAATTTCCAAAGACTTCCCTGTGAAGTGTGTTTCAGTAGTCGTCGCGTGGTATAGATTGCTATGAACGAACCCCAGAATTTATTCTTCGCGCCACTGGTACACCAGAACTCCCACCCTTCGCCTTGAGCATGGCAGGCCATGATCGGTGGGTGGTGGCTAACTTTCTCCGCAATGAAGCCTAGCCGGGCGTCTTCAAACGTTTCGCCAAGCATCGGGTTGCTATACAAATCAGGCTGTAGTTCAAATATGCGACGATCCACTTACAATGGCTTTCGGCTGGCTCGATGGAGTGTGCATGCGTAACCAGAAACGGCGAAAGCAGCGATAAGAGCAATTCGATCCACCGGGTTGGAGGTGTTTACAGCCTCGTTGAGCAGATTGACGTATTCCACATCTTCAGCAAGCCTGAAACAATCTTCAGTAAGGGTACTGTAGGGGATACATTTAAGCCCTTGCCTTTGAAGCACACTGATGGGCTCGTTGAAGCTGACCGGGAAAGACACAGTAGATAGATCCTTTAATTTATTTATTGGTGAGCCTAAGGTCTATGAATCACTAAATGGGAATAAAGCATACCTTGCCAACGTTCTTCTTCAATACGGAGAACAAGCTCCCTTCTTCTCCACTGGTGGGTGCAGGAAGCTTAGTACGGCGGACCACAGCTGTCTCAGGTCGTAGGAGGTTACTACCTCCAGTGGGTTGTGTCTCAGGAGGCGCTTCGGGCTCGCCTTCAGCTGAGCTCTCGTACTCATCGGCAACTTCGTCCTCGACTTCTTCTTCCTCTTCAACATCAGACTGTCGAGTGTCCGCCGTCTCACTAGCGAGCGAGTTATCGTTCACGTCCAGGAAGAACTCTTCCCCTTCAGAGGCGTCGTACCAACCACCCGAGGTGACTTCGCTAGCCATACTGTGTCTGCGTGTCGAAACGCCTGACAAAGATTTGCTCCGGGATAAATCAACGGCTCCTGGTATCGGGGACATGGTACGCAGTCCGGGCGTTACGCTTCGAACTTCTAGCAGGGCGACGAGTGCACTGTGTTGTGTTCGAAGCACACTTACGGTGCTCGTTAGGTATGACTGGACGGAAGAGGGGGCGGAGGTTGCAGAGTTGGCAAAAGATACTCGTTGAGTGGAGGAAGGATCGTTTGCATCTGCTGGCGAATCTAGCTGAGCAGTGGAGATGCTGTGTTTCAATGGGGTTGAAGGATCGCTAACTGGAGGTGTTGTGGCTAGAACTTGGGGTCAAGTGCGTTGTCAGGCGCATGAGACGACTGTAACATACCTTTCTTATGATGGAATAAACCAAAGAGCCCTTCTTTCTCTTTATCCTTCTCTTTAACTTCTTTCTCCTTCTTGGGTTTGCTCGACGCAGGTTTTTTCTTTGAGTCATCATCCTTGACCATCGCGATAGCCTCTTCTAAGTCTTTCAAAGTCTGAAACGCGGGTAAAGAACGGCCCGTTCTAAACTGGGACGGCAACATACCTTTCCCATTTCCGCAAGCAAAGCAAGAGCTTTGTGGTCAGCTACATATCCAAGGCTCGCTGCCCGGCTATATGATCGAACATTCGCGGCCGGTTGAGGTTCTTCAATCTCTCCAGATACGTTGACGAATTTGCTATAATCAATAACAATCCATTGTCAGTGCCAGTCGGTAGAGTAAACGCGTCGAAGCGTAACTCACCGGCAAGACCCAATCCAAATATCAAAATCGTCCTGAGTCAGAGCTCGAACATGGAAAGTCGATGTTCCAGAGTCAATATGTATGTCTCGCCTGCGTTCGCTGCTAGATAGAGAAGCGTGTCGAAGTATGATAGAGTCTCGCATTGGAGACTTGGGGTCGAACGAGTAGGAGAGAACACCGGAAATATTCAAGACAAAGTATCGGCGGGCGTAACCTGCAGTTGTCTGTGCGTCAAGTGAAAGCCTGCTTCAGACGAGCTTCACTTACCCTGCATCTTCTTTCTACGTTTCTTCAAGAGCCAACCACGGCATAGGACATCGTTAGGTACAGCAGCATCTGGAAGGTTTGCATTGATGTGAGCAGAGTGTGCAAGAGCGCTGACCCCCTGGCGAGGGTCATAAGGTGGTTTTGATGTTGAAGCCATATTGTTGCGGTGGAGAGCAACAAAGATACTGGCGGGTATATAACAGATTCAAGCAAGCAGCGCTAGAGTTATAGGTTTCACGTGTAGAGTCGTAGTTTTCACGGGACTCCAAAGAATCCAGTCAGTCAGGCAAGCGAGTTTCAAAACAGGCTGGTCGTAGCACCAAACTCGCTCAGTCGTCACCAAGCCGCAGTTGTTTATCTCACTTGCCCATTTCAGGGCCGTTCTTGGCGGCTAAAAGGCGCGCGCTTCGCGCGAAGCGAGGAACATAATGATATGACAACAGTGCGACAAACAGAAAACGAAGGCAAGGGGAAACAGATGAGCCCGACAAAATTAGTACTAAACAGAGGGAACGAAAGCGCCACTATAATCTGACTAGCTAGCAATCAGAATAAATACTTGATGTTTACTGTTGGAAGGGACAATGTCAGCGTCAGAATGGGCAAAGCACGTCCAAATGAACCTACATAATACTCGATTTCGAGCTGAAGGCAAGGAAATTAGCGAGACAATCACAGACAACAAGGTTGTACTTACAAAAAGGAATGCAGATTTCTGGGGCCAAAGAATGTTGAGACCTTGAGGATTATAGATTTCCCGGTTTAATTGATCGATTAGTAGCTGTAGCCTCCGCATTTCCTAGTTAAGGTCAGCATTAAACACCCGTCAACTGAGGTAGTGGACTCACTCGATCGTAATGAGATGTAATAAAAAGAGTTGAAATATATAATGTTAAGACCGCAAAAGCGTTGTGAATAAAGCTAGGAAACAATCTGTGCGCGCTAATGAGAACCTCGTTGATCGAGTTCATGGACTCCTGGTGTAGTATTGGTGTAATCTGGAGAACATGATTAGCTGAGGTCGATTGCCAGACCATAGATTCAGCGTACCCGGCCCTCTAGTTCGAGTGGAAATGTGGGATGGAATCTACCGGGTTGTCAAGTGAGCTACTAGCGACTTGAACACAAAAACTCCGCTTACTGAACAAGTTCGCCACCCGAGTAGTCTCTCTCTATCCGCAATATCTCCCTAGGAAAATGCACCCCAATCTGACCAACTGGATCGGAGCCATACGCCGAGTCAAGCGGTGGAGGACCAGTATAGTAAGAAGAGTGAGGAATAGCTGGCCGCCGGCCACCTGTACTACCCCTACCCAACACCCGTTAAAAAAACTCTATCAGCAAGAAAGAGCTAATACAACTTACCCAGCTCTCGTCCCAAACTCATTCTCATGCCCCTCATCCTCCCCAAACGGCAAAACCTCCAACGGATCCGGCACCCGCCCCCGACTCCTCACACTCCCGCTCTGCGCAGGTATATAAATCCGCCCAGGCGTAGCCTCTGCCACCGCAAGCGGATGCGAATACCCCCCAAGCAAATCCACCCTCCGGCTATCAGTCGCCGTGACGTCCTCCGTCGACGGAAAATCAAGATTCACGTCTGGGCTAGGTTCAGAGTCCCGAGTGTGGTCCGGCCCCTCGCTCATGGACTCTGGGGTCTCCCGTCCGGTTTGCTTTCCGTCGGCGGTGGGTGGGGTCGAGGCGAGCATGCCTGGAGGGTGGGAGGGCGATTTACACTCAAACGGGTGGGGTTCTTGGGTACCTTCCTTGTGATGAGCGTCTAGGGACTGTACAACTAAAAAGGCGGCTTAGCACAGCACTGAGAATGGAAGGCGGCGGCCCGTACCTGTGGTATCATCTTCCATCGACGTGTTGCTCTCCAAAGGATGTTGGACGTGGGACGGACGGGTGTCTGGCAGGCGAGCCTGGGACTCAAGAGGGGCGACGATCAGAGTGTGATCGTCCGGTGACCAAACCTGCGTAGAGTTCAGTATGGGTGAGTCCGTATGAGACGTCATCCCATGACGGGGCAAGCAGCACTTGTGGTTGAGGACACGGACGAGCAGGAGATTCAAGGTTCTGCAATGGTTGCCGGCAATTTGCAATCTCGGTTTTTCACTTCGCTCATCATCGTCTTTGTCATACAACAAGATAAATATTTATGTTGAATCATGAATTGACAGGCGGTAATTACAAGGCATGAAAATATGTGCATAATTGAACCAATGAAACAACTACGTAGAATAAGGAATACGACAAACATACGAAAAGGGTGAAAGAACATTGAAAACCGAAAAAGCACATGTGCCAAGACTAAATTACGCTCCGTTCTCATTCCCATGTACTAAAGGTGACGCAGTGCGAGAACCACCACCAGACCGGTCAGACGTGCTCCTGCCATCATCTCCACTCACGTCGCCTCCTGCCTTGCCGCCGGTACGAGGCGAATCAGGTGGTGGTGGTAGGGTCGCGATAGGAGGCAGGGCTGGCTCGCCCTTGGGAGACTCGGATCCCACGCCGCTCATCCGGATGTCTGCGGCAGAGGAAAGCACAGGGTCGAAGCGGCCACGGCCAATGTTCGGCGACGAGCGTGCTTCAGTCGAGGGAGGCGGAGGGAACACCGAAGGCATTGGGTTGAGCACATCCACCCTCGAGCGCTTCGACTCCATCGGGCCGGCGCTCTCGTCCTCCATTCCACGCTTCAACGAAGGCGTCTTGTCCCGAGGCTGCGACGACCCCCTACGAGGGAAGGGGCTGGGAGGCGAACGGTTCGACGGCGCACCATTGCGCATCGACTGCGGCGAAGGCGGGTGGTTAGGCAAAGACGACGAAGGGCGGTATGGAGGCGACGGGCGCTGAACAGTAGACACAGGCGGCGACCGGTTCGTGCTTTGTGGTGGCGGGAAAGGATCATGGCGAGACGACATGCTCGGGGGGCCATGAGGACCTGGAGATGCAATGGAATGCACCGACGCAGTTCGAGACCGAGCCAGAGACTGGGACTGAGTCTTGCCACCCGGCCCTTGGTACGACGACAACCCAATCAACGCATCCGCTACACCCTCATCGTAATCCTCGTCCACAGCTCGGTGCGGCGGCCCCATCGTCGGGCTCGGCGTAGTCCTCGACCGCGCAGACGCATTCGACCCAGACCCAGACCTTGCATGCGCACTCGCAACACCCGGAACCGGTGGCGGCGGCAACGAATTCGACTCGTTCAGCGTAACCTTGAACGTCGCGTTCTGCTGAGACTGCGATCCCTGTGGAATGCGCGAGATCGGAGCCGACATTTCACGATCCTGGGGAACAGCACTGTTCTCGCGGGCCCCACGTTTGGCCGGTGCCTTGCGCTCCTTCTTTTCCTTGGCGACCGGCTCGCGCGGCGCTTGAGTGCCACGGCGGCGCGCAGCTTTCGCAGCAGGCTCCGGCACAGAGGCGCGTGCAGACCCTGCGGTGGCAGGATGGGGGCTCTCGGATCCATGAGAAAGCTCGGGACCGCGTGCGCTGCGTCTTGACATCGAGTTGTCCGGCGTGGCGCTGTACCGGTCCACATCGGCAGGATGCGGTGGCGGCCCGTGGCTCTGCTCCTCAGGCCAGTACTCGCGGCGAGGAGGCTCCGGCTCAGAATCCATCCTGGGGTCGTAGCGACGCGAGCTCGAGGTGGGTGCATCGCGTGGCGGCGCAGGCGAGTGTTGGCGCGAAGGCGCCTTGAGCGGCCCGCCACGTTCACGATCGCGGTCCCAGTAAGCTCCATATGGTGCGCCAGGAGGTGCAGGTGCTGGCATATACGGTGACCGGCCCTCAGGCTGACGCTCCATAGGCGGCGGCGACCCACGACGAGGATCATACCGCGACCCAAGAGACGTAGCAGGCGACGACGGCCCCCCACGAGGCGAGTAAAACCTATCCGATGATCCCTGCTGATTAAGGATTTCCACCTTCACGCGGTCCGACGCACTCGGTTGACGCTGTCGGCTACCGCGGCTGTCCCTCTCTGGCTCTCGCTCGCGTTCCCTAACATCTCGCTCGCGTTCACGCTCACGCTCACGGCCCGCCTTTTCTCGCTCCCAACCCGCATCGCCGTTGCTCGGATAGCCGTTGTAGCCCTGTGGCGGCGCAAAGTTGTTTTGACCCGGACGCGTCGCGTAAGAGTGGCCAGGAGGCGGCAAGCGAGGGGAAGGACTGCGCGTACGACGCTCGGCCTCGCCAAACGATCCTCCGGCGGCACCAGCCAGAGTGGGTGGAGGTGGCAGTTGGGTCTGACCGGCGCTAGAGCCCTGCGACTGCGGGTGAACTAGCAGCAACGATGACGGAGCAGGTGGCGCACGATCCATATCCATGGGCGCCAACTGGTTGCTCGATCCACGACCAGACCGCTCATCAAGCTGTACAGGCGGCGGCGCACGACCTTGGAACGGTGGAGATCCGCCACGACCGCTTTGAGAGCTAAGCGCTAACGCCGGGAGCTCACGAGCAAGCCCCTCTGGTGGGGGACCACGCGAGTCAGGTCGAGCGAGGCGCGGCTGGCCGGGGGCAGGGCCTGGCCCAGGACCAATCGCACCAGCAACGCCACCAGTGAGTGGTGGTGGGGGTCCGACCCCTCCATTTGCCCCTCCTCCTGCTCCACCGTGCATAGGGTTAAACGGCCCATTGCCAGCGTAGGCAGTCGGGTGGATATCTTGTGGGCCGGGCGCAGCCGGGAGAGTTCCTCCGTTGGCCTGGACGTTGCGAAGGAGGTTGAGTCGCTGGGTGATGTGCGGGTTCCCTGCATCAAGTTCAGCGGCGCGCGCGTAAGCGTCGATGGCATCGGAGATCTGGTTGTTGCAGCTTTCGTAGAGAGAACCAAGATCGAACCAGACTTCGGAGATGTAGGGATTGATTCGGATGGCACGGGAATAGGCATCCAGGGCATCGCGGAACTGGTTGATGTTGTAGTAAAGGACACCGATGCTGCACCAGAAGGTAGGGTTGCGACCGTCGCGATAGACGGCTTGCTGGTACGACTCGTAGGCTTTTTGGTACTTTTGGCCGGCCATGTAGGCGCGACCCAATAGGTACCAGCTCTGAGCGTCGCTCGCATCTAAGCAGATAGTCAGCCACAGCACTACGATCGTTGACGAACAAACGTACCAGACTCGAGACTCTTTGTTAGGAGCATGATCGCAGTCTCCTGGTTGGCAAAAGAAGCACCCGCCTGATGGTACAGCCAGCCGAGCTGCTGCAATACCTTGGCGTGATTGGGACTATCCTTGAGCACACGCTCGTACGCATCCTTGGCGGCGTTGTACTAGAGTAGAACAAGTTAGAATCGATCAAGTTGAACTCGGTGTTTACTCACATCTTTCATCTGCTCGTACACGTGGCCGATCTGGAACCAAATGTCGATATTGGTCAATGGAGTCGGCGGGTTCCTGTGTATACGATCAAAGCACTGCGAGCCTGTCAGACAGCGGCCGAAGACCCGAAGATCGCAACTCACCTTGAGGCTTTCTTCGTATTTTTGCTGTTGTTTGTAGATTATCCCCAAGCGGAAAAAGATCTCATCCGCCTTGTCAAAGTCCTTGTCCATGCGCAGGACGCTCGAAAAGGCCTCCTCGGCATGCTCGAGCGAACCATAACGGTCGTACAAGATGCCGATACCGTACCAGAGTTTCGGGTCCTGCAGCTATTCATTGAGTGTGAGCCATGCATAGCATGGATTTCAAATTAATCGCCCACCTTTGGACTCGGAAGATAGTATAGGGCCTGCTGATAGGCTGAATAGGCGTTCTGGAGATCGTCCTGCATCAAATAGCAGTGTCCGAGCGCGCTCCAGACGTCGCCGTTTTCACGCTGCAAATTCAAAACGCGCTGGAAGTAGTCGACAGCCTGACAGGAGCACATGGGATCGGTCACTGCCAAACGCGGACAAATGACAAAGGCTATGGCTCACCGTAGGATAATTCTCCCGAACACGTGCGATGCCGGCAATCTGGGTCAGACCCGCAATCGAGTGGGGATTATGGCGTATCGCATGTTCGTACGCAGCCAGGGCGCGGTCGAGGTCATTCATCTGCTCGGCGACGGCGCCTGATGCGAAAATGAGACGTGAAAACAGCGGTGGCGACGAACTTACCTATGAGGAGCCATGTCTGCTCGTTTGCCTGCGCGAGCTTCTGGAGCGCCGGGAGCTGGCTGACGGGGTGGGGCAAGACGGCGGGCGGCCCAGGTGGCGGGCCGTTGCGGAGCGAGGGGGTGGCCATGGCGCTCTGGGCGGGGCTGGCGGCGGCGCCGTTTGCGCTGGCAATGGGCGTTCCTGGGACGGGCGGCGGGTGGCCGGGAAAGGCGGGATGGGCAGACGGGGTGGATGGGTGGGAGTGGTGGCCGGGAGGGGCAGCGAGGGAGTGGTGGGGAGGCTGGGAGTGGAGGTAGTGGGCGTGGGGAGGTGGGGCGTGGTGTCCGTTGACCATGGCTGGGTCGGGAGTGGCCGGTCGAACGGGGATGATCAAGGCTGGCGTGCGCGCGAGGGAGAACGGCGGACTTTATAGGAGGGGATTGGAATTGGAGGCCCCAGGAGGTGGGCGAGAACCGCAGCGAACCGCCGAAGGAAGAAGTTCGTCAGGGCTTCTTGGAAACCGAGCGCCATACGCGGGGACCATTCGAATGAAGATCGGAATCTGCCACGTCACTTCTTGGGTTCTGCCCCTACACCCCTGTCATTGCTACCCGCGGCATCTAAATTCAAATCCCTGGCACTGCTCTCCATAGTCCAGACTCCCCCTCGGTTCCGCCTCGTCACGGTCACTTGTCGGCAATACAGTGCTTCGATTCCATCGGCAGAAAGAGAACTCTATGCTCAATTTAGTGCCTGACCATACAAAAGCCTCCAGCGCAGGACGCTTCCCTACCATCCCCTCTGATGATGCTGCCCTTATCACATGCCGCGTCAACCGCTGTGGGTCGCCCATCATCGACGGCTTCTAGGTTTTAAAAGTCAGGGCAGGAGATGATAGGTTTGATAGCCTCCCCCATCATCTCCAGTACCACCGCCGACCGAATATTGCGGGTCAGACACGCAGACAAAGCCCCCATAGGCTTAGCCCGACCCCTCCAGGCCCAACCAAAGGAAGCAGTCCCATGACGCCAAGGTGTCAGGATCGTCACGCATTTCAGCTCAGCGTCGACAATCGTTCCGACACCTGCGACAGACCCGCTTATCCGGTGCTCGGCTCTCAAACAGCTTAGTTTCAGATCTGGTTGTCGACTAATTCCGCCCTTGCCTGATCTTTCAGCAATCTACGCGCTTCTGTCATTCGAAACTGACGCTTGTCGCTTCGCATCAGCCTATCACCCCAGGTAACGCCCGGCACGCACCCCTTCTCAGCCGGTTGTTTACCGTGTGTTTTGTTCACACACCTGCCAGGCAAATCATCACGCGATCAACTTTACCAAGTTTCTTTCTATTACCCCGCACATCCAGCCCAGCCCACCCGAGCCCTCGGGCCGGGCTCCACATGGCATGATAAGATAAGATGTAAAGTTTACGCAGTTCCTGGAAGAACAGAACCCCGGAAATCTCCACATGTTCGCCGGGCTGCGCCACCCTCGGCGCCGGCTCGCGTATTGATTTGACTTGTCGGATTCTAGATTTATCCGAGCTCATTTAGAGTGCTTGCACCCTTTGTCGTCGAGGGTTGCCGTTATTTCATTGAACAAAGCACCCTTCCACGACGACACCTGATATATACCAGGCGGGTGAGTTCGGCTCGTGGGCCGAGGTCGGCCGATCCAAAGTTTTCCTGTGTCATGAGGATGATGGGATCTTCTGCCCCCTGTTTTTACGCCATGATCCTCCCCCCAAGTCCGATTGATTTGGCTACGAGGGTTTCTCCGGTAACCCTGCACGAGGCTTTGCCTACTCCCAGATCTCAAACCCACCAAAACAGACCATTATCTCCTTACGACGAGTGCGCGCAAGGAAGGCCATCCACCTTCAGCGTTGTCTCGCCCACTTTGGCGATTTGCGTTGTCAATCCTCCGATCGCCCGAGGCATCCGCATCTGTCCGCTGTCAGATAACTCCGCTCGGGTGGTGCGCTCTTCCTTATCCGGTCGGCCGCTTTGCAAATCATCCGTCTATTGATTGTAGACGCGCATTGACACTGCCACTGATGCCTAGTCCTGGTGACCATAATTGCCAAAGATGCAATGTGGCTTCGTGCCATCACCTTCTTTTATAGCCACAGAGACCTATTCCTGACATAGGCTGAGTTGGCGCATGCGAAGCACGTCACCAGAACGTTCGGCAGAAACGGCCCAGTGCCTCCACCTATCCTCGATTCCAACTGAGGCGTATGCGGACTTGCCTCTCTATCTCGAGTGCGGTGTACCCACGATTCACGATAGATGGCACGCCTGGCGTGCATGGGGTCAAGGGCCGGCCTCTTATATGTATCTGCATCCATCCGACAGGTGCTGCTCGCGTTCTGGACCTGAGATGTCGACGTCAGAACACGGCTGCGGCCCCATCTCGTCACACGCAGATGCTGTGCTCTGCAATCTATCTTCGCCATGAGCTTCGCGTGCGTCTACTAAGCGCGTTGCCTTGTGCGTCTTCGATCCCCGGTTTCAAGAGTGGCGCACTCCTTTCAGGTGTGTTGTCTTGTGGAGTCGCCATATTAATCGAGCTGATGGTCCCCAGGAAGACGACGCAGGTACATCCCATCCTAGCAGGGCAGGGCCGCTTCCCTCCATCAATCCGCCCACTTCCCCAGCCAGAAGCACAATCACCAGTTGCCACGGGTCATGAGCGTGACCAAACCGGACAACGGCCCCATTCTAATTCTGATTCGCAAGTCATCCGCCTCCGGATCGTGGGGTGCGTGCGGTACCTTTACTAAAAGGGAACATGTCTCCGGTCCTGTGGCTGCGTATTCGTATCTTGATTGCGTGCCGCACAATTGTTTCCTTTCAGCCTTATCCATGCGTTCTTTTTGAATGGCCTGGGCGTTTTCGGCTTTGCGCGTGCGGTATGTATCAAGCTTTCTTTGAGCCCTTGCTTGGCTTGTCCGTTCCGCGACGTTTCCGCATTAGTGGTGTGAAATGATAAGATAGATGAGTTGATCATGCTGTAAGTGTCCGGGTGGCGATGCCTCGTGTTTGCTCATCTGCGTCACTGCTATGATGTATGCGCCCCGTTTCCGCCGACATATGTCAGCCCCATATGTGTGCAGCCGAGGCAGCCTTTGTCCCACGGACGTAAACTTGATTGCCCTGTCTAACAATAGGGGCGGACACAGCATCATCAGACTATAACCGTCACCGAGCGCCAAACTGGCCTGAAACGGCTGAAAATAGGTTAATGTCCGGGACTTGAGACGGGCCACGTTGGCTTTGGCGGTTCAGGCACGCAGGAGAGGTTGTCGAGTTGGATGGGGTACTTGACGACGTTCGGTTAATTGTTGGAGAAACCTATCAAAGTCTTTTTGCGTTTGGGCGTGAGAAGGACTCGGCGGGATGGGCGTTGGATGCTTTGCGCTGCCGCCGGGTGTTTTTTCTGGGGTGAAGTGGAGTTGTGTGCGTGTGCTGTGTGGCAGGCGAAGTAAGTAGTGAGTAAGGTTTGCGGGAGATGCTCTCCGCTTTGGAGGTGATCCAATGGCGGATTGTGCACCGGGATGAAAGGCGGCCCGGTAGGACAGCAGCCCGAGGGGGGACGGAGTGATGTCACGACGGATTGTCAGAGATAACCTATGATAGATGCATAAAATATAACCAGGTGATGACATCCTCGGACGACGTATAGCCTGTTCGATCGCAATCGAGCACGGATCCAGTCAAGGTAATTAAGCCCAATTATATCGACGCTCGTGTTCCTGTCAAGCGGCCAATCGGCCTGTGAGCCGTGTAAAAATAACACACTTGAAACGCGTTGTGATCGAGTGGCTAACGGTGTCACAAGTCCCTCCTTGCACCATACACGTGATACACAGGATATTTGACGTGGTCGTCCAGGATCCGCGCAGCATCTCCTACTCTTCTCTCTCCTCTTCATCTTCAGTACTCAATAGACTTTTCATTGTTCTCATGACTCGTACGCACCTGATCTGTACATAATTCACCCGGACACGTTTTTAACGCCATTGTTTTTTGTTGTGTTTTTTGGGACAGGTGGCAATCAGCGTGAGCAGGATCGGCTGAAGGCGCAAAAGAAACTTGCGAATCAGAAAAAGCCGAAAGAGAGCGCGGCGTCGTTGCAAAAGAGGCGTGAACTGTTAGAAATTTCTTTGATCCACTTTTAGATGAGGATTAGGGGCTTACGTTGATTTGGTTTGGCAGGGATGCCGACGCGCTGAGGCAGAAACAGCAGGTATGGTTCGAGTTTGTGAGTGATTGAGCTTGGGTCTTACGATGGTTGTTTGGGTTGGCAGAAAAAAGCCGAGGAGAAGGCTGCAACTGGCACGGGCGGGGATGGAGGGACTAAATGACTTTGATGCCTCTGGACTTTAGTTGTATGGCTCTGATCACGACCTACTTGCTTTGTGTACATATGCATGTTTGGGTTTACGATATCTATTGATGTAAACGTTTTCTGGGTGCAATGCACTTTTGGAGGGTTTGACCCAGGGGTCACATGATATAGAAGATAGATGCACCATTTCACTATCACCCACCACAGCAGGCCTGATCTTGACAACTTGCGCTTGATCTCACTTTGTGTGTAAAATACTAAAAATCTTGGGATCTTTGCTGCTTTGCCGGGCTCGCAGTTCAGAGCTTGGTATTCTACCATGGCACCTATGATACTGCTTCCTCCTGAGGCTCTGGTCTATATCTTTCTGAGAATGACACCACTCGGCGTAATACGATGTCGTCAGGTGAGTACGTGTCCA
This sequence comes from Ceratobasidium sp. AG-I, assembly GCA_015039395.1. Taxonomy (NCBI): domain Eukaryota; kingdom Fungi; phylum Basidiomycota; class Agaricomycetes; order Cantharellales; family Ceratobasidiaceae; genus Ceratobasidium; species Ceratobasidium sp. AG-I. The sequence goes on along the minus strand of MU132141.1, from coordinate 673,052 downwards.
AATTCACTAAAATCCAGCGAATTAATTGCCACGACTTGCTACATTCCGATGGAGATAGGTCTGTCATCTCTTCCAGGCTCTGATAGACAATTCGGCGGAATTGCAATATCTTTTGAAGCTCAACTGCCTGGGCTACGTCCCACCGACCAACCCCCGTAAAGACATCACCTACCACGAAAAAGTAGAAGCCCTCGAGGAACACCGTAAAGGCTGGTGTGGTAGATGGAGGAGAACAACCAGCTACTCCCTACGACGTGTAAGCGGCTTTACATCTACCTACGACTTTTACGGTGGCATCTACGCACGTGGGTCGACAGTATCTACTTCTGGCGATTCGACAAGGTGTCTTGATCTGCATCGGCTGCCGTCGAGGAACAAGAACCTCGAGTATAAGCATTGGACGCATCATGACCTTGGCGTCGACACTCGGGACTTCTGTATGGAGCCCGACCTCGATCTCTTAGTTCTAATAGAGATGAACGACCAAGTCCCGATTCGAGATGTGCAGCAGGGCGATCCAGACGCGACACAGTACTTTACGATTCATTTACGGTCGCTGGAGAGTTCCAAGTCCCACCCGGATGCGGCGAGGCCGACGATCGGGTATAGTCTTGCGACGGTGAGGCGGTCGACCCGGTCGTTTTATTTTCAGGTTGTAGGACGGTATTTGGCGGTGTTGTTTTTGATGGGGGCGGAGCAGGGGACGGAGAATGGGACGTGCCAGTTGAAGATCTGGGATTGGACGACCGGGAAGGCTATTACGGTATGCCATCTCACCTTTATCTGGTCGAAAAATTGATTGAACTTACCCATTTTTGAAAGCACGTCAACATTACGAACTCAGAGACGAGGTCGTTCTCGTTCCTTTCAGACCGTTACATCGTCATCCCGCACCATCTTGGCAGTATAGGCGGCAGACGGCCGAAAACACTAGGCAGACTCAATGTATATGCATTCGACGAGCCAGTAGGAGACGCCCCCGCCACAGCCGCTCACCACATCGCCTCGTTCCAACTCCCAGACCTACCTGATAACTTGATGTTTATGCCCAGACTGTCTTGTCGCGTCGACCCTGCGCCTTCGCCGTCTGCTCGATCTGCAACTCACCATCCTGGGTATCCTCGGGTCTTTTCGCTGGCGCCTAGCAATCGGATGCTCTGTCTGAAGACGGAGCTTACGAGTTTTGATATTTCGGTGGGGGAGTTTATGCAGTCTGAAGGGGCACTTTATATTCCGTTTGGGAGTATCTTGGGTAGGCTGGATGATTTGCCTGAACGGGTTGAGCAGCCAACCGAGATACCAGCCGCCCAACTGCCTGATGAACAGTTCGATCTACTAATCGACCTACTTGTTGACCAAGACGACCAGCCGGCGGACCCAGCAGCAGATCAAGCATCCGACCAAACAGCCGACTATTCATCTGATCATATATCCGACCACTCATCCGAGATACTTGACGGCCTACTCGTCGATCACTTTGAACAACCAGAAGATCAACCAGCAGAAAAATCGATCGACCAACCACAACAGCCGATCGACCCATCGGTACATATTCCATGGGCAGAATGGGGCCACACATCAACTTGGCTGGACACGAGTGGCCTTAGCGCGCACAACGAGTGCTTCGTGTTCGGGCAGCGCGTAGTCACCACCGGCCTAGGTAACGACGACGCACCTACAACTGTTGTTTTCGACTTTGACCCAATCCGCATGAGGCATGGTATAGCGTCCGAGGAAAACAAGTCGGAGATGGTGCCGTTTGACCCCGAGACCGATACGATTTTGGATAATCTTTACGATGCGGACGACTTGTTGAGGACAATGTTCCTCGGAGGAGAGTGCAAGGCGAACGAGTTTCCTACAATGCGGACGGATCGCATAAGGGGTGCTACCGAGTTGCATTCTGTTATGATCAGCGATGAGCATGGTATGTTTTTGAACGTGACGGCCTTATTTTCTTTAACAATTTTTTTCTTTTTAGTTGTAGTTGTCAAAGTAAGCAAGGCTGTCAGGGTTGAAATGAGCCGCTAACTGACTGATTGTTATAGAATGATAGGCTTGGACAAGAATCGAAGTTACTTGTATATTCGTTCTAGCTCAACTACGAGCGCGGCTTGGGGAGGCACTGATCGGCGTCGAGTGACTGGCTGACTACATGCTGTATTGATAAGTTTGACTGAATGCACTCGCTGGTTCTGCATTGAACGGCGTAATGACGAAGTCGAGACTTCTCGGCCGACTGAGATGAGCCTGTATGCGCGTGATCGAGAACGAGGTTACGGCCTCAACACCGAAGGCTTGTAGGCTTAGATTGTAGGTCAGATTCGTTGTAATCCGGTTGCAATGCTGACTGAAAGCTGACTAGTATTTGACCGTGAGATATCAAGTACATGTAAAGGCACGCGTAGAAAAGATCTGCAAAGAGAATGGTGTGTGGCGAGCATTTCAGTGGCGAGCTAGGGGCTTTATGCAAAAACATGCAGCAGGAGGCAAGTAGAAGAGACGAGGCGGGACAGGATGTGAGGTGGATGCACTGGATTTGGCCGTGGGAAGCATTAGATTCCGGGCCGGATGGGGGCGGATGCTGGAGCCGTGGGAAGTCCCCTGCGCGCTCAAAATCGATCGTTGGGCGCACTAGATATTCTTCACGACACCCATCACCCGTCTGTCTACTCAGTCAGATTAACGCTTCTTCACTGGCACACGCACGCCTTAACTCTATCTTACAACACACAATGGCTACAGCAGTGTAGGTGGCTCACGCATCGCTTCGATGTCAATCTCTCACGCGTTTGATTCACAGTGGTGACATTGGACTCATCGGTCTGGCCGTCATGGTAAGTCGCGTCAACACGGTCCTAAACGCGTGGGCCGATGGCTGATCTGCGCTTTCATCCAGGGTCAAAACCTCATCTTGAACATGAACGACAAAGGCTTCACCGTTGTCGCGTACAACCGCACGGTCTCCAAGGTTGACAGGTTCTTGGAGAACGAGGCCAAGGGTGAGAGATCCTGCGATGAGGAGGATCGCCGAGCTAACATGTGCGCATTTAGGCACTAACGTCGTTGGCGCTTACTCGGTCGAGGAACTTGTTGCCAAGCTTAAGCGCCCGCGCAAGATCATCCTCCTCGTTCAGGCCGGTACTGCCGTCGACAGCTTCATTGGACAGCTTGAACCCCACCTCGAGAAAGGCGACATTGTCATCGATGGCGGTAACTCGTACTATCCCGACTCCATTCGCCGCACCAAGGAGCTCGAGTCCAAGGGATTCCTGTTCGTTGGCTCTGGTGTCTCTGGTGGAGAGGAAGGTGCCCGGTAAGCGCATATACGCACTAGTATTGGTACTTTGAACTGACAATTCCCTCCAGCCATGGCCCTAGTCTGATGCCCGGTGGTAGCGAGGCTGCCTGGGATTCCATCAAGGACATCTTCCAGAAAACCGCCGCGCAGGTTGGCAACGACCCGTGCTGCGACTGGATGGGCCCCACCGGCTCTGGTCACTACGTCAAGATGGTTCACAACGGTAAGTTTTGGTGTGAGTTGAGATTTAGCATTTTCTTAATCTGTTATAGGTATCGAGTACGGTGACATGCAATTGATCGCTGAGGCCTACGACATCCTCAAACGCGGTCTTGGTCTCCACGAGGATGAGATTGCTGGCATCTTCGAGAAATGGAACAAGGGCGTTCTTGACTCTTTCTTGATCGAGATCACCACCAACGTCCTGAAGTACAAGGTAAGTATTTATGTGCATTATGCGTGATAGTATGTACTCACCAGTACTCTAGGACGCAGACGGTGAGCCCATGGTCACCAAGATTCTTGACAAGGCTGGCCAAAAGGGTACCGGAAAGTGGACCGCTGTCGCTGCTCTCGATGCTGGAACCCCTGGTAAGACAAGTCTGCTTAGTGAGGGACTCATTTAGCTGATTTTACCAGTCACCCTCATCGGTGAGGCTGTCTTCGCGCGATGCCTGTCTGCGATCAAGGATGAGCGAACCCGCGCTTCCAAGATCCTGGCTGGCCCTCAACGCGAGGAGTTCCGTGGCGACAAGCAGCAGTTCATTGATGATCTCGAGCAAGCATTGTATGCTTCCAAGATCATCTCTTACACCCAGGGCTTCATGCTGATGCGTGAGACCGCAAAGGAGGTGAGTCGGCGATTCGAGAGGTTATTACTGGACAATCCTGACAGGACGTTTTCGCGATTTAGCTCAAGTGGGACCTCAACTACGCCGGCATCGCCCGTATCTGGCGTGGAGGATGCATCATCAAGGTGGGTTCATCGTGATTTACGCCACAGCTGAATCGATATGGAAGCTCATTCGACTCGATTTGGCAGTCGGTCTTCTTGAACGACATCACCAAGGCGTACGAGAAGACTCCTGAACTCGAGTCCTTGCTGTTTGACGACTTCTTCAACAAGGCCATCCACAACGCTCAACCTGGCTGGCGACGAGTCATCGCTCAGGCCGTTCTCTGGGGTATCCCCACCCCCGCGTTCAGCACTGCGCTTGCGTTCTTTGATGGGTACCGCTCTGAGATCGTCTCTGCGAACATTCTCCAGGCGCAGGTATGTCAGGCTCACTTGATTTTGCGTGCATGGTCTGACATGTTTTATAATTAGCGTGACTACTTCGGTGCTCACACCTTCCGCGTGCTGCCTGGCAAGGAGAACGACACCCTCCAGGCTGGCCATGACATCCGTAAGTTTAAATCCGCCCATCCATATTCCCTAAAATTAACCCCGCATCTGCAGACATCAACTGGACCGGCCGCGGTGGCAACGTCTCCGCATCTACCTACATCGCTTGATCACACACTGTATTTGTCTTTATGTTTGGTATCTCTTCTCTTTAGTCCGTGCCAGTGTAACGGCGAAAAGAAATTACATGAATTTTATTGTAGTCAAAACAGCCTTTGTGCGATGCCTGAGAATTGGGCCGGAATGGGTTGTGGTATATGGCTAGCTCTTCATAAACTGTAGAGGTATGGGGTTAGAATAGGCTCATGAGCAGGAAGTGAGAAACGTACTTGGATGGCGGCGCGGTCTGTAACGTCGCTGATTCCGTCGTTGGCTTCGGCCTCTGTGTCGCTGATGAGACTGAGCTTTCGTCCAACCCCCCGGACGTGCTTCCAAAAGTCTTTATTCCGGAAGTCGGAAGACTTGCATGTTGCCTTGAACTTCCTCAAGAAACTACAGAGTCAAGTCAGCTTCTCTGGATTTATGCTCATGCAGGCGTGCAACTCACTTGTTCCACGCATCGATCTCATCCTCCTTGAGACAAACATCCCTCAATTCCTTCATGCAATCTAACGCCTCTTCATATCTCTGCGAACTAAACGAGGCGTCCACAACTTCGGGTATAATCGCACACATATCTTCTACTGCTTTCGTTACCAAATCCACCTCGCTCGCGACGTTCTTTTTGAAGTCGGCGAGCGGACGGGAGTTGCTTATGATGCGACCTGGACGGGGCGCATCTGCGTTTAGTTTAGGTTTGGGGTTGTGTTGTGTTGAATGGGCAGCGAGGTCGGAGAAGGATGGTGTGGGAGAGGGGAGAGAGTCGGCGGGCTTTTTGGAAGAAGAAGGTTGAGAGCGGGTCGGTTTGGCGGTGGTTGTGGTGAGTTGGGGGCCGAGGATGTCATCAACATCGACGTCAATATTGTCTGTTGCTTCAAGAATAGGCTTGTCCACTTTTTTCTTAGGCACTTTGGGCGGAACTAAGCCATCGTTGCTGTTAGTCTCCCAAATTTGTCCAGGATGAGTTTGGGTACTTACCAACTTTGACGTCGAATAGTTGAGCACATTCATTCAGGGCGGGTTTTGCACGTTTGAGCACTTTCTTTGGCGGGTCCATGTATTTTGTCACTTCGGGATGCGGAAGTGGAACCGGATCGACTTTCAGGTCCGGCACGACCGCGCCATGGAAGAGAGCTTGTTTGATACGATGTACGGCCGGGTTGAACGAAAGTGTTAGGTCAAACCATTCTGTTCGGTTTCTAGAAACGTTTAAGTATCATTTGAATGGGATGAAATAAAAGGACCCACCCTTCCTCATCTTTGGGACCGGCATCTGTTAGGTCCATAGCGTCGACCCAGTTGTCCATTGCAACATGCATATCGTCCGTCGGAATGTATGGGTGTTCTTTTAAGACTTCACCTTTTTTCGAAACATAGCGCTCTAGTGAAGGGAAGCTAAACCGCCTCAAGTCTTCGGCAAACGGGACCTGCATGCCGCATATATAGTGAATTAGAGTATCTAGGAGGTCTGAAAATATCACCCACCTGCACCCACATCATGTAATCGACCTCCCCTGGCTCGGCTTTGCAAACTCCCATTTTTGGCTCAGCATCGTCTCGAGAAACCCAACGCACGAGTGCCATAAGCCCTTTCTTAAACATCGCATGTACAATACTCGAAAACGCGACTTGCGCGCGGGAAGACCCAACATCCGCATATATGTACTGCACCTCGCTCATGCTAAAGTGCCGGCGATACTATCCCGCTAGGGTCAGTCTGTACGTCATACCAGGTAAACGAGGAGAGTGCTTACGGTCGACTCTGGGATGAACCCGTGTACTTCGATGCCTTTTCGGGTGTGCAGCCCGTCAAAATGGCCTTCTTCGCAAGGAACCCATGTGGATCCATACTTGAAAGCCTTAACAAGCGTCTCTTTTTCGACTATTTCTCCGGTAGGTTCTGGTTTTTGGGTTTCCCCTTCTTCGTCGGCTTCGTTCTCCTCGGTCTCGTTGGAGTCTTTGAGCTCGGCAAGCTTGACCATGTAGTCTGTTCGCCGTTTCAGCTCGACGTAACGCTTTTGTTCATCAGGGCTTGGTCCTTGGGACGGTTCCCATTCCATCCCGCCTTCGGGTGCACTCGCCACTTCGTGCTTAGTGAATTTCTTCATAGGGTGCGGACGAACGATGGCTGTCGCTTTGCTTGTTTTGACAGTAATTTCAATGGCTTGATCGGGCATACTTTCTGGGTCACCAATTCTGAATATATTGTTGGCCATTGCGGATTTCGTGGGTCGAGGTTCGGGTCGGGAGGTCTCATGGAGGGCATACGCGCAAGTCCCCATCTGCCCGTTTTCGACACGTTCAATGAATCGTGTCCAAAAGTTCTCGTTGATGCGCTGCGGGCATCATTGGATATAGCCTTCGTTGGTTCTGAGAGTGATTGTATGCTTACTTTGACAGGCGACTTGTCAGGTTCGACAAATGGGAAATCCTCGTCGTCAAAATCGACGCCACTGCCTTTCATTTCAGCACCGTCCAAATCCCGGGCTGGCGGAAGACTCACATGATAGTCGTGTTGATCGCCAGCTCGTTGATCTTATCAACAGTCGCTTCCCAGTCGTCTATCTGTAAAGGAGTCTCAGCGTCTGTTACGAGAACGATTCGGCGTGTCCAGCTAGGTTTCTTAATTAAGTATTCAGATTGTGTTTGGATTGCAACAATGAGCCCGTTGATCGCTGGGAGAAACAAAGGGTCAAGCTAGGCATGATTATGGTTAGATAGGTACGCACGGTCACCGTAGTGGGTGGACGGAGTGAGGGCAGCTATCTTGCTTAATGTAGTAGGTGTAGGGTGACCGATTGGAATGTACTCCACGATGTGCGTGTACCCCTCGCCGGGGTGCTCATCATCCACAATGTTGTTCGTATCTGAATATCATAGGTTAGGTTAGACCCGGCCCTGTTTGAGCCTGGCGAAATTACCTTCTGTCCCAAATAAAATAACACCACATTGGTCCGTCTTGCGGCCGTTATGAATCTAACCATTGGGATGGTCAATGCATGCCTGGGGCGTGCTACTGGGGACAAACCATTTCTTGAACTTTGAGCATGACATATTGAAGCGACCATTGAAGGTGCGTAACCTCTTTAGTTCTTTCAATCCCGTCCTTTCCCGGTTCGAGGAAAACGGTCCGCATGGTACCCATGGACGGTGAAACGTCCACTACGAAGACAGTGGCGGTATACTATCCAACATATTAGTATAATTTTACTGATATCTGACCAAGAAACCAAGAAGAATATTTACCCCGGCACGCTCTGTGGGCATTTTGGCAAAGGCGGTGGGGGTGGCTAACTGGGAATGGGCGCGTAGCCCGGCGCGTGTTGTGCAAATGTCACGTGGTCTCCAGCGCGCCTCGTCCAGCCATCTCCTCTGTTGTCCACCTCTTGGTATTATGGGTCCCTTTCAACGAAGAGGCACGGAAGCTCCAATGGATTTTGCTTATGACAGTAACGAGCGCGATGTTTATGCCCCTGATAGTCCTTTTCGGCCAGCTTGGGCGTCAGGTGTGTTGAGGTTTATGTATAATGTTTGGCTGTTAAATGACAGATATGTACAGGTTCGAGGACTACGGCTGCTGCACCTAGTTTTCCAGTTCTACGTCACAACTCTGGACCATCGTCGTACCCGGGTGGGTTTCTTGGGGCCACTACGCCTGGCGATTGGAACTCTCAGGTATGTCAAATCGCCTTACTTTCTCATTGGATCAATACTTATAACTTTTGACTCAAGATGAACTCAATGCCAGCTCCAGAAATTGCTGACATCAGTATGGATAGTGTCGACCTTCCCCCTTCCCCCGCAAAATTGTCCAGTCGTCCAGATAGTCCCATTAAACAGCAAATGTTAGACTCTGGTTCAGGCTCAGAAGGCGGAGCTCTAATACCTGCACCTCGTCGTTCATCCCGGAAACCTGCAAACCGAATACAGAGGCGTAAGAGAAGGGCTACTAGCGCTCCTACCGGCGAGGAGGACTATGATTCGGATGAAACCGAAGGAGGCGCGTATCGCGGCCCGACGTCATTGGCGAACCACTACACCATGCATCTCAACGCGCCGGGTGGCCCAGCTGCTCCTGTTCCGTGGTATGCTCCTCACTTGTTGGTAGGGTATGTAAGGGTGCTGTTTAATACCTCTCTGGTACTTGGGTTTCTGTACATCGTCGTCGTCATCGTCGTCACGGTTCGTCGCGATATCGAGGATAAGGTCTCAGCTTATACTGGCGGTGAGTTCATAATTCTGCGCTTTTGCGTTTTTTTATATCATGTTTAATCCATCCCCACATAGAAAACGCCGCCGAAATCCAGCAATGCACCAGTCAATACCTTCTGAACAAATGCGGACCCAAGCTTAAAATTCCGCACATGAAGCAGTTCTGTGATGAATGGGAACGATGCATGAAACGTGACGCGAGTGTGGTCGGACGTGCGAAGGTTGCTGCGGAGACGCTAGCTGAAGTAGTAAATGGGTTTGTGGAACCTATCACTTGGAAAACCCTGGTGCGTATTTTCACCCCCAGTGTACCAACTCACGATTTGATTTACAATCATAATCATTGTATAGGGATTTAGCATCTCGACTCTTGCGTTCTTTGTCTTGTTTATCAACGCATCAGCCTCCTTGATGCGCCCTCGCGCACCTACGGAACAACCCCTTCAACACGTACCACAATACCCTTATCCAGCGCCATATGCCGTGATGCCGCCAGACTGGGGAACAAACTGGAGCGACGGGCAGAGCGGGGCTGGACCAAAAATGATTCGTGGAACGTCAGAGGTGCCGGGCAAGGGACGCCGCGCTATGAGTGTTCGCAGGTGATTTGGGGTTTCGTTAGTAAAGACACTGCTTTCTTTGCAATATCGCATGTATCGGGTCTGCATTTGTACGATCGCATATCTTTTCCTTGGTTTACTATACACGTATCATAGAAGCACCTGGAAGCGCCTCGCAAGCACTTGGACTTTTGGGATACGCGACAGCTTATGTAATGATACGTGGTCTCGAGCCCTGGCCGCGTCTACCTACCTCGCCCCACGAGCTTAAACTCCACTCTCTGCCTAGGGCCGTTGAATTCACTACTCCTTTTGCCATGTCTGAAGAATTTGAGACTTTGCCTCCGACTCTGCAAAATGTACTCGACCAGCACTCGCTAAAATGGATATTTTGTGGTCTGTACGCTTGACTTGTGGCATCCTCATGCTGCGACTTATCATCTTTATTTATTTGAACCATAGGCGGGAAGGGAGGAGTTGGTGTGTAGATTCTGCATAGACTTGAGGCGAAGAGAGGTACTCATTTAAGACTGACATAGGAAAGACGACGACGAGTTGTTCGCTTGCGATTCAGCTGGCTGCGTGTAGAGAGTCCGTACTCTTGATTGTGAGTTTTTCGCCCACTCAAACGATTGGAACCCAAATGAATTGGCTATATAATAGTCAACAGACCCAGCACATAACTTATCCGACGCGTTTGGACAAAAGTTCTCAAAGGAGGCTACGAAAGTTAATGGTTTTAGCAACCTTTTTGCGATGGAACTTGACCCGACGAGTTCTATACAAGAGATGATCGAGCAGTGTACGCCTCTCTTCTGGTTTTATTTAAACCCGGCGCATTGATGTATCCCTGTATAGCCGACAACCAGGGTGCAATGGGGTCGATGATGCAGGACCTGGCGTTTGCGATCCCTGGCGTAGACGAAGCAATGGGCTTTGCGGAGATCATGAAGTACGTCTCGCCCCTCCTTTTCACGCCCAGCTACCTTCTCTCTCGTTGCCTGCACATCATTTAACCCTGCCCTCCGTCATAGACACGTAAAGTCAATGGAATACTCCGTCATTGTCTTCGATACCGCACCGACTGGACACACCCTGCGCTTCCTTTCCTTCCCATCTGTCCTTGAAAAGGCACTAGGCAAGATCTCGTCTTTGTCTGGAAGGTTCGGACCGATGCTGCAGCAGGTGTCGGCGATGATGGGTGGGCCGGGCGCAGGGCAGCAGGAGGACATGTTTGCAAAGCTAGATGGGATGAGAGCGATTATCACGGAGGTTAATCAACAGTTCAAGGATCCGGTGCGTATTCTTTTTGCCCTGTTTTTTTTCGTATGGCTGGATTGAAACGTGGGTATTTCGGGTGTGTAGGAAAAGACGACTTTTGTATGCGTGTGCATCTCTGAGTTTTTATCGCTATACGAGACCGAGCGTCTCGTCCAAGAACTTACGACGTATGGAATTGACACGCACAACATCGTGGTGAACCAATTGCTCTTTCCCAAGAAATGTAAGTTTCACTTCCTTGCTCTCTTCACTTTTCCATCCACCCCTCCCTGCATTACCCCCTACCTCCCAGACACATGCGGGTCTAGTCGATACTGACACAAACATTTTCTATAGCCTCGGATTGCGAACATTGCACCGTCCGGTACAACATGCAACAAAAGTACCTCGCCGAAGCGCACGAGCTCTACGACGAATTCTTCCACATCGTCACCCTCCCACTCCTCACAGAAGAGGTCCGCGGTCCCGAAAAGCTCCAGTCGTTTTCGAAGATGCTTGTGGAGCCGTACGTCCCTGTTCAGTAAATTAGATGTAGATTTTTTGTTGGAAGAGTGGAGCATGTGTATGTTTTATGTACATTTCTCGGATTATACGATCAGGTGTCTTGGGTGAATTGTGGTGGAGCGATGAGAAAATGGGCTTATGCAGCTGTGAATTGCAAAACTCCTAATATGATACATTGTGACGGTTGCTAATGGTGGCACGCTGGCGGCGGCGAGCGCGTACCCCCACGACGCTTTGCTCTATTGTCCTAGAGCATCGTAGCAGGAAACAGGGAATAACGAAAACAAGAAATGAAAATGGTTACATGAAGATACAGTCGTGACGTGAGCAGTGAGAACAAAGAAAACAGAGGCACCTCGTCTAAGTATGATGCGGTCCGCTCGCCATGTCTTTCGCTATACGCATCATCGATTGCTTCATGCGCGTCTTGAGCTCTGAGCACTGGGCTTTGTCAAATAGCTCGCTGCATAGTCCATCCATGTCAGGTTCCTTCAATTAGGGTCAGTGTTTCATTCATCAACGACACGGGCATAGCAGACCGACCTTGAACTCGACACGTTCCTGGAACTGCTTCCACTCTTGCTCAATTTCCGCCTTGTCTAAAGTCTCCAACGGCGGTCCAAACGTGCTCCTCGGCTTGGTCGCATCGTTCCGCACAATGTCTATAAACTCCTGCCTCGTCTTTGGACAGCGTCTCCAATCCTCTGCAGTCGGCGCTTTGATCGAACACTCGACCCTCGCTGATTCGCCAACACTAGGTAGTCCGTCGATCATCATCGGTTTCGAAATGGGCGTAGGCGCAGGCGCGGAGCTCTGTGGCGTGGGCAGGCTCGCTGCGGGGCTCGCGGAGGCCGTGGGAGCCGTGGTTGAGCCCACACCGCCGTACGAGCTCGTCCCGTCAAGGGACCCAAGTTGACCCCCAAATAGATCGTCAAAGTCGCTTCCTAGGCCGAATGCACCGAGATCGGCGCTCCCCATGGACATATCCATGCCGAAATCCATACCAAACTCTGCACCGAGACTTGTAGCGCCGAGGGTGTTAAAGTCGCCATAGGGAAGACCAAAGTTGTACGAGGTTGTGTCGCGGTATGATCCGAAAAGCGAGTTCTGATTGAATGAGTTCTGGTTGATCGAGGAGGGGCCGGCTCCGGGGGATGATATGGACAAGGCGGGGGTTAAAGGGGTAGGTTGGGCGGTAGACACTGGGGTGGAAAAGACAGTAAAGCCGGCCGAGTTGACCGAGACTTGATCTTGAGACTCGGAGTGGGAGGGTATACTAGGTGACCGCACTTGCTTGAAGAGAGAATTAGGGGGGCTGTTGGCGACATAGTTAGATGTCGTAGATTCAGGCGAGGCGCTCGAGCTGGAGGTGTTCGCGGGTGAAGTAAACATGTTACTGCTCATACTCGAGAGACTTCCTGCGGTGTTGGGGGCAGGAGAGGTTGCCTGCTTCGGCTTATCGGTTGGGGCAAACTCGAAGGTAAATGCGGATTGCTTAAGCATCATGTTCTCGTTTTGAAGCCTGTGATTTGCCAGGTGAGATTTTTACCGTGCAACCACAAACAGGCACCGTACCGTTTAAGTAGGTCCTTAAGGTTCGTGTTCTCGGACTCGGAACTGGTGAACTTTTGTTCGAGTTCTGAGATTTTATCCTCCAACTAAAATCAATATTATCAGGATCATATGACCACAGAACCACGATAAGAAGGTATTACTGACGTCTTTGACGTGTTTCTCCTTGCGATCGCGGAACGCACGCTGAGCAGCGCGGTTTTGCTCCTTGCGCTTCGCAAGACGGTTCTCGTCCGGATTCCCAGACGTACCAGTGCTCTTACGGCGAGTCGCAGACTTTTTGCCTGAGGATGAATCGTCTGTATTATATAAACTTTAATAAGCATCGGTTGCGGCTGCGCCAACGGCAACGGGAGACCGGGGTAGAGCCAGCGACTAACCTTGAGGCTGTGAGTTGACGCCCTCGTCATTTGCTTTGTGCTGTACCTTGGAGCGGGGCTGGCCATCTCGGCCATCGTCGCGAGTCGCCTTGCGCTTAGTGCCGTCTCCGACCATGGTGTTTTCCTGAATGCTCGCGGGCGGGCTCGGACTTGATTCTTCAGTGAGCGGCGGGGTTAGGCTGTCAGCGGCGCCATTCTGCTGGCCCATCAGCGCGGAGGGGGCCACCATGAGACCAGCGGCGTTGTACTGTAGCGGGCTCTCGTTCATGGGAGCCATACCAGTAGTCGGGTGAGCAGCCTGCATCTGCTTCTCAAGCAACTGCAGAAAGTCGCCATCGCTCATGGAAGGGAGCGTGGTGGGCCCAGAGAGGTCCCAGAGAGCCTGAGCGTCAAAAGCCATGGGAGAAGTGAGAGGAGGGAAGAGTGAAGCTGGAGATAAGTGTACGACCACTAGAGGGAACAGAGCGCAAGAGAAATAAAATGCTTGGCCAAGTGGTCTACGGGCGGATGGGGGTGGTGGTGGTGGTTGTCCGCTACAGTGTTCCTTGGCCAGATGGGAGCTGACCTAGCGCATGTCACGCCCAAAGATCTCCAGATTTTCCGGAAATTTCCCGCGCCTATCTAACTTTCCCCCACTCTTACACTTGACTAGTTAGAGTTTACAGACTGTTTCATGTTCTCTCTAGCACTTTATCTTATTCTCGCACGTTCTCGTCGTTTGTATCTTGCTTTCAAAGCCCGGCCACTATCGCCTTACTCAGCGCAAGTGGAGGGCCGGAGTCATTTCCATGCCGCAGCGTGCGCGGTTGGCGCTTCTTCTGGCATTTCCGCTCGACACGTGACTATGGCGCCTGTTCCGGCTAACCTCCGCATCCACGGATAGTAGGTCCGCATTTAGAGAACGTAATCAACAGCATGCATATATATAGATCAACGACGCAGAGATGGAGCTTCCTAAATAACTATAACGAACACACCACCAGGGCATATGACCCCACCCGGCGACATGCGGAGACAGCAAACGAAAAAGTTATATACATGAGGCCAGGCAACTCTAGCCCAACCGCGCCACCTTATATAAATAAACCAACTTGGGCATTAAGGAAACGTGCAGATGCCGTTCGCAGACAAGAAAAGATCTGCAGCGAGCGCCAGCGAATCTGCCGGCTACAGCACGCCGCATCAATTCCGTCAGTCACGATCGTGCCGACTATACAATCTGATTAAAGATAACCTTACCGTAGCGCGCGAGGCCGCTCTCACACCACTGGGACACGTGGGAGGGTATGAAAGGCTAGGAGAGCCCGGATGCCCGTGCGAAGGGGGAGGAGGAAGCGTGCGTGCATCAGGTCCGAAGAGCGATGCGGTTCGAGAAAGGCAGGCGAGATAGGGTTGCTCGTCGCGTGACCCGACGGGGGCCGCTACGCTCTTGAGCTCTCCTGTTTTGCAGCTAGAGTGACTGGAAGATATATTGCGCATGAGCTCTGGACTCATGCCGCCCCTATCTGTCTGTTCGTATTGTGGGTCGGGAGCACAGACACTTGGGCTAGGAGGGGGACCGCCGCGGAGTGCTGGTAATCCAACGGGAAAGCGCGCACTCGAGATAGACATCAAACTGCGCGCGGCTTCTTGCACTGAAGAAGTCACCGGACCGGTATGATAGGGCTCCTGCACGAGGGGAAGAACGTTCGAGGAATCGTGTATATTTCCAGCCCCAACGCGTGGATTATGTGTAGGAGTCACTTGGGGGTGAGGGGCGCTGGGCGGATCAACCTCAAGGCGGGATATTCTGTTTGATCCAAGGCCGCCACGGCCACCGCGGCTGCCGCGACCACGACCTCGGCCACGTCCACGACCGGGAGGCCGTCCGATGTTCGGCGTTGGGGCGGGAGTTAGCAGTGACTCGGACGTAGACACGATGCTTGCTTTAGGTAGTGCAACGAGGCCGGTTGAAGAAGAGGAACCCGGTGACTCGACACCAACAAATTGCAACCCAAACGAAGCCTGCAGGGCCAAATCTCTCAACGTCGTCCTAGAGTATTTAACCTCCGACCTAGTCCTCGAAAAGAATTTGGACACCTGTAACGTCTGTAGCGCATATACCCATGAGTTTCGCCAACAAACAAGTAAACAAAACGAGCGCTCTGGCTCACCTCAAGACCAACTTGTCTCCCCAACCCCTCGCGCTGCCTCATATTCGGGAACGAGTTACCCAAAAAGTATGCGCACAGGATCTCTTTTTTCTCGGTGCTCCATTCGCCGTGACGCCCACCAAGGGAGGTTCGCTTGGCGAATTCGATGAGTTGTTGAGTGCTGGCTATGAACTGGTTGTCGGAGGAGAGTGAAAGGCTGTTCGATGTTGTTGGACTAGCTGGGGTCGAGCCGATGATTGAGTCTGACTCGAGAGAAGGAGGGTTGCTGAAATAAGTCGACGTGGTGGAGATAGAGTCTTGGTGAATAAGAGGGAGGGGAGGAAGCGTCGTAGGTGAGGTAGGCTCCTTAGCTAAAGGGGCGGGCCACGGAAGAGCCGAGAGATACGGTACACTCGCCCGGCGGTTGAACGGCTGTCTAGCCGGAGCGATCGTCTCGACTAGAGAGCTCGGTGCAACACCGGTGCGCTTGGGGCTTACGGTCAATCCAGATGGAGGCTCGGAAGTGCTGCGCGTTTTGGCGGCTTGCGAAGGTGAGCTAGGGGATACCCGGAAACGGAAACCCGGCATGCCGGGCTGAGGATCGGCTATTGGGTATCCCTCCTCAGGCGCAGGAGGAAGCCAGCTCAGACATATCTTAGGATGGACACTGGGCTTAGTAGCCGAGGTAGGCCCAAGCCTGGGTTTCTTCTACGACACACGGCATCTCAGACAAGCACCGATGACGATTGATAGTTACTGACCAACTTAACATCATAATCGTACATCTCGGGCATAGCACTTAAGCTCGCCCATGGACCCTCTTGAACGCGGCTGTAAGTACTGAATGAACGAATGCCAGTGCTTGTTAACGAATGGCCCATACATCAGCCCTCCAACGTACCGCTTGGCTGTGACTTTACCTATGCTCGACATAGTGAAGTAAGGTGCGATAGGTGAGGTGGGGGGAGGTAATGATGAGGGGGCGACCTGAGCCTAGCCCATATAAAACTTTGACCATGGCCACCCAGCTTCCACAGTTGAAGGGGCAGTATACGTTCAAAACACCTTCCATCGCGCGCAAGTCCATTCTCTTTCCTTTTTGCCATCTACACGCATATTACCGAGAGCTAAAGTGTCACCCTGTGTCGAATGTTCAGGTAGGACTCGACCTGACAGGATAGATGAATTTCTTTGTGGTTTGCTTGTTCCCTCAACGAGACGTGATCCTATCGGCGGGCGACTTGCTGCTCGTTCGAAGATTAAGCCCGCTAGGCTATGGACCCGACCGAGCACCCAAAACGGATTCTGTTCTTTCCGAACGATTCCCATTTTCTTCTGGGATATCGAGCAGGGGTTCACTACGTCCGATTCTGTTGCTTCGATGAGATCTAATCAATTAGGAGCAGACATTCTAGCGCTAAATGACACTTATTAATGTCCCCGCAATGCGGCCCGCTTTGTTCGAGAACACGGCATGAGAAGAAGCATAGGCCGGCTGGTTGTGTGGGATCTTCAAGTCATGTCAACGAAAGGCGCGATATGGTAGGGTGGCAAAGTCGAATGACAAGATTGAATGAATGCCCCACCGAGGGTTCACCTGTAGTTACCCCTTGAGTAGCGGCGCAGTTTTTCTTTCCCAGATGCGGAGAAAGCGTCGTTGACTTGAAATGTGGGTGGAGTAGCTATTATACAGTATATTCTCGAGACACATGTCAATCCTGAGTATCCAGCACATGAGGCCTACAAATTTGTCTCTGAAGATCATCGAAAGAAAGCATGGGCCGCGTAGGTCCGGTGCATCTAAGGGCGGGGCGACAGGAAAACTTGTCGGGCCAAGGGATTCACAATGGTTCAAGCGGTTTCATCAATCACAGAATGTGCAACCAAGAAGGCAGCGTTGGCTAGATTTTCTGTCACGCAGCTCGAGTCTTTCAGGACGAGCAAGGGACGGCGGTGCTGGACTAGATCCTAGGCAAATCCGATGAGGTTGAATAGACGAGAGCGGAGAAGAAGTCACCCAAGGATTGGCGGACATGCGATCCTTGAGCATTGAAATTTAACCATCGCGAAGTCCGCTGGGCGGATGGCATTATGTACATATATATAATGGTTAGGATGTCATTAGAGGGGCAATATGCGCTCATACGTAAATAATAGAATACGGCAGGCTGTATGCGAAACTTTATATTGGAAAAGGAGCGGGTCCTACTTTCTGTGTTCACGTCTGATGAGAATCTTGCGCAAGCTATTTACCATGTTCTGGGGTAACACGTCATTATGATGTAAAACCAAGGTGTGGCGGCTAACTTACCTGCTGTACTGGCTCTGTACTCGCGAGTCTTTCTATAGTACTTCGCAGTCCTTCGATCGTCTGAATATCAGGGCAATCTGCAACCAAATGACCTTGGGGCGTATTGGATTAGTTCCGGAGCTCGAATGATAAGGCAATTCGACGAGAGCATACCTGGCTTTTGGCTACAGATATAACATCTGCCAATCTTGGCCTTCTTCCGTACTTCCTCGGGCTCACCTGCCGCGGGTCGTTTGTTCGAAGGGGCTGAGCTTGCCGTAACTGAAGACGAAGCAAGAGCGGGGGCACGAGCGGCTGTTAAAGCTAGAGGTAGACCGGGAGAGCTTGATGCAGACCGAGGCACAACACGAGGCTGAACCACAGACATTGAAGGTCCGGGGTTGACTGCTGGTCGTGCCTGTGTTTCTGCCTGCAAATGTGCGGCATGCCGGGGGGCGGCCAGAGTGGCAGAGGAGCCAGGAATGATATTTAATCCTCTGGCTGCAGGTGCGCTAGTTGCAGGGGCAGACGACCCTGCTGGATTGGTCAAAGGGGCGGGCCTTTTGATAAATGGAGGTGGGCCAGGCTTTGAATTCGATGGTCTCGGAGCAGGAGCAGGAGCAGACTGGTACGAAGTAGCGGGCTGGTGCAAAGTAGCAGAAGACGGCCTTGGAGCAGCAAGAGGCGCATACGTGGTAGGCAAAGTTGACAAGACATAACTAGATGGGTCGGGAGGCAGAGGTCTAGGCTTCTTGCGAGGCTTAAGCTTAGCTGCAGCAGGATCTACGTTGACGGACGGTCCAGCTATACCAGAGACTTGAGCGTGTTTAGTTGCTGCTGCGTTACTAGGTGCAGACGCCAGAGAGTCCTTGGGTTTGGGCGGTCTAGGTTTGGGCTTCGTACTGGTCTTGGTCTTGAGTGTAGAAACAGCAGGTTTCCCGACTTGCTCCAGGTCAAAACCTGTCGCTCCAAGCTTCTTTGAGATGTGGTTAAAAACATAGGTCTGAAAGATCGCCCAGAATAAGTACCAAAAAAGAGCAACGGAGAGCAGAGCAGACTTACCTTGTCGCGATCGGTATCCATGTTGTCTGGACCCATGATCTTGTTCCATATCTCGAGCCAGTTATCAATCTGGCCACTTTTATTGCACCCGCCTGTTCCGTGTCGTTGACCACACATCGGACACTTGTAGGGCCCTATCATCATTCTAGCGCATTCTATAGGGAATATGATAGGATCCGTAGGGGTCGAGGGGGCACCCTGAGAGCTAGCACCCGGAGGAGGTACTGGGGCGACATTGGGAACTTTGGGTTTCCTGGGCTTTTTTGCCCTGGGCAGCGGCGCTGCAGCCGGCATAGCAGAGGTCGTCGGGTAGGAAGGGATAAACCTCAGATCAGGGACTGACGCGTCTGGCGCTCTTGGTATCACTCCGAAGTTGCTAGAACCGGGGTATGCGGGACCAGGTAGATGGGTGCCAAGTTCGCCGCTGAGGGGATTGGGCGTCATCAAAAAGGCCTCGTCGTCAGAGGTACCATCGTCGTCATTGTCACTACTGCTCGACGGCTCATTGCCTGGAGGCTTGAATTCATCGTTCCGATCGCTACCCGACCCGCTCTTGGGTGCTTTAGGCTTAGATTTTTTCTCGGGTGATCCCTCGAATAAGTCCAGCTCGTTGTAGTTCTACAAAAATTTCCCGATAAGTCAGCCTCAGGCTCCGCTCGGTAGCCAGGTTCGGCGGAGGAAGCTGCTATGAGGGGCGGGGAGAGCGGTGGAATGAACATACCGCAATCGCTCTTTTGCGAGCGCCACGTCCGGTAAGCTCCTGCGCTCGCTTCTTAGCCTTTTCTTCACCGGCACGCTTGATCACACCGGCCCAGAAGTCTTCGTCAGCTGTTGCGTCTTGGGTGTCGTCTGGAATGTCTGTCTTGGTTCCTTGCCCTCGGTCCCAGACTTGCGCAAAGTCGAACTTCATGCCACCCTCGCTGGACTTCTTCTCTTCGCTCTGCTCAGTTTCAGCTCGTGTAATGAGCTCTTCTATGTCGTGCTCTGTGTCTGTTAGGCAAATGAGTAAGTATGAAGATCACGAAGCCGTGACTTCGTATATGCGTACACTTGATGTCCGAGGCAGACTCTCCAGTATTCTCGAATAGTGCTTTGGCGCCATGAGTCAGAATACCTTGAATGTCGTCCATCTCATCCTCGTCTCCAAGTTTCTGGACAATGAGGTGGTCGAGCACAAGCTTTTTCTTGCCCATCATGAAGATCTTCTCTACAAGTTTGATAAGAAGTTAGATGTCTGCAGACTCAGCGAGTGGGAGTTACTCACCCTCGGCTGTGTTCTTCGCCATGAACTTGAAAACTAGATGGCAACCATTAGCAACTCCATCAGTTATTGAAAATATGACATACCGAGGACACGCTTTGTTTGCCCATATCTACTCAAGTAGTAGCAGTAAGGTTAGCACTCACACAAATAAACAACTAGATGTAACCCACCGATGGGCACGCGCAATGGCTTGGAGATCTTGATGCGGGTTAAAGTCTAGTAAAACCAACGTTGTTTAAGCTACTTCGATTGGGTCACTGGTAGCCCTCACCTGGATCGAAGACGCTGGAAGTAGCATTAACTAAAGGCTATTCTAATGAGCATATGCACTTACATTACAGTGTCGGCGCTCCACAGGTTGACTCCCACGCCGCCTAGAGCCAAATATATCAGAGCATGTGATGGCTGAACGCCGCGTGTACTTACCAGCTCGAGTCGTAAGTATGTAGATAAAATAGTCCGATCCCGGCTTGTTGAATTCGTCTATTTCCTTTTGGCGAAGGGAGCTCTTGGTGTCACCATCCTGAAAACACATTTAGTCTGAGCATGAATTGGGTGTAGTATGGATAGCCCACTTACAAGTCGCAGAAGCTTGTAACCTTCCATAACAAGAAAATCTTCGACAATATCCAAAACGATTTTGAACTAGAACAAAGTCAATACAGCTCGGCCAATGAAACTGAGTATTGCGTACCTGCGAGAACAACAAAACCCGATGTCCACGTTTTTTGAGTTGCGGCAATAGCAGCTTCAACAACCTAAACTTTGCGCTAGCATCGACAAGCTGCTTTAGAGTCTCTTCCTGGGACAAGCCCCTTCGTTCCATATCAGCTTGATTAAGATAGGGATGCTGTATGCACCTGCGATATTGTAGGTCAGATCTGTGCAAGGAAACGAGCCACGTCACCGCTTACTTTCTCATTTCCATGAGTACGTTGTGGAGCGAGGATTTCTTGGGACCTGGTCCTTTGCGAGTTTCTCTGAGGTTCTTGTCAACGAATAAACCGAGCGTCGAAAGGTTGGCCTCTGAAAATTCATCTATTAGTTTCTTTCAGGCCACAGAGCTAGGCAACCTGCTTACCAAGAATAGCCCTCATGATATCCTTCTGAATTGGTGCCAATGACACGGGAACAATAACCTCGTGCTACGTGACAATTATAAGTATTTACTCTATTTCATCACCACCCATATAGTTACCTTGTCTGGCAGGTCGAGTACCTCGGCCTTCTGGCGACGCAAGAAATATGGACGGAGTCTAACAGAAAACGTCAGTGATGCGTCAACCGGCATACAAAGAATGCGTACCGCTCGTGCAACTTGGCAATAAGCTCTTCGGTAAGGTTCTCCTGGTCGTACTCCTTCTCCAGCTGGTCCAAGTTGTTCCACTCTTTGGGGTCGAGGAAGTTCATCAAGTTGAAAAGCTCGCGAATGTTGTTGTTGAGTGGAGTCTTTAATGATGGGTTAGCTCTGTACTAGACGATCTAAGCAAGCTACTTACTCCAGTCATCAGAATCCGGTGAATGGTCTTTAACTCGGTCAACTTTCTAAATAATAGACTAGAGTCGCTTTTTACTGTGTTAGATAATATGGGTTAGCGTGCATTAAGCATGTGACAGCAGCCAGAATAACAAACATACATCTCTGCCCTTCGTCGACGACGACGGTCTCCCAACGCCCAGGTTTTTTGAAGACCTGTTGAAACTCTGCACCAGCCAGTGTTTCATACGTTGTGACAAGCGCATGATACATTTGTTTCCCATCTGAATTCCATAGCTCCGTCTTTTTGATAACTTCCCGGCCCTTGGCCTCGCCGTTGAATCGTACCACGCGGACGTGTGGCACCCATCGCTCGAACTCGCGCACCCAGTTTACGATCGTCGAGTTGGGTACGACGATAAGGTGCGGGAAAACGTGTTCCGAGACGAGTTTGCCGATCAAGCTCACAAGTTGCACGGTTTTTCCCTGGCGTAACGATTAGACTCGTGAGATGCAGACATGTGGGATATATGCGTACCAAACCCATATCGTCTGCAAGGATACTTGGCTGTAGATTATGCCAGTTCCCGTAGAGCCATTGCAGACCTTGTACCTGCACGTATTGTCTAGTAAACACCTAGTCTTCTGGTATGTGTGAAGGCTTACTTGGAAGGGCATCAAGGAAAGCGACTTGTCTTCCAACTTCGGTTGTAAGTCTTGACCAGCCCAGTAGCTTATCTCCCTCCATGGACGATTGTCGCGCTTTCTCTCTTCTTCCTTGGTCAATTTAGGCACCTCCACGCTTTGCGCGAAAACATAGCGCGGCACGGCCTGCTTGTACGAATCCCATTCAAGAGACCCGGGTCGAGGAGGCGTGTCCCATGCACCTACCAATCCAATTAAGACATTAGCACTTCGAACTTCGAGAAATAGAATCAGTCCATACAATCATCGTATTGCAGGCCTTCGAATTTCAGATAGACCCATACCGCACGCTCCATGAGCTCCTTCACTTTGATCTTGCGCCCCATCCTGAGCTCGAAGTCCCTCATGGTCTCCGTCATGTCCGGATCGGGAGGCTCCCCATCCACGAACTGCACCCGAGTATTGTCTTCCTCGGAATCAGACACGAGCTCGTCATCCTCGGAATCGACCCTCTTTTTCTTGGCTTTGCCGTGTGACTTCCGCTTCATAAACTGCGTGATTTTTTTGCCACCATTTTGAGGCTGGACGAGGACAGCGTCCAAAAGGCGGTCAATGCGCAGCCATGCGTCAGGTATGCGTTGAGGGGCATCGGGCATCGGGCCGGGTGTTCCTTCGTACTCGTGTTGATCAGCTTCGCCTCCTTCAGCAGAAGCGGAGCGCGATCGTGCAAAGACAGGAAGAACGTCAAGAGCTCCATTTTTCTCCACAGTCTTGCCCTTTCCAGCGTCCACCTTTTGGCCCTCCCCGATCTTCTGCTGAAACTCTTCACTTTCGTCCTCCAATAAGGGTACTTTAGTGCCAGACTTCAAGAAATTCCTCAGTAGTCCCTCGTGCATCGAAAGCAGCCACATATGCGGCACCCATTCGACTCGCCTAAATCCTCGCTCTTTGAACTTGACAAGATACTCCCTCCGCAATGGGTCCTTCGGCTTCGGTACTTCCCCGCGCGCAAGCGTTTCCACTGCCCCGGGCGGGTCCGGGCGCCACGCAAGAATGCTTTCAGCAGAATATGTCCACCGTACACAGTCATGACATTTCCACTGATCGGGTCCACGTTCTTGATAAACAGCCGCGATTTGAAGTGCAGTACGTTGAGACTCGTCCTTGGGATCGCGCGCGGGGAGATGTTGCCAGTGTGCAGGACGGCGACAGTTCTTGCATCGGAATAGAACCTGGTGAATGTTGGCCGGAGCGTAGCTCGTAAGGAGTTCGCCGGGTTTGACAGTAGACAATGGTTTGGCGGATGACTTGGGAGAGGACGGAGCGGCGTTGTTCTCGTTTGGAGCAGGGGTAGCAGGTTGAATTTGGACCTTCCCTTCTGGGGGAGGGGTGGCTAGGTCGATCGCGTCCCCTGCGCTAGCGCCGCCGCTGAGAGCTATAAGTTGTGGCCGAATTTCGGGGGTGGTGTCTTCTTTGCAGACAATGCACGGGGCCCCTCTCGCGCACGCTGTGCAAACGAACTCGGTCGTCTCGTCTAGCCAAATCTCTTTCCGCTTCTCCACCAGCATCGCATCGTCAGCAACCTCCTCTCCTTCCGCGCGCATTTCCACCTTCTTGAGCTCGTTTTCGTGTGCCCTGGCAGCGAATTGAACCTCCTGGCGTTGTGTACCACTAAGACAACCCCAGTGCCCAGATACGCAGCAGTGCAGGCACCGAATCCAACCTCCTAGACGCTCGATGCGTTCATCTTCGGGCTCGCTTTCTTCCGAATCGTCCGAACCCTTTTTCCGTCGGCCTGAGCCCTTCTTCTTCCCTTTGCGCCTCTTGAGGGCTTCAAGAAGTTTATGTGCAGGTAGGTCGCCACATCGTTCGCATCGTTCGCGATGGCGGAGTAAAACCGCACCCTCTCCAGTATCCGAGTCGGAGTCGGCAGGGTCATCTATAGAGCGCACAATTCCAAGACCTTTGATTGTATCGCGCTTGCGAGTAGGTCGTTTGAGCCGAATGGGCTTGATATGTTGTTCTTCGGACTCGGAGGACCGAACCTCGTACGCAGAGCCAGAGTCTGAGTGAATTTCGGTGGCCGAGGAGGTCGATGCACCATCTCGTTTTCGGCCACTCCTGAGGTTACGGGCTTTACGTGGACTAAATCTCTTTTCTCTAAAATACACAGTCAGTTGACGGAGAGGTCTTCGAAAGAATAAACTACTCACTTAGGAAGGGCCGCTAGCCTCGTACTCTGTCTAACAGGAACGCTGTCGCCCTCACTAACACTATTACTGCTATCGGAAGAAACCGACACGACATCGTCGTCCTCGCTGCGACCCCTCGGAGTAGACGAGCGAGTAGAGGCTCTAGTCTTATTATTTGTCGAACGTTGAGGTGGCTTGACGTGGATTTTGATGCGGTGTCTTGGATGAACTTTGGTACTCGACGGGTCGAAGGGAGGGAGTGTATTGTCCTTGAGTTTACGTTCTGCAAGACTCTCATATTTAAATCAGATGATTATTTATTCGAGTAAATAACTTACTGTATATCTGCACGAGTCTAGGGTATTTATCCTGCACGGAATCGGCGGTGAACTGTGGCGCAAAGTTAGCACAACGCGAAAGGGCCACAGAAAGCAATCGCGGTGGAATACCTTCGTTATAATACCACCTTCAACCTCTGCATAATAATACTTTGTCTCGTTCTGTTCAACCTCACCCACAAGCTTCACAGGAACACGGCTGGTCTCCTCGTCTGGTTCCGAGGCAGCGTCCTCCTCGGGCTTCCGCAAACGAGGAACTTTGATGAAGCTGTACGCGTCATAGTCTTTGGGAAGAGGTGGAAGCTCTATCCAGAATTTGGGTAAAGGCCGTGCGGGAGGAAAAGAACGCTCGATAGACGAAGGTGCATTGGGTGGGTTATCAGAAACCATTCCATTGGCTGAAGAGTTTTCTGCTTCAATGATAGATTCGGCAACTTCAACGTCAGAGTTATCCGAGATCGCCTCCGGAGTCCGACTCCGAGCCATTGAGGAAAGACAAGGAGCTGAGAAGCTAGGCGCGCCGCGAGTGTTGTATTTGCGCGCCCCAAGTCACGTGACTCATTTGCGTCTTGTCCCAGATTGGGTTAGCTAAGACCCTTCACCTTAATTATCCCCTCTGGCAACGCCGAGCTGCCTCTCTCATCGGCGAAACCGTAATTAAACCATAGCTCCCAATAAAATCCTATCTATCTCCCCTACCTGTATCGTGCTCTTTAGCTTTAATGTCTAAACTCCTAGCAGAACAAACGAATACTATATTTCCCGAGATATCTAGAAACCTAGGAAACTCCTCGCTCACTTCTTGGCTTGCAAGCGGACTTGCATTCTCATTCATGGAACCACTGCCACATGCACTCCTAATTCGAATGCTTGATCACGCAAAACCTCGTACACAACTCGCATATTCACGCTTCACCTACTTCTCGGAATATCCCAACACGTGAGCGCGTAGCCCAGGATGTGTCAACTCCGAGGCTTCGCTCTGCTTTACACGGCTCCATACGCCTCAACAAGTAAATAACTCCGAGCCAGAACCCCTGCAATGTAAACGACCCGGTCCGCATTACCCCTACGAGTCGTCATGTGCACACCTCCATTGAAACTTATTTATACGAGCTTGCTGGCAGCTATACACACGGAGTATCCTAGTGGCCTTTTCTGTCCGAAATGCGTTTCTTGCCTCTATCTCTGTCTATTTTGGCGGCTCTTACGGCCAGTGCGATTGCTGCACCCGCCCTTGAAGCTCGGCAAACATCTTATGCTGGATACATGTTTGCATATGTATGTATGCGTCTGAACATCCCGGTTCATTCTACTAAACCACCGGCCTTTAGTTCACTGGGGAGGGATACTCCAACGGAGAAACTATTTCATTTGCTGTCAGCAACGGAAACAATGCCTTAAACTGGACCGAAGTCTACGGAGGCAATCCCTATCTTACTTCCACAGTCGGGACCAAAGGAGTACGCGACCCCTCTATCATTCGGGCCCATGACGGATCCAAATTCTGGTTGATAGCTACGGTGCGCGTAGTATTTTAGAGCGAGTTCAACGAACATACTAACAAGCCCTGGCTTAATAGGATCTCAAGATGTACGGTGGTGGGAGCTGGGATGCTGCCGTTCGCACCGGAAGCCGTTCAATAGTGATCTGGGAGTCTACGGATCTGAAGAATTGGGGAACTCCGAGGTGAATACGAAAACGTGCACATCGCATACATACGCTGATCCCGTTCATAGACTTGTCCAGGTGTCTCCGGCAACTGCTGGGAATACGTGAGTCATGGTTTATGTTGTCTGAAACTGTTCGATAACGTTTGTGTTCGGTCAGGTGGGCACCGGAAGCGATTTGGGATCCTGCTCAGAATGCATATATGGTCTTCTGGGCCAGCTCGCTCTACGCTGCCAACGACACCGCCCATACCGGCTCATCCTATCATCGTATTTTACGCGCCACAACTACTGACTTCAAGACCTTTTCCACCCCTCAAGTCTACATCGACTACGGTTGGTCGGTAATCGACACTACTATCACCTACGACTCATCTACCTCAACCTATTATCGCTTCAACAAGGATGAGCGAGCAAACAGCGCCTCAACCCCCAACGGAAAATTCCCATTCGAGGAGAAGAGTTCGAGCATCCTAGGCTCTTGGTCGAGTGTCGCCGCTGGAATCGGGAAAGGGACAATCTCAAGAGGAGAAGGCCCAACGGTGTTCAAGTCCAACACGGTCGCTAACAAGGTGAGATCCCGCATTTGGTTCACAAGGAACAAGTCGCTTATGTTGTGACTCAGTGGTATATGTTCATCGATGAATTTGGCGGTGAGTTAAATATACTGCTACCGGCTTTGGTACACATGCTAAAGGGGGTTGAATAGGTCGTGGATACGTCCCCTTTGAAACTACGAACATTGCTGCGGGCTCATGGGCCATCTCTTCAAGTTACTCTCTCCCTAGTCGCCCTCGTCATGGCTCGGTCATCCCAATGTAAGTGATCCAATCAAGAACTTTTGTATTAGTATTCACAGCTGTATATTTAGCACCGAGGCAGAGCGCCAAGTTCTTCTTGGCTTGTAGGCTGATTCTAGTCCACGAACCATGTATGCCATAATATGTCCAACCATGAAATACAGTACCGAACGTTCATTGAATCTACTTCGCCCACTGCGACCATTTTGGCAGACACCCGATTCTCTACGGACATACATAATACCGTGTACGCGTGACCGCAGCTGCATGCAGACGTCTTCCCCGCGATCCTCCCAGCTCCGAGCTTCGCGCTCCTTGACCCGATTGGGGCTATGTATCCGGTTAAGAACTGTGGTGCTTCTGTAGCAAGCCGGACCGCACTGCTCCAGATTTGGTTGCTCCGCCCACGCATATAAGCAGGTATCTAGTCCTAGGCTGCCCGTGCGCCCCTTCAATCGCTTTGCTTATTATGCGGTCGTTATTTTTGTCATTTTTGTCGCTTTTCTTTGTTAGGCAGGCTCTCGCCACGCCGATCAATGAGGGACGTCAAGTCACCAACAAGTATTCTGACTACATGTTCGCTTATGTGAGTTACTATCATATTCAATCTTTTATACTAAAAAAACAAACTTACGGAGCCCTAAGTTTACGGGCGAGGGTTATTCCAACGGAGAGACCATCTCCTTCGCTGTCAGCAATGGAAACAATGCCCTGAACTGGACTGAAGTTCATGGGGGTACTCCTTATCTTACATCAAACGTGGGAACCAAAGGAGTCCGCGATCCCTCTATTATCCGAGCGCACGATGGGTCCAAGTTTTGGTTGCTTGCTACAGTGAGTAAATTTCCGACTGCGAGTGTTGTAAACAGTGACGAACTACCGGAAATAGGACTTGAAAATATACGGAAATGGGAACTGGACAGCAGCAGTACGGAGTGGGAGTCGTTCTATTGTCATATGGGAGTCGACTAATCTTAAAGATTGGGGAACGCCCAGGTAATGTTAACTGCATTATTCCGGCTTATATGCATGTTTCAACTAAGAACTGTCTACCTAATAGGCTAGTTGAGGTATCTCCAGCAACAGCAGGGATGACGTACGTGTATTTCCTCTAAAAAACATAGCTAGGCTTTCTAAAATCGACCGTTTTCAGCTGGGCTCCGGAGGCGATCTGGGACCCCTCTCAGAAAAAATATGTCGTATTTTGGGCCAGCGCTCTTTATGCTGCTAATGACACTTCACACACTGGCACAACATATGACCGCATCTTGCGTTCCACGACGACCGATTTCCTCACATTTACTCCCGCTGAAGTGTATATCGACTATGGGCGGACGGTTATTGACACTACAATGGTGTTTGACACCACGTCTGGGACTTATTATCGATTCAACAAGGACGTGCGCACGCTCGCAGGCAATATCGCAGATTCACAGTTTATCACGCAAGAAAAGAGCAAAAGTGTACTTGGAACTTGGACGGAAGTAGCTGCAGGTATAGGAAAAGGTTCCATAACAAGAGGGGAAGGTCCAACTGCATTTAAGTCAAATACGGTGGCCAGCAAGGTAAGCCTGCTGAAATAGGTATGGATAGGTTAAGCTTACTAGACGTTGGCGTAAAGTGGCATATGTTCATTGATGAATTCGGGGGTAAGCATTTAGGTACCAAAGCTCAGGCCAAACCACTTAATTTTGCTACTTACGCAGGCCGCGGGTATGTACCCTTCGAGACTACGAACATTACCTCTGGCCTGTGGACTATTTCAACCAATTATACGCTGCCTGGTCGCCCCCGCCATGGCTCGGTTATCCCAATGTACGTGTCTAACATTACTACATGGTCTAGCTATACTTAATACTGCCTACCATTTATGGCAGCACTGATTCGGAGCGGAAGGTTTTGCTAGCATTGTAAACACTAGCTCCCAAGTTCTTAGTCCAAAGAACTATTGTGTATAGTATACGCGCGAATATGGAATAGTATAGCTATTATGTATACGGAGCTCCCACTTGGCACGTTGTCTGAGAGTCATTTCTTATCTGCTCAAACTTGGGATTATGGAAGCTTCAGTAAGACCACACGTGACCGAAATAGGGGTTCTCCCTGTGATGGGGCATGCATCCAACCTTACTTGCACATGGAGCACGTACAACAAGTCATGGCCATGTTTCTACTTAAACACACTGCAGCGGTCAGATAACTACATAAAGTTCGTCAAGTGTGCACTATGGAGTATTCCAACATCGAAACATGTACCGACTCGACCGCATGTGTCTTGAACGCAGCGGTCGGTTGCTGCCTTTCGTATCAGAGGAGTTCCTGCACCGAATATTGTAATATTTACTGAATTTATTAGTAAGTTCGACATGATATTTTTGGGTACATCTAACGTAGTTTACAGCTAAGACGATGTGAATACTGCGGCTGTCGAAGATGCAGCCTCTCGGAGCAAATCAAGTGTACATTCCATGACTGACCCAGGTGCTCCTACAGAAGGCACACCGCTTCTCCTGGATAGAAACATTTCCGGTACTCGACCTGACATTTGGCGGCAAATCATCCTGACCTTGATCGTGCTGCTCCAAGCAGCAACTGGGACATCAAACATCGTCTTGCATGCAAATGATGCTGATAATTTGGTTGAACTGGGCGTATTTGGTATTGCTACTTTGGCTACGACATTGTTCTCCTAGGTCTACGCAGCGCTTCGTCTGAACGTTCGCCCCTCACATACGCCATGGGGTGAGTGTACAGTTTGGACTTTATGTGTATAGATAATGAATATTAAACAACCACCACAACTAATTTCTCGTCATTCTGCCAACGAGTACACTCTATGTACGTTCAATTCTAGATCCCAGTGTGAGTGAGTGCAGCAACGAACTAACGAACTAAATCATCTGTACAGTTTTATAGACTTTAATTTAACAAAATATGGCCTTTCTTTTCAGCACTTCCCCCCTCCATTCGAGCACTGCGGCTGCCAAATTGCATAGCACGCTTGACTCTTTTGCTAGCTATCACCAACCCCAAGCGATCTGCAGCCAGCCTAAGTAACGTTTTATCACCCATGCCAGCCCCTAGAGTTTCCTCTTGGATCGCAAGCCTTGGGTCCACCTTAACCTGTACAGGAAGTTGCGCAAGGTAGGCTACAAGAGACAGAGAAAGAAAAGGATATCTTGACTCCCGCCCATGGGCAGAAATGACACGGTCGTCCCGGCCTAGGTTGCGTGTGGGAAGACGATCTAAGTCCAGTTGGAGCTGTATGGTTGTAAGAGTCTGAAACATTCATCGCAGATCGTCAATCACCTCATTAATCAACGCATCCCAGCTACCCCGGCTGTATGCATGTTTATGTCTCGAGTACCCTCCAAGAAGTTCATCAGAGCCAAGTCCGCTGAGTAGCACTTTCGAGGAACTGGTGTACTCGGTATCGGCGTCACTTGACGAGGTTGAGTTATTAAGAATCCCCTTCCCACGGGATGCAAAATACAGTGCTAAAGCAAGACTCTATCGAATTTGGTGAGTAAACTGCCTCGGAATCCAAAAAGCAAGGGATGATGTGACTAACGAGATCCATCACCGTCCTTGAGGGATACATAAGCGATAATACTTTGGGTTCCTCTCGTTTGCATTCCTGTATACTCAAGTGATTAGCCACACATGTGGTGCAAATCCAATGCAAACCTCGTAAGGAACGTTGACACATATCTGTATATCTACGTTAGTGTGATCCCCAGGGGACTTCTCTGGAGTAATGGAAAATCGAGCTTACAAAATTCCACTGCCGATGAGGACATAGCCGACGCAACTCTTCAACTTCCTCCTGTCCTGTTATCCGATCGGGCACGTCGTAAGGTCCAATCTTGGGTGGTTCGTTAGCCACTATAGGATGTTTATCGCCAATGGAGGCTACTGGGATTCCCTCTTTTCGTTCATTCTTGCTACGCTTCCGCTGCGCTCTTCCCTCTTGAAGACTCTGCTTATTTGGGGCGTTCAAACTGCGTGGGTTCTCAAATGCGACGTTGAGCAGGTCGATGGGCTCTCCACGAGGAACATGTCTATAAAAAATTAGCACGATGTGAATGCGTAGGCCAGCAGACTAACTTATCAGCCAAGTAGGCAAGAACTGAGCAATCTATTCCGCCTGAGAATAATATACCCAGGCGCGCGGCTGGACTTGATTTTTGTGGTAAGCATAGGCAATAAGGTAAGTCCTACACCACTTACTTTGTGCTCTGGGTGTGGCCGACATTGCCTGGGATGTTCGAAACACGTGCCTTCACGCTTTCGTCTAGTTTGTCGATAAATACATCAATTTGTTCCAAAGAAATCAAGCTTGGCGAATTCGAGGGTATTTTGCGATTGAGTGTCATTTGTCCTGCCTACTTGGAGCTTAACCCAAGTTCTGCTCTCACGAAGAAATAATCAATTATACGCACAAATACGGAGGTTCCTCGGTGCATACATTGCATGCTGGACATGCACTTGGACGATTTGCGGAGTCAGTAGCCGAGAGATCCAGACATTAGAGTGAAATACCTCGAAAGCAGCATCGTTATCCAATGAGAGAGAAAAAATTCCCGTAGTTGAAACTTCGTCGTATTCGATCCCTCTGTATCTGCTGGCGACTGAAGATAAAGCTAGGAAGGGCTCGGACAGCGTCGGCGGATGAATCAGCAACGATCTTCGTCCAAGAGGGTCACGAGCAAAATAAAGTGTTTTGCTTGGTCTCTGGCGGAATGTCACCTCTCGTTATGAGTTGAATTTAGGCCGAGCTTACATTCAGATATACAAATGCATAACTGCAGGAGAAGTGAGTTATTTAAAAAAAGCCAGTAAGAGAGACGTCTTACGGCCCCTCTATTTCTGCCAGTATGTTTACTAGTGCAGCTGCGTCACCTTGGCTATCTTGGATCAAACCAAATAGTTTGGTACCATCGTTTTCGTTGTTAGGAATCTAGTTCCAACCATGATTGAATTTCATTCTCTGAAATATATAAATTATGGAACTTACTGAAAGACCCTCCAGAATCTGTTACAATCAGCAGAACGAAGACGTAGGTTTAAACTCCCAGCACGTAACCTACCTCTCCGTTCCAGACAAAAATAGACCCATCAGTACTGACATGAGGTTGGCTGTTTTGGGTGGTGCTTATTTAAGTCGACCTCCGAACGAGCAGTAAGAAGTACGCGCCGTGTTAATGCTTCAAGACTGTCTGGCCCACGCAGGTGCAACACTGATGCATATACAGAGACGGCGATATTATTTTCGAGCTCAGCACCAGCCAAACCAAACCGCACAGATTCAGACCAGTCAGGCCCTGGAGTCTAATTCAGTTACTGGATGATTTATACCTGGCAGAACTAGCCCAGATTTATTTGATTTCTCGAGTCTTCTCACCTCGAGCAGCGCATGTTGAGCATAAGTTTTCCCAAATATCGGCAAAGTCATTTGAAGGTAGTTCCTTGCGGCTGTTATTAGGGCTCTCCAGTAAAAGTGCAATTCCACACATATCCAGATATTAGAAAAGGGGGTTTCAATAGATTTCGCTTGAAAACCAAGTCCAAGACGTTTGGGTTGTGGATGAAGTGATGTCCCGTGCTGGAGTCGCTATGTCACGTGATTGAAGATCTTTCCAAACACCATGGTCTGTGCACTCCGTCGACGCCACTCGGACCTGTTTGGTTACTCTTATCATTGGAGGTACTCTCAAGAAAATCAATCTGCTCTTAGTTTCACAAGCGATTATCCTAAAGCTTTGAATCTGTGCTGTCTTGACTAGCTTCGAAACTCTGCTGGATGAAATGTGTCTCGAGAATACGGCTCAATCCTGGCAAGGGAAATGTGTCTGAGTTATCTGTAAAGCCACTAGGAAAAGCTGGCCGTCTGAGCTTGTGTCGCAGCTTTAATCGGTCTTCGCTACAAAATGCTGAGGTGGCAGATCAAGTGCCCACTAATGTTGCGGATCTCTGGACAGTCAGTTGTTGCTGAGCATTGCCGGCTACCATTCCTTGTTTCATCTGATGTATGGTTAGGAAATCAAGGAGGAGGAGGCAGTACTTACCTCTGGCCCTCCTCGAGCTGGATCGGGGCGTACGTGTGCAGGCCCTTCATGATACTAGCGCAAATAATTGTTGACTTAATTTCATCGCAGGAACTCGCAAAAAAGCAAGCAAAATGGCCCCCGTCGTAGAGCCTATTGTAGATTTAGCTGATGCTGAGCCTATACCAGCGGTTCGCGCCAAACGAATCCGAAAAGGCAGGCTAAATAGTTCGAGGTGTACCAAAATACTGATATTGGTCTCTCTCGCCTTTTCTAGCTACAGCAGACACCCCGAAGAAGAGGACAGCAAAAGCAACGCCTGCAGATGAGACTACACCCGAAAAGAAAAAAGTAGCTAAAGTTACCAAGTCTTCACGTAAGTATAAATCTATCCTTTCTGAGTAATTATCACGAAACAAAGTTGCATATTACCCAGTGCCTAAGACTCAGCTAGCTCGTGATATTCTCGAGAACCTAGCTAAATTCCCCCATTGCATCCTTCTAACACGAGTGGGCCAGTTCTACGAATCCTATTTTGATCAGGCGCCCGAGGTGGCCAAACTACTCAATATCAAGCTCGCACAACGACGCTGGGGTATTCGTGGCAGGCTGGTAGACATGGCAGGTTTCCCTCTAATCCATCTTGACCGCCATCTGAAAACGCTCGTACAAACCGAAAAACGATTTGTCGCTCTATGTGAGGAGTTTCGGAAACCTAATGCGCCGCTCGCCATTCCAGGCGCTCGAAAGAAGACGTTCTTTAGCTCCTTCGAACGCCGAGTAGTTCGGGTGGTTACTCCAGGCACTCTAATCGACGAGTCGTTTGTGAACCCGTATGACAACAACTACGTGTGCGCTATTGTACCAGGACCCTCAGACTCTGCGAGCATTGGGATCGCCTGGATGGACGTTGCTACAGGCGAGTTTTTCACCCAAACATCAAATATATCGCAGCTCGGCGATGATCTAGCGAGGATTAGTGCGCGCGAGATCGTCTTGAGCAAAGAACTCGAGGGGCCAGAATATGCCGATCACCCGATACGCGCGGTCCTTGAGGGTGGAACCACCAGCGTCGCCTACTGTGATACTGCGGCAGAACCTGAAACAAAGCCTTTGTCGTTGCTCCCTGTACCAACGAGCACAGACAACATCACATCCATCACATCATCCGACGCCGCGGCCGACATCAACTCAGAGGGAACGGTTTCAGGGGCTGTCTTCTCGCCATCGGAGACACTCGCAATTCAATTAATCAGCTCCTTCCTACAAGCAAACTTGCGGGAGAGCATGCCAGCACTTACAACACCCGTTCGGGTACAGGAGGGCGCACGCATGCAAATCGACGCGCATACAGTGCGCGCGCTCGAAATCCAAACAGGCGCTCAAGGCGACGGGGTCGCAGGCAGCCTTTTATCAGTAGTAAAACGGACGGCGACTAGCTCTGGTTCGAGACTGCTATCGAGGTGGCTCTGTGAGTTGTATATCGTTACATCTCACTGTTGTTCCTTTCTGACTCCTCAAAGGCGGACCAAGCACATCGGTCACTGAAATCCAGGCGCGGCAAGCACTGGTAGCCTTATTCCACGCTCACCCACATCTGCGTCGGGATGTGTTCACGCTGCTTCGTCAAACAGGGGATGCCATGCGACTTGTGCAAAAACTACAGCTGCAGCGCGGCGATGCAGATGATCTTTTGGCCATTGCAGAGACTATCGGCGTGCACTCTCAGATCGTTGCTAGACTTCGCTTGGAAACCAAGCTGTCTCCAAAAACCAAGGATAACCAGGACCAGTTCGCCAATTTAGGACTGCTTTTGGGCCGAGTATCGGATTTGTCCAAGCTCGCGGAGAGGATTGGAACGGCGGTGCATGTGACTACTCCTATTGTAGGAGAGGAAGAAATGATGCACCCCGGCACCAGCGCGCCTTTAGTGGGGGATTCTAACTCTCAGGAGGTTTCGTCCGAGTCAAAAAATTGGTCTATCAAGTCCGAGTGAGTAAGACCTATTGGTCTATTCCCTATGTTCCTTATCTCCTCCGCAGCTTCGACCCTGATCTGCAGAGACTGCACAAGCAGCTCGAGAAGCTAAAGGCCCAACAGGAAGCAATGCAGAAGAAGTTAAAATTTGACTACAGTATGTCTTATTCTATTATTAACCTGCCAGTTTACATAGCATATATTAGGCGTTCCGACCTTGACGCTGAAAATGGGACCACCGCATGGGATCTATGTTCACATAGCTGTGACAAAGAGGTTCGGCGCTGAAATAAGGGCAGAAAAAAAGTTCATCCATTTATCAAAAAGCGGCACCACGGAAAGATTTTTCTACCAGGTGATTTGCATAATGTTCACGTATGAGTTTTGCTAACAATAGTATATGCGCAGCCATGGAGTGAACTGGGAACCGCCATCATTAAATGCCAGGCCGGAATTCACCAAGCCGAGCGAAATGCTTTGGAATCCCTCCGCGCAGAAGTATGTCCTTCACGCTCTCATACTAGCTGGTCCTAATCCCGGCTTGGTTTACCAGGTTGGCGGATGCGCAGTCGCTCTCCGGCGCAACGCGCGTATCATTGACGAGATCGATGTAACGGCCGGGTTTGCAGAGCTTGCTGCGGAGATGAATTTCGTCCGGCCAGTGGTGAACAACAGGTTAGTACCCAGATGCTACCTTCCGCTCACCCTCGTTCCTTATCGTTTGTTCAGCCTGAACTTCTTGACCGTGAATGGGCGCCACCCAGCCGTCGAACTCGGCCTGCTCACTTCCGGTCGTGTGTTCACACCCAACACAGTGGACCTGGGGCCCGACTCGCGCCTCATGCTCATCACAGGACCCAATATGGTGAATTCAAGACTCCCCCTACTTGACTGGTGAAACATTATTCTCATAGATACCCCTATCCCACTTTTAGGCCGGAAAGTCCACGGTACTTCGCCAAAGCGCCCTCATCGCAATCCTCGCCCAAACTGGGTCGTTTGTCCCTGCAGACAGTGCTGAGATAGGTGTCGTCGACAGAGTATTCTCGCGAATTGGCGCGCGAGACGACTTGTTTCGCGACCAGAGCACATTCATGGTTGAAATGCTCGAAGCTGGCGAGATCTTACGCAGAGCGACGAACCGATCATTAGTATGTCTTCCATACTTCTCTGCTCCTTTTATTTCTGAAGGAAACTTGCTCGTAGGTCATTATGGACGAAGTTGGGCGAGGCACAACAGTCCGCGACGGACTAGCAATCGCATTCGCCACAGCGCACCATCTGCATGCCAAGAACCGTTGTCGATCTATGTTTGCTACTCACTTTCATGAAGTCGCAGACATGCTCGGGTACTACGAAACGCCAGTCGATGGAAGCAAAAAAGACCTAGATCTAACCCCAACGGTCACAACCCACTGCACTCGCCCACACATATCCTTCTTCTGCACATCTATCACAATGGGCTCGTCAAGCTCTGGTGACCCCGACGCATTCACGTATGCGCATCGCCTGCGGCCAGGTGTGAATCGTGAGAGTCACGGACTAAGAGTTGCGCAGTTAGGCAGGATGCCTATTGCTGCTATCGAAGTTGCGAGACAAGTTATGGAAAGGCTGAGAGGAGGAGAGGCAGGGCTAGGCTTGAATTCAGGTGCGAGCGGCGTTGGTGGTGTGGGGCTTGGCTTGGGTCTGGGAATGGCAGGTCGGGATGCGATGAGAAAGCTAGGAGAAGACTTTTAAAATGTCAACAGCCGGCACTGTGCGTTTTCTCAAAATAATCAAACCATGCATGAAAGTGTTTAAGTTCAGTACCCCACAATACATATTTCAGCTTCATTATATTCACTTGTGCAACGTTTAAAACGTGCGGCTCGGAGGCCCCCATGCGGGGCATACATAACGAGTGTGGTAAGTTATAGCGATACAATAGATAGGTAGGGCCGAAGCGTGTGGAGAGTGTAAGGAGTAGGATATAGATAGGTGTTGGATAGATAGATATGTAAATATGGATGGGTTTAAAGGTGTACGTGTAAAAGGTGTAAAATCCAAGTGACGAAACAAGCCAGCGTTCCCCAAAGAAAAGAAAATCCAAGTTCAGTAACCAATTCATGTGCAATGCCGTCTATGTGTTGCTCTATATTCATGTTATGTCGTGTCTTGTAGGAAAGGCATGGTTTAGGTGTACACCTTGACGCTCTTGACTTCCCAGTCTGAATGCACAAGGTAGGTGAGTAAGAGTTAGAGGCGGGTGAAGCGGGGACATACAGGCGTTAGCAAATGCAGCTCCCTCGTTGCGGATGTAATCTAGGCAGGTGCTGTACCCCGTCGAGGCAGCACAGCTCTCACTCTGCCCGGCAACGTTGGTTGTCTGCCAGCCACTCCCAGCCCAATCACCACTAATAAACAAGATACAAGTATTAGCAATGGCTTGGCAGTTGAGCGCCACGTTGACTTACCAGAGCGTGGTATCAAAGATCATGATATGGTCCTTCATGAACGTGAACGGATCGCAGGTCAGGGCCGGCCAGTTACCTGCTGGCGTACCCCACTTCGAGGGTTGCGGTGCGCCAGAAGTAATGTCCGAGGGGATAGCCTCGCGGGGGAAGAAAAACACAGAAATACCCGAGGTGTCCCATTTCACTAAACGCATACAAAATCAAATATCAGTCAAACACGAACAAAGGAGCAAAAAGGCTTGGTACTGACTCGCATACACGCCCCCGCCATTGTCGTTGAACGCCTTGCCGTAGTTGTTGGCTTGCGAGCTAAGCTGTCCACACCCTTGGTTGCCTGTCTCGTATGCGGCACAATTGAGCGCGTTGGTGCCAGTGGCAGCCAATACACCGCTCGCGCCGTAATCCTGAGGGATGGTGCAACCGCTACGCGTGTGCAACGAGGCTTGATTCTGAGTGTACCCGTTCACGCCCTCGACGATATCAATCTCGCCGTTGTTAGGCCAATCGGGGCCGTTGGACCAGAACGCGGGCCAGGTACCGCAGCCGTATGGCATGTGCACGGCGTCGAGAATGACAAGACCGCCGTTTATCACATAGTTCGAGTGAATGCGCACCGACTTGCGGTTGCCAGCAACTTTGGGCGTTGTCTCAACACGCATGATCGCGTTCCCTGCAGAGTTGACTTCGATAAGCCCGGCATCTTGGGATCCAGCCTGGGTTTGGTAGTCAACAGAGCCTGTGGAAGAAAGAAACCAGGTGGTGTGAGCTGTGAAGCTGTGAAACCAAGTAATCAACCCACCGTGGGTGGGATCTGCCAGAGACCAGAACGTCCAGGCGTCAAAAAAGGAGTCGCCCGCAATCGTCGTCTGCAGCTTCCATGTTGAGCTAGGTGTAGGTGCTGAGGACGTCGAAGTGCTT
This sequence comes from Ceratobasidium sp. AG-I, assembly GCA_015039395.1. Classification (NCBI taxonomy): domain Eukaryota; kingdom Fungi; phylum Basidiomycota; class Agaricomycetes; order Cantharellales; family Ceratobasidiaceae; genus Ceratobasidium; species Ceratobasidium sp. AG-I. The sequence continues at coordinate 634,473 of MU132141.1, read as the reverse complement.
GTCGAAGTGGACGTAGACGTAGACGTTGAGCTCGAGCTTGAACTCAAAATCAAGGTGGCACTAGAACTTGAGCTTGAACTCGAGCTCGAGGTTGAGGTCGAAGTCGAGGTAGCCGTGGTTCCACGTGAGGTCGATCCACGTGTAGATGAGCGAGTGGAAGTTGTAGACGTCAAGCCTGATGAGGCAGAGTGGGTCGAAGAGGTCGAATTACCGCCCGGCGGAGTATTACCGGTTGGTTGCCTGATGCAGCGCTTGGCGAGTTTGCCAGGAGTACGACGATGGAAAGAGCGACGAGGGTGAGAGCCAGCGATGGCATGGAAGGATGTCTGGAGGTCACGCATAAAGCTATCTACGAGGCTCAGCGAGTCAGAAAAAGAGGGCAGTTGGGCGGCGGTTGGCCCGAGCAGTGCGGCGAGCGTGAGGAGTGTGCTTGGTTTCATCTTGGAGTAATCGAGTGTAAAGAGGAGTAGTAAATGAGTTGGACCAGCCAAGCAGAAGATAGTATGAGGGAGTCAGGAGCAAGTCCCTCTGTCAATCAACACCGGGCTTATGTGGGATGTGGGGGCGACAATTGAACAAGGGAGCTATCCCTGCCCGCCTCTGTTTATATAGTCGCCGCGAAAAGTCTATTTTCTTTAGTTTTCGTTTGCGGCACCTTCTCCCCACGCCCCAAACACGCGGCTCCACTCAGATCTTGTCCAAATCCGGTCCGACAAGCAATTCCAAGATTCGCTGAGCGTGCTGCGCAGTGCCGTGGAAAACAAATAACCCACGACTGGCCGGGATTTGCACCAGGTTGTTGATTAAACAATGCTGGGCGCATGTATAGCCTTGCACGCCGGCCTCCTATGCAGGGCGCATAGACATGTCTCCACAGTCAGGACGCTTTATCTTGCAAGCTAATTTATACTTGTCTTGGAAGAAGCGTTCTTGCGCGAAGTTTGCACCTTCGGCTCCAAGGAATCCCGAGTTGGATTGAGCACCGGATTTCAGATCTTCCAAATGTCACTTGAGTTGGTTTCAACCACCAACTCACCAACTAAGCACTACTATATGGTACCAGTATGACTGAACCGAGTCTTTATGTATTAGCAAACTTATCGTCACCGTGAAGTCTTGAACTTTGTTTATTTCTCACTAGGCTTTGGCTTTGAGGGATACTGTCTAGGCAATTAGCACTATGCCGAGAAGACTTGTTTTGGTCTCGTGAATCGCTGCGCCTTTCACATATTTGGATGATGTTCCTGTAGACTTTATCCGATGACTGAAACCTAAAGCTGCGTGTTGAGGTGCGTTGCTCTTGCCTTATCAGATATTTAGCGCGTCTTGACCACGGCCACGTTTTTTGACCACAACCTTGCGAAGGAAGCATACCAACCCGGTGAGCTTTTTTTGGCACTTTCATTGGAAACTATTCATAGCGTGAATAAATAATTGGGAATCAATCCAAGATCCTACCCTAGGTAGTTAGATGAGGAACGTGTTACTAGCCACTCGGCTAAGTTGGTATATGCATGAGTTGGTTGTCTTCAAGTTCGGCCGCGACTTCTCTTATCAACCACGACCAAAAAGCCCCTTCCTGTGCGCCGTTTTTTTGTAGATGTAATGAACGAGGCAGACTTGGCTGTGTTGCACGTTGGGTGATCTACGAATGATAGGCATGGACTGACACATTTGCTTTTATTATGTCATGTAATTATGCTAGCGCCGAGCGCGTGCCACGTCTCTGATCGCTGGCTGAAATTAGAACGTCTCCCGGTCGTGTTCCTGTTGCTGAGTTCCCCATTAGAGCTTGAACCAAACTAGATCATAAACGCCTCTGCCGCATGTCCTCTCGAAAGCCTGCCTCTGCGCGTAAACGCAAACCCCGTCCATCTCCTTCCCCGTCTCCAGCGCCGCCCGACATGGACCTCATCAACCCGCCACATTCTGCTCTCAAGACTCCTCGTACGCCTCGTACAGCGCGGCCTAATGGTCATAGAACTCCAGAGCTTGGGGATGAGGACGTTAGGATGAATTTGCTTGGGGAGAGCGAGCAGCGGGCTGCGGTGGCCGGGCTGGACCACGACCACGATGAGGAAAAGCGATTCAAAGCACCCATGTCGAGAAAAGATAAGCTCGCAATGGGTTTGCTTATTACTCTCTGTAAGTATTCTCCTAGCTCTGCTTGTTGTCCGTTGGCTTAACTCTCCCGATAGACCTTATACAAGGTATCCCCATCGGCCTTGCGTTTGGCTCCATCCCGTTCCTCCTGAAGTCCAAGCTGAGCTATTCTCAGATTGGCATATTCTCCCTCGCAACATACCCGTACAGCTTGAAGCTACTCTGGAGTCCCATTGTCGATTCTATATTCAGCCCTGCCATTGGGAGGCGAAAAAGTTGGATCGTGCCTATGCAATTTATCATTGGCTCGCTCATGATTTGGATGGGGATGAACGTTCAGGCTCTTATGGATGTTGTGAGTTCACCTCTGCTCAACTCGGTTTTCTTACCCTGACAAATTTGTTTGCTAGGCAGAGCCGGATATTACAAAGCTCACAGTCATATTCACTACACTTGTCTTTCTTGCAGCTACTCAAGGTATATTTGCTTTTTTTTTGACTTGATAGGTAGCATTCTAACGCCTACGATAGATATTGCGGTAGACGGCTGGGCCCTCACGCTCCTTTCTCAAGAAAATCTCTCGTACGCCTCGACGGCACAGACTATTGGCCTTAACTCGGGCTATTTCCTCTCCTTTACCGTGTTCTTGGCATTTAATAGTGCAGACTTTGCGTGAGTTCACTTTAAAACACGTCTGGGCTTCGGGGGTTTGTGGACTGAAGAAATCGCCATTACTCCCTCCCCCTTCTCATCTTCTGTCCAAACCTCTCACATTCTATAGAAACAAATATTTTCGCGCCGCTCCCTCCGAGATACCTATGCTCTCTCTTGGAGCGTACCTCCGCTTCTGGGGTTTCGCTTGCTATGCTGTCACGCTTGGTCTCTTGATCTTCAAGAAAGAAGACCCCGTGGCGGCAGACGACCCAGACCTCAATCTCAAGAAAGTATATAAAATTATGTGGAGCATATGTAAACTCAAACGTACGCCGCTCTCAACTCCCTTAATTGTTCGAACCTGGGCAAATCCTAACTTGGCTCCCTATTTCAGACGTCCAGACCATTTGCATAATCCACCTCGTCTCCAAAATTGGATTCCAAGCCAACGACGCCGTAACTTCTCTCAAACTCGTCGAAAAAGGATTAAGCAAAGAAGACCTCGCGCTTGCGGTCCTAATCGACTTCCCCGTTCAGATCGTCGGCGGTTGGTATGCGGCATCGTGGTCCCGTGGTGCGCGCCCACTCCGACCGTGGCTGTGGGCCTTTTGGGTCCGGCTAAGCTTCGCCGTGCTCGCGATGGCTGTCGTCAGGTTCTTCCCGACAGAAGCGAAACCTGTTCCAACGAGTTACTTTTGGGGGATTGTGGTGTTTACAGTTTTGAGCTCGTTTTCGTCGTGAGTAGAGCTAGTTTTGAGAGGTATTAGGTTGAAACTGATGTTCGGGCTAGGACGGTCCAGTTCGTGGGGATGTCTGCGTTCCATACGCAAATTTCGGACCCGTTGATCGGAGGAACGTATATGACCGTAAGCCTGTTGTTTTAACAAATAGCCAAAGCCAACCGTACTAAGCTCGAGCTACGCAGCTGCTGAACACGATCAGCAACCTCGGCGGAACGTGGCCGCGTATATTTGTCCTCAAAGGGGTTGATTACTTTAGTATCGCAACTTGCAGCGTGAAGCAGAACGCGGATATTCTCATGAAAGGTGTGTAGTGGCACTGGCGACCGCTGTTTTGTGCACCCCTGACCTACGTCTTGCGGTTTTCAGCTACTGAATGCGTATCTGATCATGGAAAGGCGGTATGCACCGAACTTGGTGGAACATGTGTGACAGAGCGTGACGGGTACTATATTGTATCATGCATATGCATTGCGCTTGGCGCGTCGATATTGCTCTTTTACATTTGGCCGGCGGCGAAAAAGTTGCAAGGTTGGTTTTATTGTCCCACGGTCCTAATTATTAAACTGATTCTGATACGTCCATAGCCTTAAAACAGTCCCAGTGGAGAGTGAACCTTGGAATTTAGTTGCTACTCGTAGAAAGGGGAGGACAGATGGTTCGGTTTAATAGACCTAAAACGCGATCTTTGGACATGTTTTATACTTATACACCAGCCAAAGGGATATATATGCGCTTGCAGAATATTGTATTCGCAATCTTAGCCTATCATAAGGCACAGAGTTTTCAAGATTTTCCTCAGAGCAGCGTGCCAAACAAGCCCAAATTTGAGAGCACACGCTTGTGCCTCTCGTCGACAACTGCACTTGAGAACCCCATCTTTCAAAACAGCTGCGCGATGTCCAACACAAACAACATAACACCGAACTTGTCGAATGCGGCAATGACTCAGTTTCATAAAACACGAAGTACTCTAGAAACTCCACAAGATACATGTTCTAGCATCACAACAATCGACCACTTGCCCGCCGAAATCCTATCCTATATCTTTACATATGCTAAGATATACTGCAGCTTTGAACGTATGTCTCAACGCCAAGGGGCCTCGCCCCGGTGCTCGAGGGACAATGTATCGGCTGTGTGTGTCTACTGGCGCAGCCTGTCGATCAAGACCCCTTCACTTTGGTCCCACATTGACTTGAATATCAGTCAGAACCGATATGAACAATCCTCATTCTGTGCACGGTGCTCTCTGGAGCGTGCAAAGCAGCTGCCATTGTATGTCCATGTGGAGTGCGACTCATCGATAATCGACATCCAGTCCGTTGTTGCCTTTCTGGCCCCTAATGCGCACAAAATCGTATCACTCGACCTGAGTGTCAACAGTTTCGAGGCGCGGTCCATCCTACTTGGCCTATTTAGCACAGACTACCAAGGCTCCGTCTTTGATCTTCGTTTGCACGATACGGAATCTTACGCGCTACTAGAAATTGACGACGAGAGAAGCCTGTTTCCTACCGGTCCACTCGATCCATTCCTCCTTTCCCTACAAAGTCTAAGCTTGCACGGTCCTGTCTTGGAATACAGCAGTCCTGCCTTTCGAGGTCTCACTGATTTGATGATAATACCTAAGGACTTTTTTGAATTAATGCTAGAAGGGATCTGGACTATCCTTGTATCTTGCCCAGAGCTGCGTTCTTTGGCACTCATCAATGTCTCGCTGACAGACGAAGGCGATTGGCCGGTTGATGCGGCCAACCTACCCAACCTCGAAATCTTGGACCTGCGTCACACGAACTTCAAAGACGTGAATATAATCACTTCCTATATCTCCCCTGCAACAAGTGTTCTGAGCATGAGCCTCTCTCTCAACATGGACGAGAGTAAATACTCTGACGGCGACTTGACCCTGTTACTGCCATTCTTCGAACGCTGTTGTGTGACGCGACTCTTGTTGGACGCGGGAGAAACCCAGGAATTGGATTTCCGCCTTGTATGTCAGTCTCTTGGAAGCATGGTCCCTTCGCTTGAAGAGTTGGCGCTGGAGGGATGCATACTTAGGTGTAGTCCTATTGAAGGATGTTTGTTGGCAGAGCGCTTTCCTCGATTGCATACACTGCACATAATGGGCGAGAGCATTCTAGTAGATAAGCTGAAAACAGTAGTTGCATTTTCCTCGATCCAAACCATCCGGTTAAGGGCGCATTTTCCTCACCCAACTAATATCCCAAAGGCACTGTCTACGGTTGTTCCATTTGTTTCTTATTCCCCGTCCATACCACTGAACTTCAAACGATTCCCTCGCGAGTGGCCTTCGACCCGGTACTCCTAGGTTGCTTTGTATTCATGCCTCGATTTTCTTCCTGACGATTAATTCAATTAGGTGTTGTTGCCTATCTGACCCATGTAAGAGCTTCCAGTATACCGTGTATAAAAGACGCGCTTATGTGTCCTGTGTGAGTTTAAACGATATGCTTAAATGCAACCCAGTAAATGAGTAGAATATTTAGGTATTGGGACAATTTCAAAATGTCACTCGTCTTCGACCTTGCACCACTTAGCCATTTTCTTAACATAACAGGCTGGAACTTTGCCAATATTGGCTCGTGTGAATGTGCTGTGCTTTTAATTAAGATATGAGATATCCAGGCATAGCGAAAAGAGAGAAACCAGAAATGTAAAATCCTGGGAATAGCTACAATGTTACTATGCCCAAACACTCAAATGACATGCCAAACAAGTTCAAAACAGAAGATCCATACGGCTGGCGCTTTTCGACTTCATCTGCACCACATAGCCCGTATATAACCCTGCGTTTCAGTCGGCTACGTGATGGCCAGCGTGAGTGGCATCTATCCTATGCCAATATGTCCAAACTGACATGCATCCCACAAAGTTCACTCCCCCAACAGACGAAATACCAGCTCCAGTCGACTCAACTGCCTCTCAGCTCCAGCAAGTTCAAAGCATACCAGGGGCTCCGAGAACTAAAGCATCTAGTTTCGCGACAATCAACGATTTGCCCGTCGAAATACTACGCTATATTTTTACATTTGCTTGGGTCTACTGCAAACTCAATACTCTGCTGGAACATGAAGACCCTCAGCCGTCTTCTTTGGATAATGTGTCTGCTGTGTGTGTGTACTGGCACAATCTGTGCATTGATACTCCTCTACTCTGGTCGCACGTTGATTTGGACATCAGTAGACGATTTGAGAAATCTGCATTGTATGTTCAATGCTCGCTAAAGCGTGCGAAGCAGCTACCTTTGCACGTCCATATTGATGACCACTACGACTTGAGAGGTTGTGGGCCGCAACCTGCTATTGCTCTTCTAGCTCCATATGCAAATAGGATTGTTTCGCTCGATCTGGTGGTCAATGCTTATATGGCGCAATCTCTTCTACTCGGCCTTTTCGACACAAATTACAAAGGCACCGTCTTAGATCTTCGGTTGTATGACTGCGACTACGTGACACCAATAGACGATGGATATGACGGTGGCTCGAGCTTGATCCCCGCGGGTGCTCTAGACGCGTTCCTGCTATCCCTGCAGAGTCTGTCCTTGCACAGCCCTGTCTTGGAATACAGCAGTCCTGCCTTTCGAGGTCTCACCGAGCTAACGATAATGTTAATGCCTAGAGTCTATTTCCGCCCAAACCCTGATGAGCTGGTGTACATTCTCGCTTCTTGCTCGACGCTGCGTTCTTTGGCACTTGTTGGCGTGAAGCTCAAAGGGCAAGATTTGCCTGTGAAGATAGCCCATCTGCCCAGCCTTGAAATCTTGGATTTACATAATACGGCCTTCAAGGACGTTCTCCTAATTACGTCCTTCATTTCGCCTGGGGCGTGTGCATTAAGCATGAGTGTCTCCCTCAGCACGAGTGAAGATACCTTTGACGGAGGCGACTTGTTCCCACTGTGGTCGTTCTTCCAACGCTCTCGTGTTACACGAATCTCATTGGATGG
>MU132141.1:594875-626729 GCA_015039395.1 Ceratobasidium sp. AG-I | reverse complement strand
AGGGGAGGGCGTTGTAATGGATAGGCTATTGGATGTTATCGCCTGTTCATCCATCCAAACCGTCCGATTTAGATCAAGCCATCCACACCCTGATACTATCTTAGAGGAGCTATTAAGGGTGGTTAAATATGTCTACCATTCTTCGTCTTTATCACCAGGCGTTAAGCGATTTGCCCACGAGTGGCCTCAAGGTAAATGCGATTTTTAGATTTTTATTTCTTGTTATTTACGGTGTGTTCCTTGCTGCTTGTGAGCGAGGTGATATAACAAGCTTTGGTGTGAGACCCCGATGTATGCAGTCTTGCTAATGTACACGCTTATCATTTACTTACGTGTCTTTGTTTTGCTGTTTCAAGACTGATAGCAAGCATAGTGAATATTAAGCCCTGGCTTCTCGTATGCTTCGTTGGATATGCTCATAGCTAGACTAATGGGAAACGCATCATGTAATTCCTCGACTCAACCACCGAAGAAAACAAACAAAAAACGAGCGAGTAGTAAAAAGAGGATCCAAGTAGAGGTATAGCGCGAACGAGAGACGAGACAAACAAAGGACTATAACGAGAGGCAGAGTAAACATTTGCTAAGCGCACGCACATACAACAACACGTGCAGACGACACGAAAGTAAACGTGTGTACACACGAGTGGTACGAACGCAGGGTATCAAGAAACGTAGGCCCTAAAATTCGGCCTGAGAGCCCTGCGCGGCGAGCCTGCTCTCGAGGTTTCGTAGAGACTCTTCCTTGGCGAGCAGCTCTTGCCTCTTCTCGCTGATTTCGCGCTGGACCTTGAGCTCGATCTCGCGCAGCTGTTGGATGGTATTTGAATTAGTAGGTGGTAATGAGATGAATGAGTGAAGCTGACCTTTTCCTCCTCACGGCGCAGTTGCTCTTCTTTGAGGCGCACGCTTTGGGTTGCGAGGTCCTCGGGAAGGATAGACGAATCACTGTATGATGGGGGTCAGTATAATGGAGGGGCAGAGGTTCATGTGACGTACGCCTGGTCGGAGTGCACTGTGCGAGACAGCTTCTCGGTACGGTAGGTCTCGTACAACACGTCATGAGTAAGAGACTTGAGATCTGTCAAGTGAGAGCTGTATACCCAAATTAGTATATGAGACAAGGCAATAAACAAAACGAAACTCACTTGAGCAGAGCGGAGCGCAACCTCGCAAAGTCAGAGTGCTTGGGGTTGTCAACCTCGACCACACCCCATGGGTAGACTCGAGCCCTGATCGGTTGTCCATCGAGTTCAACCTCCTCTCCGCTTCCCACAATGGCAAACGGCAAGAGTGCCCGAAGTTCCGAGTTATCTTGGATAGTTTCCTCGTCGTCTTCCTCAACGTCGTAGGGGAAGTTGTAGACGGGGATGCCGTAGTGCTCAATATCCTCCATGACGCGCTTTTTGAAGCCCTTGAGCTCAGAGGGTGTAAAAGAATCGGCTTTGCCAATAACAGGGATTACGTTGACGCGGGGAGAGAGACGGCGCATCAACTCAATGTCCATCTCCCGTAGACTGGTACACAACACAATTAAGTTGGGAGACGCGTCTCAAAATGAGCCTGAAGACTTACGCATGCCCGGTAGGGGGGATAAAGTAGAGCAAGGCGTGAACGCGGTTGTCGCGGAAGCGCGGGTTACGCTTGATACGAGACTCTTCGGCAAGAATGTCATCGTATTGGCGTTCCAGGTACCCAACGATCTCCTGGAACGCGAACTCATTGTCAATGTTGTCGCCAAATCCAGGAGTGTCAACAATGGTAAGCGCGATGCGAACACCGTCTTCCTCGAGCTCTGAAAAAAAAGCGCGTGGTGAGCGCGGTGAAAACGCGTGGAGAATAGAAAGGACGAACCGACGCCAACGGGTTTGATGCGGATGCCCTCCTCAATGTGAGCAGTCTCCGCGTTGTCTGCAATCTTATGGGATAGGACCTCTGACTCGCAGAGAGTGTTGACAAACGTAGTGCGTCCGGTGCCGCTCGCGCCTGGTAATGTGAATAGAAAGAAATATAGATGGATAATGGCTACTTACCGACGACCATGAGAGTAAACTGGACTCCCTTTTTGACGTTTTTGCGGCCGCGGTGTCTGTATGCCATGTTGAGCTCGAAGGTGGTTGGAGATGGTTGGAGAAGGATTGAAGTGCAACCAGAATCCTAACTGACACCCGCTGCCAAATAGCCACAACCAACATCACGTGATCTCCCAACACAGACCCCACGACGACCACAGCAAACATGGCGACGCCGGCACAACTGCAGTCGATGCAGATGTCGTCTTCAACACAGTTTCCCCCGGTGAACATGATGACCAGAGAGGGACTCCAGACATTGATACAGGTAAGTTGTCCATCGTGATGTGGCTCACCATCTAACTCTTTCCAGCGCTCGGCTGCACTCAAACAAGCTGGATTCACACCTGCAAACAACTCTGAGCTTATGAACATCAGCAATTACCTCGCCATGGTCAAGCGCATGCAGATGGCTCGTTCTGGTATGTATTTATGTCTATCTCGTTGCTCGCGCTTACAGTTTGCAGCCCAAGCCCAGGCTCAACTCGCGGCACCAACTCCCAAGCCTGCGCTTGAAATACCTACTGCAAACGGCCATTCCGCGCCCAGTCCGCCTAACTCACCTCCTACACCCATTACGTTCAATCAAAATCAACTTAACACGCTGCGTTCCCAGATCTCCGCGTGGAAATACCTCCAGCGCGGGATGCCTGTTCCCCTTGACATCCAGCAGGCGATCCACCCGGCCCCTGCTTCCGCAGAAGAGCCTTCCGACCAGCTCATAGCACCATCCGGAACACTCCTAGAAAATGATACTACCTCCCTCATCTACCCCTATAACGCCTATACCCATCCCACCACCCGACTTGCGACTGCTAAAAACGCGCGCGCCATCGTTCCTAGCATTACCCCTCTTGGCCTGGATCCTCTTGCACTTCAGCGGACTCGAGAACGTTTCGTCGACGCTCGGATCGCCCAGCGTATTCGCGAACTTTCCGCTCTCCCCAGCACCACTGGAGAACCCGACCCGGACACTGAGGAAGATCCTGAGGCTGCACAAACCGCTCTCGTTCTTCATCCCTCTGCGAGCACGCATGGGAAGCTTCGTGCACTCATTGAGCTCAAAGGGCTCCAGCTCCGCGCTCGCCAACAAGCGCTGCGCCGCTCCGTCGCTCAACATCTCCATGAAGCGACAGTCATGACCGTTGACCGCAGTTCTATTCGTCGATTCCGCCGACCTACCTTGCGTGATGTTCGCCAAACCGAGCTGCTCGAACGTCAACAACGTAAAGAACGTGAGCGCCGCGCTAAGCAAAAACACCTCGACTACCTTGGTACCATCGTTTCCCATGGTCGCGAGATCCTTGCAACAAACCAAAATGCTCGTGCGCGTATGGGCAAGATGGGCCGTGCTGTGCTTCAATTCCATGTTACAGCCGAAAAAGAGGAGCAGAAGCGTATTGAGCGTATCTCGAAGGAACGTCTCAAGGCGCTCAAGGCTGATGATGAAGGTTCGTGTGTTTTTCCTTCGGCTAGCGCTATTTTTCTCATTTATTTATTTCAGAGGCGTATCTTAAGCTTATTGATACTGCCAAGGACACGCGTATCACACACTTGCTCAAGCAAACCGACTCGTATCTCGACTCACTTGCTCAGGCTGTTGTGGCTCAACAAAATGACGAAATTCACCGTGATGCTCCTGTCGTTGCCTTTGAGACTGAGGATGGACCTGCGAGTGAAGCCACATTCGGTGCCGCGCGTATGGACGACCCCAACGAGGATCGTGGCAAAGTCGACTATTACGCTGTGGCGCATAGGATCTCGGAGAAGATTACTGCTCAACCGAGTATCCTTGTTGGTGGCAAGTTGAAGGATTATCAGCTGAAAGGTCTACAGTGGATGGTTAGCTTGTATAATAACAGGTTGAACGGTATCCTCGCCGATGAGATGGTAAGCCATCTATCCCTCGAATCTTTTTTTTCTAACTCACGCTATCTATAGGGCCTTGGAAAAACGATCCAAACGATCTCGCTCGTTTCTTTCCTTATTGAACGCAAAAAACTAAATGGACCCTACCTGGTCATCGTTCCCCTCTCAACACTCACTAACTGGACTCTCGAATTCTCGAAATGGGCACCCTCGATTGTCACAGTCATATACAAAGGCTCCCCTGCTGTGCGCAGACAGCTTCAACTCAATCTTCGGGCACAGAGTTTCCAAGTCCTGTTGACAACTTTCGAATATATCATTAAAGATCGACCATTTTTGAGCAAAATCAAGTGGGTCCACATGATTATCGGTGAGTCGAGTTTATTATCAGGCATGGATTGCTATAGAGTGCTGATGTTCGGTGGCTAGATGAGGGTCATCGTATGAAAAATACCCAGAGTCGACTCTCGCAGACTTTGAATCAGTTTTATTCGTCTCGGTATCGGTTGATTTTGACTGGTACACCTTTGCAGGTACTTCCTCCCAGTCCTACCACCTGCTTTTACTGGCATTGACATTTAGGTTTCTGTTAGAACAATTTGCCTGAATTGTGGGCGTTGCTCAACTTTGCGCTACCTAAGATCTTCAACAGCGTGAAGTCCTTTGACGAGTGGTTCAATACACCGTTCGCAAATTCGGGGACGGCGGATAAGATTGAGCTGAACGAAGAAGAGGCGCTGCTTATCATTCGCCGCTTGCATAAAGTATGTTCATTATTGAGTGTTTGCTGCAAAATGGTTTGCTAATTGCTAGATTACAGGTGCTTCGTCCATTCTTGCTGCGTCGCTTGAAGAAGGATGTGGAGAGCGAGTTGCCTGACAAGATCGAAAAGGTGATCAAGTGCAAGATGAGCGCACTACAGAGCCAGCTGTACATGCAGTTCAAGAAGCATGGGATGTTGTTCACGGACACGAGGGACGCCAAGGGGTAAGCCTCAACAAACATTCTGGCACTTTCATTTATTGATTATATTCCTCTTCTCTTTCGTCCCGTTATGTTTACTCCATTCGAATGTTACAGGAGGCAAGGCGGGATCAAGGGGCTGAACAACACAGTGATGCAACTGCGCAAGATTTGCCAGCACCCGTTTGTGTTCCCCGAGGTGGAGGATACCATGAACCCGAGCAAGGAGATCAACGCCTCCGTGTACCGCGCGTCTGGTAAAGTCGCGCTCCTTGATCGTATTTTGCCGAAATTGTTTGCATTTAAGCATCGTGTAAGTTTCATCTGCCGCGCTTTGAGGTGCAAGGCTGATGAGGAGCTTGTATAGGTCTTGATGTTCTTTCAAATGACCCAAGTGATGAACATCCTCGAGGACTACATGTACCACCGTGGCTACAAGTTCATGCGTTTGGACGGTGGCACTAAGCCGGACGATCGTGCGGACCTCCTCAAGGCGTTCAACGCCCCAAACTCAGAGTACGATGTGTTTTTGCTCTCGACGCGTGCTGGAGGGTTGGGGCTGAACTTGCAGACCGCTGATACTGTCATCATGTGTGTTGCTTTTGCTCACCTCCTGATTTTGGATAGTCACTAATAGCCGGCTCGCAGTTACGACTCGGATTGGAATCCCCATGCTGATTTGCAGGCTCAAGATCGTGCGCATCGTATCGGACAAAAGAACTCGGTCGTCATTCTGCGGTTCATCACCGAGCGCAGTGTGGAGGAACACATGCTTGCACGTGCCAAGCAAAAGCTCGACATGGACGGCAAAGTTATTCAAGCCGGTCGCTTCGACAACCAGTCGAGCGCAGCCGAGTCCGAGGCGGTCCTTCGCATGATGTTGGAAGCGGACAACGAAGAGGTGAATGAGGACACGGTGATGGATGACGATGAAATCAACCAAATCATCGCTCGGTCGGAGCAGGAGCTAGAGAGGTTTAAGTCAATGGATTATGAGCGGGATATGACGGAGGAGCGCGAGTGGCGGGAGGCTGGAAATAGGGGACCCAAGCCGGAGAGGATGATCGCGTTCCAAGAGTTGCCAGAGGTTTATCAGAGGGATGAACCATACGAGCCACCGGAGACGGAGATGAAGGCTATTGGGCGAGGTGCACGCGAGCGGAAGATGGTGTCGTATAACGATGGTATGACGGACGACCAGTGGGCTATGGTGAGTCTTCCTTGAGCACCTGTATGGTGCAGCTCTGACCTTAGTCGGTAGGCGCTTGAGGATGGTGAAGACCTTGATGACTTTGACGATCTACCTGCGCGACGAAGTCGCGCGGCGAGCCGCCTGGGACGTGAAGAGGCTAGCGGCTCTGTTACCCCTGCACCTGAGGAACGGAATAAGCGTGGCAAGAAGGGTAAAGGCAAGGCTCGGGCTGATGATAATCCCGCTGGGAAACGAAAGCGCGGGGGCAAGGCGCAATCACCCGAGCCGTCGTCGGACGAGGAGGACGATGACTCTCGTGGACAGGTCAGTCTATTCTCTTTCTCTACTGTTTGGACGATGCGCTAAAGAGGGTCGTCTAGAAACGGCGCAGGACTCAGAATCCCAGTGCTGGAGGCCCCCCAGTTGCTCCTGCAATGCGCGACCGCATGAAGGCTGCATTCACGGCGTGTCATCAGGCAGTACAAGCCTTGACTGCTGAGGATGGTCGTCAACGATGCGAGCTTTTCAAGGAGTTGCCGGATCGCAAGTTGTACCCTGATTATTATGAGGTATGTCCCCTACTCCAGGACGGTGTCTGGTGTTCACCGATATACGTTTCTTTCTAGTTGATTCAAAAACCTATTGCGATGTCTCATATGCGTAAACGCATGAGCAGTGGTTACTACAAGACTGTGTCCGCGTATCGAGATGACTGGAGGCTCATGTTCAACAACGCGCGTTCGTATAACCAGGTTTGTACTTCTATAGCCATGCGACTGGTGCCTTTTCTGACTTCTATTCATAGGAGGGATCTTGGGTTTACGAGGACGCAGATGCGATGCAGAAAGTACTAGAAGCCGTATTCACGCGTGAGACGGCTGGGACGGACATGCCAGGCGCAGACCCTATCAACGCAGGAAACACCTCACCTCTTTCTGGAGCCGATGATGACGAGCCTCTCCCACGAGCGCCTGGATACCCTAAGCCTATCTCGCGTCGGGCGTCCGTGAGCGACGAGGAGTACTTGTCGAGCAACGACGATGACTGAGCCTGTATGCGAATTGACCTTTTTTGTACTTCGTATGGGTTGCTTCTTGGGTTTGTTGATATTGCTTTTCTTTCTCTCACTTCTTGTGCATGACAGTACCTCAATGCGTATATTGGCCATGTTTGCGAAACCCGGGTGTATGTTCCTAATTTGGCTAATTGATTCGCATGATTTTTATCCTCACCCCGACGGCCCGATTTGATTTGAGTTTTCGAGATGACTACCTCTGCGATCACTGCAACCAAGGACTTGCTTCCCGAACTTACCCTAGTTTCTCGGGGCAAAGTTCGAGATATCTACTCTACGTCTGACCCAAATGCGCTCCTCTTTGTCGCCACGGATCGCATTAGTGCGTATGATGTGATCTTGAGAAATGTGAGCCTAATTTATGCACCCTCTAACTGTTCGTTCCTAACTGAGTACTCGTCCAGGGCATCCCCGGAAAAGGGGTTATACTGAGTCAACTCGCGCTCTTTTGGTTCAAGCGACTTGAAGGGATCATCCCGAACCACTTGATCACAGACGATGTCTCGCAGATGCCGCCTGAGGTGCGCAAGTACAAGGATGTCTTGGACGGACGAACAATGCTTGTCAGGAAGGCAAAGGTCATTCCTCTTGAAGCGATCGTGCGAGGGTATATCACTGGTATGTGGGGTGGCTCACTTTTAAGAAACAACTGGAATTTGGGTGTGTAGGCTCTGCGTGGTCCGAGTATAAGCGATCTGGAACCATACATGGAATTCGCGTCCCGGAGGGTCTGGTGGAGTCGCAGAAGCTCCCTGAGCCGCTCTTTACCCCGTCTACGAAGGCAGAGCAAGGTCAACACGACGAGAACATCCACCCTGACCGAGGCAAGTTCCATCTAGTCTATTCTATCGGAATGGGATCTAACAATCTAGCGAGCAGCCACCGAAATTGTTGGCAAGGAACTGTGCGACCAGATCGCGTCCGTTGCCGTTCGAATCTACAAAGAGGCAGCCGACTACGCAGCCAGTCGTGGGGTGATCCTCGCTGACACCAAACTCGAGTTTGGGCTAGTCGAGGTGCCCGGACAAGAGTCGCAACTGATCCTCATTGACGAAGTTTTGACACCCGATTCGTCCCGCTACTGGCCTGCAGATGGCTATAAACCAGGTAAGCACACAAATATAGTATATTTCAGAGCGTTGTCTGAAACGAGATTACACGTCAGGCCAATCACAACCAAGCTTCGACAAGCAGTATCTGCGAGACTGGCTCACTGCTGAGGGCTTCAAGAAAGGGTTGGAAGAGGGCAAGGATGGCCAAGGCTGGTCAATGATTGAAGAGGTAGTAGAGGGCACTCGCAAGCGGTACCAAGAGGCATGGGATCTGCTCGCGACAGGTTCCAAATAAAGTTCTAGTTGTATAGAGTCCCGGTATCAATGATAAAGTACACTTAAAGTTACAAACATGTATAATGGGGCGAGTAAGGACAGTGTTGTTGCGCCTATTTAAGTCAATTATTCTTCGGCACTAGCTACCGCATCGGCGCATGCGTCAAGCAACAGCCCGTAGCTTTCCTCAATCACCGCCTCAGCAAGACGTTCTTTTACAACGTCTGTAATGAGATTGCGACTGCGGAGACGGAGAAATCAGCAACATTTATTGGCAGAATGTGCAACGAACTTACTCAAGGTTTCCATAGACAATATCGACCTCCGCACCAAGTGTATGCAATTGCGTCCCCCACTCGCGAATCTGCAGTTCTCCTGCTGCAAAAGTGACCTTTACGAGCCCACTCGAGCGAGGGAAACGGACGCATGTGATCGCTCTGAAGCCGAAACCGCTCTCTGCTCGAATGATCGTGACCGGATATTTCATAGCAAGCAAGCGCAAGTTGCAGCGTAGGTGCGACACCGACGTCCATAGCCGACCGAGCATTCGTACTACCTAGTATATCGGACGAGGTTCGTTAGCAAATGGAAATGTCATCTGCTATTGTAGGCACTAACCTTCTTGAGGTTCAACTTGGTCGTCTGTCGTAGCAGTGCTTGAGCCAAGTCGAGTACGAGTTCGGTTAAGACGGGGAATTGATCCGTTTGCTGGCCCTTTGGGGCTATCACCGATATACGACATCCAGACGGCACGGGCTTGTATGCCACACACTCCATCTGGACACGATATTTGTCATCGTACCGGAGTTCGATGTACTTTTCTTCGAGCTTGACAGCATGCCATAAGTGCAATCGCTGAAGCTTGTCGAATTCACCTATAAAACCATGAGAAGGGACTTCCTGTTACTATTTTGACGTTTGAAACGTACCTCGAAGATTGACTATCTCGACCGTGGGATGTAACGCGTCAAGCTGTTCTTGATGCACTCGCATCTGCTCAAGCAACGTCCGTTTATCGGTCTCCACCTCCTCTAGCTTCGCCTTCAGCTTCTCTAACTTCGCAGCACTGCTCTGTACGTCAGCTTTGTAGCTTTCGATCTGCGTACTGATAACCACGAGGTTAGGTCCATACTAATAACAAAACAGAAGAATAAGCACGTACTTTTGTTCCGCAATACCAGCCTTAAGCTCCTCCATAGCCTCTGGATCACAATCCTTCACAGCTTCAACAGCAGCACGCTCCACAGCGAGCTGAGCCTTCAGCTTCGCATGCTGCTCCCGCAACGACGGAATGGGCTCGGAGAGCTGACTACCTACTGCACGCAACGATCCGAGATCCTATGAATTCCCCATCAGCCAACTTCTGCGTAAACACTTGTCGAACAAACTCACATGTTGAAGCAGCTCTAACTCCCGGTCAGCGGCACCTTGCATCTCGGAGACAAAATTATGCCTCCATTTGTACCACGACATCTTGGAACGCATCCGCATCGCTTCTTTGTGCCCGCCCAAGGTTTCCTATATTCACCCAAGTTAAGCAACCACTCAATCTTAAATACGGATACAATACGAACCTCGATAGCCCGACGGTCGTCCTCTCCACTCGCCAGATACTCCTTAAACAGATATGGGTTATTCGCGTCCAAATCGTCTTCGAGTATCCTGATCGCCTTCTTCCCGTTTGAGATATACTCCTTCAGCTCTTTCGCAGCCTACCACCACGCATACAATCAAATCAGAATACTGTGCCACACAATACGCCTTGATCCGACTCACATAATTGAACGTCTCAAGCTGGGGTATCCCAATTGTCATAGCAGTAACATAATCGGCGATTCCAGCTTGGGGTTGGTTCTCCCCGCTCCGTCGTCGACCAAGCACTCCAAGTCCGATGGTTGAGCGACGCTTAACAGTGAGGCCATCCATAAATGAGATTCGGGTCATCTTCAAGAATTCGCTTGCTGAGATTGACGGGACCTGTTCCAAGTAAAGTCAGTACTTGTGGCTTGTACATCGTTCATTCGTTGAAGACAAACCTCATCAAGTTCAGCTTCGGTCTGAACACCAGTCCTCCATTGTGCAGGCGATTTGGGTGCCACACCCGCACCCATCCCAACCTCGCTCACACGGGACCGCAGCGGGCTGGAGATCCTAATCTCGTCGAGGGAAGCAGGACCAGGCCGAGGAGACGCACGCGCCGAAGGGAGAGACGCGTCCTCATCCACCTCCATCCTTGTCGGTGTCCTAGGCCTTATGGGAGTTGGCGACGCGGCACGTACAGGGGCCGGCGCAGCAGGAGGCTCGGGGGCACGAGTAGGTCCACCCCGCGCAGGACTGGACGCAGGTATACTCGGCAGTCCCGGATCCTGCGCAACGCCTCTCCCTCCCCTACCCATGATCGACATCCTAGGCGCAAAGCTTCGTCGACGGGGAGGCTTAGCAGGCGCCGCTGCCTCCTTCGGTGCAGCTTTTTCTTGAACTGGCTCTGAACTCTCGAAAGTCAAGGCCGCCTTTTTCCTCAAAGGTTCCTCCGCTCCATTGTCCGCTTCCGGCTCCCCCCGCGGGCGTTTAGGCGTAGGCGGGGCGGACAACGCACGCTGGGGCGTTGCCACCGTCCGCGGCGTGCCCAGTGGAACAGGTGTAACCGCGCGGACGGGAGTCCCAGAGGCGTTTAGTCCTTCTACCACAGAGGCGGATGATGTGCGTCGGGGCGTTCCACCGCTAGGGAGAGCAAACTGGAATGGCCCAGGTGCGTTGCGTGGGCTCCATACTACAGGCGGAGCGCGCACTGGAGAGTCGCTGATCTCGAACGTGAGAGGGGGTCGTGCGCTAGGGGAGGGTCCGGGCCGAGCGGTGGGTGCGGAAAGGCTTGGAAGTGTAGGATTCGTCGTTGGAGGTACGGGAATCGGTGAAGAAGGTGTAATGTCGAACGAGAAAGTGGGTGCGAGTTGGGCGGTGGCTTTCGGAGATGCGGGGACATCGAACGAGAAGGGAGGGGGAGCGGCGAGTGGCGCGGACGGGGCAGGTGGGTCGAGCGCAAATGTAGGTATTTTGGGAGGGATGGTTGTACTAGGGGGAGGGTCCGTGCTGCTGTTGCTTGGTTCAGGTTGAACGGAGAATTCGAACGTGGGCACTGGAGTTGGCGATGTACGACGAGCCGCGGACTGCGGAGGTGCCAGACTCTCCCCCCTCTCTACCTCTGCAGGTTCCTCCTCGTCCTCGTCATCCTGAAGGCCAAATCTCAGTCCCCCGGTGACAGCCGTAACATCCATCGTCTGATCCTCATTATCAAATCGTCCCTCGTAATCCCCACTCGAACTCGACCCGGTCTCATCCCCATCTTCGTCAATCGACATATCGGCCGCACCGCCCCCCGTACTCTGCCTCACAGCTCTCAATCTCGAAAGCGCATCCTCAAGCGCAAGGTCCGGGTCTCCGCCCGTCCTGCTCTCCTGCGAACTGAACGTCCCGTGCGAGCTATAAGTCCCTTGAGAACTGAATATATGTGAATCCTGCGACGCAGGAATCAATCCGACGCGCGAGTCCGTGTCGACTGTGCTTCCTGTCTGGTCGTCGTCAGATTCGGGCCCAGCGTGCGTCATGCTCTGAAGTTCAGCCCAGGCTTCGCTCTTTCGTCGGGGAGCAATGGACTTTCCAACTTTGACCATAAACTCTTCCTTCTCTTTCTGCGTTGAGAGTTCATCTAGATGGTCCTTCTCGCTGTCGCGGCTGATACTCCGGTCGAGCGGGGGAAGCGGGGCCATAGGTGCAGACGAACGACGACGAGAGGGTGTGCCTTGTTGATACGTATCCGTCAAGTCCATACTATCTTCGCCGCCTCCTTCGCCACCGTCGTATGGCTCTCCTGCAGAACCGAAGCTGTTGTCCGGGTCCATACTGCGATCGCTTGTCTCATCATCCAGCTCCATAGATGCCTCGCCGACCTCTTCGCTGTTCGCACGGCGCGTAGGGACAGGGCTCTTTCGAGCGGGAGGGGCCTCAGGGGCGGGTGTGTTCGGGAAGGGAGAAGAGTGGGCGGGGGAAGATGCTGTTGCGTTGGAGTTTGTCGTCGGTTCGAACATGCTGTACTCTCATTTAGCACCACAGACACAGTAGTGGTATGGTGTACTCACCGAACTTGAGCCATGGCAGCAAAACTCACACGCCGAGCAAGACTCTTCCTGCCCATAGTCATGTCTGAGCCAATCCCGCCAACCACCGTAGTCATATCCATCGTCTGTTCATCATCCTCATTGTGCATCTTCAGAATGGACTTTCGCGGCACCTGTTACATCGCAGTCAGCACTCTACCCAAATTTCAAAGGTAATGCACCCACCATACTCCTCCGCTTTCGCCGCCTCGGACTCAACCCATCGGCGCCCAAATTGTTCTTCCGTATATCTATAGGCCCTCCAATGCTCTGAGCTCGCTTTATCTTGACGGATTTAAGTGTGTTCTCCTTGTTGGTGCCAGCCTGGGGAACAGCAATCGACTGCCGTCGGTTCATGATGAGGGTCGAGATCAACAATAAACTCAGCGCGACGCGTTTCTCATGTAATCAGGACAGGTCACATGCTTCTAGCCGAATCAATTGCCTAATTTGGGTTTTATGCCTGCGATTCTAACAGGGTTAAGTAAATTTTCGACTATGAACACAAACGAGAACTGAAGATATTACAGCAAGCATACATGATTAGAATAAAACATATAAGTATCCATAATCCAGGAACGGCTTCAATCCAATCCGTAATCCCAACATCAGCACCCCCACCCAGTAACCATCATCCACTTCGCCACCTCTGCTCCGCCTCCTCGCGAAACGCGCGCACCATACTTACCAGCGCGTCTCTCGCCCTTTCCCTATCCATCTTCGCCTCTTGCTCGGTCTTCTCGTCGTCCCACTTGTCCAATTGACTAAACAGCCTCTCCAGAGTCAAAATCGCCTTCATAACATCTCCCCGGCTCCACATCCTAATCCCACCCGCACGATATCCAGACTCTCCACGCTCAGACACAAAATACAAGATATGAGAGGGTATGGTGCTCGATATTCTTGACAAAGTTTGACGAGGCGTTTCAGGGTATGGTATTGCACTTGAGTAAAAAAAACGTGTTAGTCAGGAGCGCAGTCGATGTTGTGTGTAAATGCGCTTTCGATACGTACCCTGCCCCTCGTGATAGAACGTCATCGTATTGTAAGTTCTTGATAAAGTTTTCTAGAGGATCCTCAGCGAGTCGACGATAAACAAACCCACTCGAAGGAGATTTGTGAGAATGAGCTGCTGGAGATATATCGCCCATATCAATGTCATCATCAAATGAAGCATCATAAGATGAATAGCTGGGTGACGGCCGAGGGACTACCAGACGAGGCACAACGCTGGATTGGGGTGGTGCCCAGCGGGACGATGTGGTAGATCTATTCGTCACAGCTGCAAGAAGGTGAGGCGGCGTTCACTTTGCTATATGCGATAAACTTACGCGTTGAGGGGATTTCGAGTCGCAATTCGGGCATTACTTCTCTCATGAAGTCAATTTCTGACGCTTTTTGAGAGATTTGGATTGCTGTAATATCTGTAGAAGCGTTCAGGAATAGCGTCTCATCCACAATCGAATTTTGGCAACACAACTCACCAGAAATAGCAGCCTTAAGAGCAAGGTTCTTATCCTGAGACAGCAACCGAACTTGGCCGCTCAGTTGAACAAAGTACAAACAACAATCAAGAATGATATTGTCGTTTTCCTTTAATTCACATGTGAGATCATTTATACTATAGCTCATACGTAAAAACTTACCCCTCTACCACGCAAGCTGCGCCACGACTTGCCTCCCCTAAGCGTTTCATCCTCTTTCTGTGCTCTAAGTACGCCTCTCCCCGTGCGTACTCTCAACTCGATTTGCTGCTGCAACCACGCAGTTGCCGCCCTGGCGCGCTCCCGTACTCCATACTTGGACTGATAGTCTAATTCGTCCACTACAACCCCAGGTAGAACGAAGAACAACGGAGGCATGAGATGTGCATTCTGTATCAGCCTGGTTGCCAGACTATTGAGCAAGGAAATGTGCTTCAAGAGAAAGTTCGTGTCAAGAACTAGGAATAGCGCTTGAGATATCTGCTCCAGGAATGGTGAATCAAAGCGATTTAACGAGAGCTAAGATTCGGGGTGCGTACGTCGTAGTCAATTTCCATAACATGTTCATCCCAAGGTGTACTAGATTCATATACAACGTCTCCATGAGGCGTTGGAATCTCAAAGTCCATTTCGTCCATCGAGGACGCGTTCCAGTACCCCATCTCGTCGACTAGGGCAAGGGCCAGTTTGAGTAGTAAAGTGCTGTGGGGTACCTGATTCGCGTTAACAACGAGAACTGACCCTCTCGCGAGAGTATTTGTCCACTAAGAAGTTGGAGAAAGCAAAATACAGTATCCAGACTGTAGTCAACGGCGAACCAATCAAAGAAAGGAGAAATATCACGTGACACGCGTCTCCATCTCGGCGCTTATGTTGGGGGATTACAATGCTTCGGCCGACGCGAAATATCTGGCTCTTGGTTCGTCGACCGCACTTTTGAGCCTTCAAATAAACGAGTCATTCAGGCTTTTCTGTTCAATCTGTTCCACTTCCTCTGTACTATTCTTTTCGCAGTCTAGTCTGGGATATGTATACTCTAACAAGGGCAAGTCGACGAGCATTTGCGACGCACGCCAACGCAACGGCCAAAGACTGCTCGACGATCACCCCACCATACCCTGCGCTCTTGAAGAAGCTAGAAACAGTTCGGGATATTCTGGGGCGGGATAAGAAATTGACACTCGCAGAAAAGATACTATATGCGCACTTGCATGAGCCTCATGTCGACTTAGAAAAGGGAAAGAAGATTCGAGGAGAGGCGTATTTGAGGTTGAAGCCACAGAGGGTTGCGATGCAGGATGCATCGGCTCAGTATGTTCTTCTTGCCTCAACTTCTGGTACTTACTTATACTGACCTGGTTTGTCTGCCTTTTAGAATGGCACTGTAGGCTGCGAAATATAATATAAATGCGAGTTGGGCGCTAACTGTTATTTAGGCTTCAATTCATGACCTGCGGCCTACCTAGAACTGCTGTTCCGTCTTCTATACATTGTGACCACCTTATCCAAGCACTCGATGGTGCAGATGCAGATCTCAAAGTACGCACCTCAAAAATATTAGCGCCAGCCATCTAAACGCATTCATTCAGAGGTCCATCGTCTCGAATCAAGAAGTATTCGACTTCCTGGAGAGCGCAGCTAAGAAATACGGCATTGAGTTTTGGCGACCAGGCTCTGGGATTATCCACCAAATAGTACTCGAGAACTACGCAGCACCTGGAATGCTAATGCTCGGAACGGGTGAGTCCTTCATTGCTACCCCCTCAATGCAAAACTAAACATATTTGCCTTTCAGATTCGCATACTCCCAACGCTGGTGGTCTCGGTACAGTCGCTATTGGTGTTGGAGGAGCGGATGCAGTCGACGCTATGACAAATACGCCTTGGGAACTCAAGGCGCCTCTAGTCACTGGCATACACCTTACAGGCAAGATGGATGGCTGGACGACACCTAAAGATTTGATCCTGCATCTTGCTGGGAAGCTCACCGTCCGAGTAAGCACACCTGCCCACCATTGTGAACATCTTCTAAACCTTTTTGGTTTTGATTAGGGGGGCACTGGTCGCATCCTAGAGTACTTCGGCCCAGGTGTACATGCTCAATCATGTACTGGGTTAGCTACTACTGCGAACATGGGTGCCGAAGTTGGAGCCACGACTTCAGTTTTCCCATACACCGATAACATGCGTGCATATCTCCACGCAACCGGCCGCGCACCCGTGGCCAACGCCGCGGACGAAGCAGCCCAGGCAGGATACCTCGCTGCCGACGAAGGCGCCGAGTACGACGAAGTCATTGAAATCGTGAGTAAATCTCGACCTCAAGGCTAGACTCCTGTCTTCTCGTGTTGACTTTCTTGATTAAGGACTTGTCGAAGCTCGAGCCTACGATCAACGGACCGTTCACGCCTGATCTTGCCACACCATTATCGCAGTTCGGAGCCTTTGTGAAGAAGAACGGATGGAAAGACGAACTAAGTGCGGGACTCATCGGCTCGTGTACAAACAGCTCTTACGAAGATATGGTATGTGACACATATTCTACTAAAAAAAAATACAAATGCGCGTCTGATGTACGTTGTTTCAGTCCCGCGTGTCTTCCATCGCTCGCCAAGCAAAGGGAGCTGGGCTCAAAGCCGCGGTACGAATTTCGAAAAACACTTGTTTTGAAGTTATTTCGAGCGTGAATTTGACTGAGCGCGTGTCTGGGTTCTAGGTGCCGTTCCTCTGCACGCCCGGCTCCGAGCAAATCCGAGCGACCATCGAGCGGGACGGACTAACCGAGTCTCTCCAAGACATCGGTGCGACGGTGCTCGCAAACGCGTGTGGACCATGCATCGGTCAATGGAAGCGCGAGGAAAAGAAGGGCGAAGAGAACGGTTTGTCGAATTCTACGCGAGTATGACTAGATTCTTACACTATGTTCTAGCCATCCTAACCTCATTCAACCGTAACTTCAAAGCGCGCAACGATGCGAACAGTTTAACGATGAATTTCCTCGCCTCACCTGAGGTGGTGACTGCCATCAGCATAAGCGGTAAACTATCTTTCAACCCTATTACCGACACCCTCACCACGCCTAGCGGACAGCCCTTCCGCTTCTCGCCGCCCACGGGAGACACCCTGCCCGCTGCGGGGTTCACACCCGGTAACCTTGAGTATCAGCCTAAGCCGAACCCCGTGCCGGAACCCGAGACAGAGATCGTGATCAAGCCGACCTCGAGCCGATTGCAGGTTTTAGAGCCATTTGGATCGCCGTTTGCTGCGGGTGGTGAGAAGGAGCTGAAAGGGATGAAGTGTTTGATGCGGGTGAGGGGCAAATGTACGACTGATCATATTTCAGCTGCTGTACGTTTATCTCTCTATGCACTAATACCGAGATTGTACTCACGAATCATTTGGATTGTTATAGGGCCCTTGGCTGAAATACAAGGGACATCTGGAGAACATTTCAGAAAACCTTCGTGAGTAGCGTGCCTGAGCCTCTTTTAGAATGTCTTGATTAATTTTAGCTTTCAGTCATTACCGTTCGTAGCACCTCGGTTTGACGCATACAACCCCATTGACTCACCGCATATTTGCAGGCTGTGAACGACGAGGGGGGCGATGTCAATGTTGCATTCGATTGGGAGCACGAACAGAGCAATGTTTCACATCAAGACACGATCCCCTCTGTAGCCAAGCGGTTCAAGAGCAGGAATCAGCCCTGGTGTCTAGTAGTGGATGACAACTACGGAGAGGGCAGCGCACGAGAGCATGCTGCACTTCAACCCAGATTCTACGGTAAGACCATTGAAATTAAGCATCCAATCACTCCTGATATTTTCATCGGTGAACAGGCTGCTCTATGATCGTAGCTCGGTCTTTTGCTCGTATTCATGAGACAAACCTCAAGGTACGCCCCGCACAGTACCTTAGCCTTTATTCCACTAAACCCCGAGCACGCATAGAAACAAGGTGTGCTACCCCTATGGTTTGCTGACAAGGCGGACTACGGAAAGATCAAGTCCGGGGATCACGTCGAGACCACAGGCCTAGCCAACGTTATCGCAGGGGAGCCCGATGCCCAAATTACACTCCGGGTCACTCCGCGAGATGGAGGCGTCCCATTAGAGATCGCAACACGGCACACGATGTCTGCCGATCAACTAAAATGGCTCCAGGCGGGCTCTGCCTTGAACTACATCCGCGATTCCCGCGCAGCCTAAACGTCTAATGTACGACTGTCATTGTAGCCTATGAACACCCTATTTGTTAAATTATTTACAGTTTTTCCGAGGCATGTGCTGTGTATGTGCGTGTATGCGTCGATTTCAAGGCACAGATTTCCCGCTGGCATCCGCCCGGCCCGGGGCTCTAGTGGGACTCCCGCTGCCCATAAAATGGCTTGGATGCTCGAGCTCATCAGTTTCTCCTCTCTGGACACCGCTGTTTTCTCGCCCTCCGCCATGCTCCGTCCATTTGCTCTCACGGCTCGTACCTGGGGTTGGAGCGCCACCTGAGAACCTGCCGAAAGTGCCGCAGCGCCCGGGCTCGCCGATTTCAATTATTATTTGTAGTTGCACAGGTGGAGGTGAGTAGCTACTTCTCTACTGCATTAGTACCTATCTTCACACTGCTCTTTCTCGCCTAAGCATTCTTCACCGAGCACCATAACCAAACTTACCTCTCTGAATCGAGGGTCTCACCCCGAATGTCGACTTCTCAGTCGGCTATTCCGAGCCATAACCTCCTAGGTCACTTGCGCCGGTGTTTTCACGTTGCTCTGCCAGCTTCCAGAAGGCCAGCGCTCAGCGCGTTCGGCTCGCTACCCGGTACGCCAATCGTGTCCATCTGCCTGTTGCCCTCCTGGCTAACGCATGGACTATGCCACTTCTATACCCAGAGTGCGTAAAGTGTCTAGACGTCGTCTTGTGACCGGGACCGAGATGAGGCGCATTCATTCACAAAACTTCTATCCGCCACGGTGATCTACGAGCGCTGTTCTTGGCCTGTCTGGACTGTGCAATGTCTGTGGCAAGTTTAAGTTTCCGATGGGCGGTTCCGTACTCGTGCGAGACACGATGGCCCTGATAGGGAAAGAACGTGCGAGCGCAAGTGTGTAACCGTTTCGAGGCGGGATTAACGGACGGACAGCGCAGACAGCCCTACATCGTGATTGTCAAATCCCTTGATATTGTCGGATTGCCCAGATCGGTAAGCGCCAGACAATAGACCATCTTTGCCCCCGCGCTGAAAATTTCAGCTTTTAAGCTTGTGTAGAGATGAATCTGTATTTCGTGTTTGAGGCAGGCACGCGAGCAGCGGGATATGTTTGTCTGCTGTCAAGTAATTCACAAGGTCGCGACCCGATCACCTCGTGTCAATTCACTCTGCGCTTATCACGTGGCGATTTCACTAGACGGAACTCGATCGGTTCTGCGGCGCTCCAAACCTTCCTCCCTTCGCGGCTCATTTCGAAATGCCAATGGGGCTCGCCGACGTATTTGTTTGGGGCCATGCGAAGCGGAAGAAAGCTTGCACATGGATTCGGTCATTGTATAACCGGTCATTGCCCGAACTGCCCAGATCCTCATCAGATTTTGGAGTCCTCTAGGAGCGCTCATGGGATAAAACCAAGCGTCTTCGCTCGGCTGTCTATTCACACACCCCACCTCCTTCCCCCGCCTCCATTGCTTCGAGCATACCCCTCATTGTATACTACAATGTCGCAACCTGCCACAATCTCCACCGCCCACACCATTACCCAGGAGCCTGAATCCCCGGGGCTCCATGGCCGTTCGAGCTACATCTACAGCCCGGACAGCGCTGCAGGGGACGAGAAATACGGCTCGAAAGGCAACACTCTGCACATCGAACAGAGGAATGAGGCGTCCACCATCGACATCGACAGCGACCTCGAGCTTGACCATATCACCGAATTCCCCAACAAATGGTCAAAAATAAGGTGGGTAAACACCAAGCCAACCGCCCACGCTAGCGCTCACATACCTCCCCAGATATTCCCTGCGAGAACCGGCTGCCGAGTTCCTGGGGGTAAGATATTTAAAGTTTTCATTTCATTGCTTATTTCTGATGGCGATCCTCCGATTTCAGACCATGATCCTGATCATTTTCGGCACTGGTGTAGATTGCCAGGTTGTGTTGTCAGGAAACCCCGGCGTTGCCGCAAGTCCCAAAGGCGTACGTGTTATTTTCCCCAACCCGTCTGAAACAACTTGGCTCATCCCTGAACGTAGGGGTACCTGTCGATCTCTTTCGGATGGGCAATTGGCACCGCGCTGGGTGTTTGGGTATCAGGCGGCATCTCGGTAAGCTTGCACGATCCAGATCTACACGACACTTTTACTCAATTTTTATGTAGGGTGGCCACATCAACCCTGCGGTCACACTAGTTCAGGCGATATTCCGTGGCTTCTCATGGAAAAAAGTCCCGTCTTTCATCCTGGCACAAACCTTGGGAGCCTTGACGGGCGCGGGACTCGTTTATGCCAACTATCACAGGGCCATCGATATCTTTGAAGGCGGTCAAGGCATTCGCACTGTTCCCGGCACGGCTTCTCTCTTCACTACGTTCGCGGTAAGTCTCAGTTCGAGATGGAATGTCGATATATGCTAAACTTAAACGGGTGTCTGTGCAGGCTGACTACATGTCCAATCGTGAGAAGCCTTTAGTCAAGCCTTCCCCTTCTTGCCAACTGACCTGTTTCCTTAATAGTGCAATGCTTCTTCTCCGAAGTCCTCGCAACGGCCATCCTCCTCATTGTGGTTCTCGCTGTCACCGATAAACGCAACGGCCCTCCTCCCAATGGTCTCGTTCCGCTCGTTCTATTTATGACTATTCTAGGTGAAGGTGCATGCCTTGGGATGCAGACTGGGTGAGTTCTTCTCAATCATAGGGTTTGGGATACGGACTGATCTGGCATGCCCTACAGCTATGCGCTCAACCCTGCTCGCGACCTTGGTCCCCGCCTCATGTGCTGGCTGGCTGGCTACGGGCGCGAAGTGTGGAACTACCGCAGCCAATACTGGCTCTACACCCCCATCGTACGTTCTCCTGTCTATTCCACATCCGCCCAGCGTCTGATGCGCTTTCGTCTCTTTAGATTGGACCTATCGTTGGCGCTATCATGGGTACCATCGTCTACGATGCGTTCATCTTCACTGGGTCTGAAAGCATCTTCAACAAGCCGTGAGTCACATCGATACCTTCAGACCTACTAGCTATTAACAACTATATGCAGTAATGCCGAGGCCCGCCAGAAGCACTTGCACGCACCGGCCGAACAAAAGGGGAAGATCATCCCCAAGGGAATGGACGCCGTCTAAGCACCCGACCTTCACCCCACGCTCACTGACTCTCAACACTCTCTCATACGCCGCCCACCCTTACCTATCCACCCCTATGCACACCCCCTGGTATCCGAGTCAGCACACATCATCTGCACACTGAAGCAATGGAAGGTCTCTGCTCACGCTCGCTTTCTTTCGCTCTGTTCACAAGGTTTCGTTTGAAGTGGTGTTTGAAAATCATTGTACATTATTAGTTTGTTTACGGATTGTTATTTTGAGTCGAATAACAGTAATATGCTTCTTATGAAGTTGTTTTACACATACTTTTTGCGCGCTGTGTTAGTTGTGAAGAGTGAGAAAGTCGGCCTGAGCAATTCCGTGATGTCTCGGAGAACAGTCTACTTTAGGAAAGCTGGATGAGGCAGATGATGCGGTCATGCACAACGTCTTGGACAATGAAATTAGAATGTGGCGCTGATTCGGCTGGCGACTGGGCACTTGAGCTCACTCCACACACCAGTCACCTGCCCCTCTGGCCAGACCTCCCATCTCCTAACAATTCCCGGCGCTCGTCATGCAAACAGGTTAAATTTCGAGCCCCGAATCCCTCAGCGTACAACCAGAACGCTCCTCTACAGGCCCAGTGGTCCGGCCAGGCACCTCAATCACACTGTATCTGCTGAGCAGTCCTTACGAGTCCCCGATGCGTCACTTCTCGCCACTGGATGTGCGGTCATAGCCGGCGCTCGGCTGGGTTGCCTTGGTTGGAGCTCGACTTGAAATACGCCGGTGGGAGCTTTGGGATCTTACCTAACGGCAAGGGGTTGGTTGTATGCTATTTGTGTGAGTGGCCAACTCAACTTTTTGTTCGACGTGATTCATCATTCGCTAGACGCCCGGCATCAAATAAAATATGCTCAGCAATATTAAAGATAGCCCGAAAAGGCATCTCAGCGCTTGTCTATAGTCCCGTCTTTCCTGGTTCTTCGTGGGCATCTCGGGCAGCTGTTTCAAACGGCGTAGAGGTAATTATCGAGAATGTGCTTGGCATCCATGAACATTCCATCGAGTAAGTAGGCATTGTGTTGCGAGTTGACTGCCCCAAAGCTGGAATCTCTGCCCTGTGTGTGGGGTTTGCGTTCTGAGCTTTTTTGAGGACGGCGGTAAAGGCATATTATCCGCCAAGGATATCTCTGTACATCTCGGTACGTCAGTGACTTTTTGAGTTGACCTTTGACGCCCGATAACATGTTGAGCACTGATTTATTCGCCGGAGGCTCACATGCGAAGTTATGGTGGCATACCCGCCGGCTGGCGCCCGTATCGCAACTTGGATGGCCCGGGGGTTGGTACGATTATGCCATGGAGATGACGAGAACAAACGAACACAGCCATCCTTCAACCTCGAGTCACGGGTTGAACCTGAAATTGAACACTCATTTGACAGCTTCGAACAGGGCCAATGCAAATATCTTTGCGTCCCTGGCGCTAGTCCATACAATAAATCCGGTTCAAAGCCTTGTTCGACTCTCCGTTTCAACCGCCGTTCTTTTTTCACCTCCTCGACATGGGTCGTTCGTCCGTCGCTGCATCTGTCGCTGCCCTCGCGTATCTTGCCCTTCAGGCTAACGCTCAAGCTGTAAGTCCATCATTTCATCTCCAGCCTTTCATTTAACTCATCCTCGTTTATTAGTGGAGCAATGTTACTTGTGTTGATCAGCTATGGGTAAGCACATTCTGAGGGTTGCGTATGTTCGTGCTGTTCACGTCCATTCAGTCGATCAACTCGCGTCAGCAAACACCATGCTTAGTTTCTGCTTACCTCTCTGCTCCGTGCACGAGCGACAACTGTGAGTGCAAAGTTCGTGGTTGAAGGGCATCTAGCTGACCGCCTCGTAGACTGGGGTGTTCCTGAAATTGGTGCCGACGGGCCGGTCAGTATTGTTCGCCGCGCCAAACACGGGCTCAGCTGACGTGACTTGAATTGCAGTACCAACCTCCTTCAGGCACCTACGCCAACGTTTGCCGGTTCGTGTTATTGCTCAGCCTGGTAGTATCAAGCTCCTAACTTGGATGTCAATAGATGCAATTCCGTGCAGTGGAATCTCTTGTCAGCGTGCTCGATGTGCCAGGGCGGGCCAGCTGGGAGGTGTGTGACTCTGGCTCTGAATTTCAGCAGCCATCATATTTTGATTGCGCTCTTATCATTAGCTGGTCGTCTTGGGTCGCCAACTGCTCGTCCTCTGTGATTACTGTCGGTGGGTACCCTCAGCCTGTGCCCGCTGGAATTTCAGTCCCCAGCTGGGCGTACTACGACTTCACGGGGACCGGTGTTTTTAATGCTGGCATCGGTGCGTCACGTCGAACCCACTCGTTGTCTTCTCGTGACTTAAGCTTCCTTTGTAATTGTAGCGCAACAGCAAACTGGTAAGTTTACTCCAATTTCTCGAGTCCTTCATTTCACTGACCTTCGAACAAGGCCCCGAGTCTTCTGCAGTTGCTAGCGCCACTTCGACTTCGCCCGCGACATCTGTCGCTTCGGGTGCTTCAACACGTCTGGTTGAGACTGTAACCGCCACAGCGCTTCCTGTCAAAAACACTGCGTCGGGCTCCAACACCGGTGCCATTGCTGGTGGTGTTGTGGGTGGAGTGTTGGGTCTTGGTCTTATCGCTCTCATAGCGTTCGTGCTTGTGCGCAAGGGCAAAAAGGCCAAAACTGATGGCAACGTTGGACAATATGCGCAAGGCGGTTATAATCCAGCTGTTGGCGGTCAACCCAATTCGGCAGCTCCTATGATGGGTCAGTACCAACCAGGCGTTCAACACCCTGGTATGCCGTCTCCAGGGGGGTCGGAATTCACCAAGGCATACGACCCTAGGTAGGTTTCTGTCACTCTTTAATTTGGGCGTGATGGTCTGAAACCCGAGTTTTTAGCGATCCAACCACATTCCCTACTCCATCCCACCATGCACCCAGCCATTACCCCGAGTCGATGCAGTACTCCCAGAACCCGTCCCAGTACCGCCCTGGACAGTATAATGGAGCTCCGGAGGTCTAAGGTTCTGTTGATGTGAGACTCACCTGTTGAATGCGGTGTTTTTACCTTGTGCCCAGACAATTGTGTTTTTTGGGGGGGTTATCTAATGTTGTTGATTTATTTGTACTGTTCTCGCCCTTAGTCGAGCAATTATTTTTTCTTCACCCTTGCGTGTGAGCTCTGGCCGCTTTCGGACTTTCGCCATGGCAGTGTAATTCTCGGTTGCGATCCACACTGCCATCATGTTTATTTGGTTAGATAAGATTCTCATTCAGTCAGGTCCATCATTGGGCGCTTGCACGCTCGGGCTTCTCGTACAACCCGCGATCGTGTTCGTTTATAAATCTCCCAGCACTGCAAGCACCCCATCGAGTGACCCCCCTACCTCTACGTTATGGTTTACAGCAGACTTGCCTTCGGAGCTGCCGCGCTCTTGTTTGTGGCGACGATACCTTCCGTGCTCGGACAAGCCGTATGTCTTCTTCCTGGGAATGAAGAAGTCAAACTAAGTGGCCTGTTTTTTCACGGTGTTGTAGACGAGTAATGCGACGTGCTCAGCGCAATATCAATGGGTGCGTTTGTATTTGTGGACGAGTGGGATATCGCGAGCTAATGAATCAATCTAGATGCTCAATAGCAAAGGACAGACGCCCTGTCTCGCATCGGCGTACTTGTCTGCGCAGTGCAATGAAGGACGTGAGTCGCTAGTATCTGGGTAGCAACGGGCTTTATTGAACTATTACATCGGCAGAATGGAACGTTCCAAGTTTAAGTAACGATGGTCCAGTAAGTCGCAGATCATACCTACAATCCGTCATATGGTGTGTTTTAACCTAGTTGTTTACTTTAGTACAACCACCCCCAAGGAGACGCAGCGAACTTATGCCGGTGCGTTCAACTGACGGCCTCACGAAGACATAGGAGCTTACAACAACGGGATCATTTAGGTGCAACACCGTTACATACAATCTCCTACAGGCCTGTTCTATTTGTCAAGGCGGGGTTGCCGGGGGATGGTACGCATCGCCATAGCCAGGTACTCTGACCGATCAACTTATTTTTACACCTGTCACTATAGGATCAATTGGATCACAAACTGCACTGCTCCGAATATCACCGTTGGCAGATATCCTTTGCCTCTTCCTGGAGGGGTGGCCATTCCGAGCTGGGCATATATTGACTTTACGACGCAGGATCAGTTCCAGCCTGCTGTCGCGCAGGCGTCGGCCAATGCTTGTGAGTGGGATTGATCACTGTGGAGCTCACTTCACCTCCGTCCAATTGTTGAATTCGACTTATTGAAATCTGTCTTTTAGCCCCAGAGTCCATGAGCGTTGCTGCTACGGCTTCCAGCCAAGCATATTCATCATCCGCAACCAGGGCCACAGGAGTCGGCTCTACAACTGGAACCCCCACCGCAACCTCCGCTCCCTCAGGAGGCGGTACAAACGTCGGTTAGTAACACACATATCCCCGCCTCGACTCGTTTGATGCTCATATTTCTACGACAACAAGGCCCAATTGTTGGAGGCGTAATCGGAGGCGTTCTTGGCTTAGCGCTCCTAGCGCTTATCGCGTACTTCTTGTTAAGAAAGAAGCGGGACGGGAATAAGACCGTGGCACCAAGTGCACAATTTCCTCCTGCTGCTGCTGCTGCGCCGGGAGGATACAATGGGGCTACTGGATATGCACCTCAGGATGGAGGGTATCCCATGCAACAGTCTTATGGCGGAGGGCATTATACGCCTGTTCCAGTCTCGCAGGGCGGCGCATATGACCAGGGCGTGTATGGGCAGCAACCCTATGGTCCACCGGGAACTCCAGGGACGGCATATAAGGCGTATGACCCCAGGTATGTTGTCCGTAACAATAACTTTGCATTCATTCGTACTGAGCTATTGATTGTATGTAGTGATCCATCCACTTTCCCCACAACCCCTGCGCCACCAACGCTGCATTCTCAACAGATGTATTCCGAACATGGACACCCACAACAGCCAAGACCCGGGCAATATAATTACGCTGCTGAGCTCTAGAAGGGCTTGTGTATTGTAGTTAATCTATGCACTGTGGGCAGGCGACGGTTTGTTGTATTTTTCTTGCTTCTCTCGCACAGTTTGTTTTCCTCTATTCCCCTGGTTTTATTTATGTGAGGCGTTCGTTTGTAACATAGCTCACTTGAGAGAAAATGATATCACAGTATGGGCCCTATACATCGTCCGGTTTAAGTTTGCCTTTGAGAACTCGTATGATTGCTTTCGCCCTGCTACGTTCTTCTTTGGTGGGCGCAGAAGAGGGGGGTTCTACGGTTCCAACTGCGAATGCCACCTTTTTGGAGGTTGATTCGCCGGGCTCTTCGGAGGAGGCTTGTGCGTCTGTTGGTTTCTTCGACTCGGCTAGTTGCTCAGGTGTCTGTTCAGAAGATTTAGTGGCCTTAGCTTCTCGCATCGTCATTTTGCAAGTCTTCTTTAGTGACTATCTCGCAAGCATTTGTCAAATTTTGAGATACATTTACTGAGTTAATTTGGACTCACATCGAGCGCTCCACCTTTAATGCTGGTCACGTATATCATCGCAAGAGAGAGATATGGGTCGGGAATGGTAGTAGGATTGGTCACGTTGCGTAAGACCCAGTTCTGACGACCTTTGTTGAACTTCCAGGCTTGGTGAGTAGCTCGTTCTGAGTCGGAAGGGAGGGACACGTGTTGGGCATATTGATATGCATATGCAAGACCTTGATTGAACTATTACGTTAATTCATAGGCGGCGAGATGAGGAGGACCGGCCACTCACCCCGCTGCGATAATTCAGGAAGAGACTCGTCTGTCAATGGGTTGGTATGTTGCACTGGTATATCAACGATGCGGATCTTGTCCTTAATAGACACTGGAGGCTCGACCTTGGGCTCCTACACAACGAGGTATGAGACTAAAGTGCACAATAAAGGCCCAAATGCCTACTCACAACAAATTTCGCCGACTTGTCTTTTGGCCTCTTGGGTCTCTTCTCTCTCTTTGGTTTTACGGACGACGAAGGCTCGGTCAGTGCTGCCTCATTGCTTGTGGGAGGGGTATCTTCGCTTGTGTTCGAAGCTGTGGGTTCCGACTTGCGTTTCTTCTTTGGACGTTCCATGGCATCGGCCGCCTGGACGGGAATGGCTACCTCCTGCTCAACTGTATCCTCGCCACGGTGTTTCTTCTTTCTCTTCTTCTCGCCCTGTTCTTGAGTTACTTGGGCTTCAGATTCAGCCTTTTCTCCTTTATTTTGTTTCTTGGATTTTTTGGTTGCGTCCAAAGTGGGTGTAGAAGGAGGAGCAACGGCCATGTCAAAAGAGATTGAAGTTCAAATGCAAACTTACAAGACCGATTAGAACTGCTAATGACCCTTGTGGCGCTGCTTGTATAAGGGTGTATTTGGACCAAGGTTGGTTCTGACGTTACTCCTCACTTGACCTTCTCGACCACCAGCACTCAACTCTCCAATCTCCAACAATCCTGTAGCTTTATCCTCTGTAGCAATCACCCAACCCCGAATTCACTCTCTGCAGAATCATCACTTGAACTCTGGCTCTGTGAAGGTCAGCACCCGTCTTTCATTTACAGCGCGTTGAGGGCTACTCGTTCTAATTCGGTTCCAATTCCTGTAGGATCTCCCAGCATGCCTGTCCCAACTTCCGATGGCAACCCTGCTCCAGCGAGCGATCTAACGTCACCGGGGACCAAGTCTCTCACGACTCCCAAGCCTTCTCCAGCAACCCAGACCACCCCTCTCACAAAGACGGCGACGGTCTCAAAGGGCACTCAGCCGCAAAAGACCTCATCACCCAAGAGTTCTCCTTCTAAAGTCCCCGCCCCAGCACCAGCCCCGTCCGCGCCGCCAGCCGAAGGAAAGAAAGTGAGGCGCAAGGCAAGCAAGCCCATTATAAACTGGTTCCAGCGTAAACTTGCAGGGCGAAAACCTATTACGCCACATGCGCCTGGGATTGAACGTGGGCGTGACCCCAGCCCAAGACATCCACGTCCTCGCTCTGTGGGGCCTGCGAGTAGCAGGAAAAGGCGTAGCGGTGCGACCGCTGGTGACGCTGATGGCGAGCACGAGACTAGCATCAGAGACGGCACCAGTGTTCGCTCTCGGTCCCTGTCGCCTTCCTTGGGGCCAGGGTCGATGTGGTCGCCTTCCATGCAGCCCGAGGCAGATGACGACGCGTCAATTCGCCCGTTGCCTCCAACGTCTCCCCCTTCGCCCTCTCCCTCGAACACAACACATCTAACGCAAACCACACATTCCGGATATGGATCTGATCCGCGCACAGTGGCTTCACACACTGCTTCGACTAAACCAACTACACTGCTCTCGGTTGACATCGGCATTGTCGGCACACCGGCTCACATCGCCCAACCCAATCCCTCGATTCCTACTGTTGTGGCTCCGTCTCCCTCGTCTTCTCCGCAGTTTGCTCGTTTCCCTTCGACACGCTCTATGCACCAGCCTATCCCATCCACTGCATCTGTCACTTTCTCTACTGCTCCTTACCCCTCGTCTCCTCTTTCGACGAGTCCGTATTTCTTAGCGGAAGACGAGGCTCAGGATCTAGATGCTTCGACCCAGGCGCCCACTCACAGCCTTCCTCACCCACGCAACAACCCTCGCCCATCCTCTCCGCCTCTCGACAATGCGAGCATGCTTACTCTCGCTTCATCCACGTTTAACAACCCATGCCAAGTTGAACAAGATGCAGTGAGCGCAAGTGTACGTGCAATCAGGCGGCGTGGCAGTTGGGAGAGCGGAGAAAGCCGCTGGAGCGCTGTTATGGGCTTAAGGCGCCCGGGTAGCACGCGTACGGCTGGAAGTTGGCGGACTGGCGCGAGTATCGGCGGTGGGATTATGCTCGACCCGAATCAAATCGAGCCGTTCGATGGAGAGTCTGGAACGGAATCTGACACGGAGGATAAAGAGGACGGTGCGGATATCAAGGCGGAGGAGGTACCGCTGCCTGAGTCGCCGGTGAAGGGGCATATCAGTCCGGCTACGCCCTTATCAATTCAGACGGGGTTGCCGGTTGGGCTTGAGACGGGCGAAGGAAGGACGTCGGATGAAGCACCTTCCACGGCTGTGCCAGGGAGGGTATCACTCGATTATGGAGACGAAACGGAAAAGGAGAGTGATGGTGGACACGGCGAGGAACCGAAAGAGAAGGAAAGCGAGAAGGCAATCGGGAAGAAGAAAGTGGATGTGATTAGCGCTGCTCTGGACTCTCTCCCCGAGTGAACATAATTATTTCACTTTACTTCTAACTCTTGTGTTTGATTTTTTTGTCTGATGCTTCAGCCGCGTTCGCTTGCGTTATTCTAACAGTTTCTTGTAGTCATACCCTTCATCCAATTCTCAGTGCTAGTTCTTTTGTCTGCCTCCTCGGAATCTATCTCCCGAACTCTCGCACTACTCCATAACGCTCCAAATCTTGGACGCCTGTATAACACCTCGGGATTCTTAACTTTTAACTTCCTCGTTCACGTATGCATATACATGGCCACTTTATCCTTCCTCGAATCAAATCTTCTTGAGAATGGCATTTGTGACCTCTTCTGTGGAGCTCTTTCCGCCAAGGTCGGGCGTAAGGAATTGCCCTTCGCGAAGGACTTCGTCGACAGCGTTGTTAATGCGTTGGGCTGGAGCATGGTGCCCGAGATGGGAGAGGAGCATCGCCGCGGAGCTGAAAGAGCATGCACATAAGCGGACTCGCTATCGAGGCGAGATCAGTGGTCGAACGTACCGAATAGCAGCAATGGGGTTAGCGATGCCCTTGCCAGCGATATCTGGTGCAGAACCGTGGACACTGTTCGCGTTCAGTCAAACATGCTCTAAGTTGGTGGGTAAGGAGGGAACATACGGCTCGCCCATAACAAACGAGTCGCCCGCATTCACGGATGGTACAAGGCCGAGTGAACCAACTAGCGCAGCTGCTGCGTCGCTGTAGGATTATCAGATTTAAGTTGTCAGGGATGAGAGGGAGGGCACACTTACGATATGATATCGCCGTACATGTTGGGCGCAACTGCTACGTCGAATTCCCTGTTATTGGCCACATGAGCGGTGTTGTAGGAATGTATAGAATAAGACGTGCTTACTGAGGTTCGCGGAACATCCTGTCGAGCATTTCAGTTCGTTAGTCGGTGTTTTTGACCCAGCAAAGGAGCAACGCACCTATACACCATGCTGTCTACCAACTGTTCATTCACAGCAACACCGTCATACTTCCCGTTGACCTCAGGCAAGGTCTGCACACCGCGTACAGTCTCACGGAACAATCCGTCCGTAACAGAAAGCACGTTGGACTTGTGGACAATCGTCAAAGTTGGAGGCTATTCAGACGTTTGTTTGAGTTTGTATGCAGGATAAAGTCTGAGCGCATTCATTCACCTTTCCTCGGCGACCACCCCGTGCCAGAGCAACTTCAAAGCCCATCTTTCCAATTCTTCGGGACGCACGCTCGGTAATGAGGCGGGTCGCACGAGCTTCTTTGCCATTTGGTGTATCTTCTAGTTTTTCTTGCTTGACATACTATATCAGAAAATTAGTGCCGTTTTTTGTTGGATTCACGCAGATAAAACTAACCAGACACTCGGTGTTCTCTCGTACCACAACCATGTCAACGTCTGGTCCCGGTGTGCCCTGCACAGATGATACAGGCCTGATGTTCGCGTATAGATCAAGTTTCTTGCGGAGCGCGACGATGGGAGAGGAGTAGCCTGTGACCTTTCGAGAGGGCGAACTGACAGCACCGAACATAGCGGCATTGCAGTCTTGAGTCAACGCCCTGGGAAGAACATAAGTTTTATATTCTTTGCAGCCAGCAGAATATAACTCACTGGACCGTCGAATCAGGGAGCGCAACACCATGACGCGTGAAGTACTCGAACCCAGCATCAAGGTTGACAAACTGAGGCTTAGGAATATCAGAACCAAGAGCCTCGAATGCCTGTCTTGCCGCCTTTGCACATAAATCACGCAAGCCGAGTCAATCCCCTGACGTACATGGACATGTGGGTGTGCTTACAGGCAAAACCTCCCGGCCGATTCCATCTGCAGGGATCATCCCAATCCTCAAGGACGTTGCCTTTGCTGGCACCTGTGTCGCATACCGTCTGAGCTGGGAGAGAGTGGCCATGGTTGTATAGGTTATGTCCTCAAAAGTAGTCGGCTTTACTCGGCTGTCGACTGGTTCAAGTCAAGCGCCAATTTGAGGTCATAATCAGTTCCATTTGATCGCTTACCAGTTCGGCATGTTATCTGATAACAAGTCCAAAGAAGTGGCTCCACCGTGATTGCACCGGTTTATAAATACAGTATGTCAGGCGCACACGCTCGAACTTAACCACTCGCTGCACC